>MU628175.1:0-446850 GCA_025688815.1 Aspergillus carlsbadensis
TCCGATTCCGATAACCCCCTCTGTCCTCTCTTTTCCAGTTCTTCCTCCCCTCCCCCGAGCTCCGTTTCATTCTTCTTCCCCCCTCCATTCCGACGACTCATTCTTATATTCTCCTTCCCCCAGATTGTTCTCCAGATTTTTTCTTCCTCTCTTCTTCCTTCCGAATCTTCCCCTCGACTTCGCCCACCGCAAGCTCGAACACTCACACACCCCTGTCCGTCGAGTTCCGGCGTACTACCCCAACAAATCCCGTCAACCTGACGTCGACGCGCCTTCAATAAGGAAAGCCGTCTTCTTTCGCACCTGGTGTACATCGCCTCGTCTTTACCCGCCAGCTCTTCACTCAGAAAGCAACGCCTGTCATTACCCTGGCAGGATTTCGATATCATCCGCCTGCTTCAACAAAGACTGGCCTAGGACGTCTTAGTGCGGCGATCGCCTCTTGCCGAGTTAGCCTCCCCCTGTCCGCGACGAACATCCTTCGCCTCGGCTCATCTTGAACCGCACCGACCGTGCGATTCTCCCACCCCATTCTAGCTCTGTCCTACCCTGATCTCCTCGGAGCTGCAGAAGGGCGGGATTTCACATGCCGCAATCAGCTTCGTCAGTGGATTTCTCCAATCTACTGAATCCTCAGAATAGCACGGCTTCTGCCCCTTCCACGTCTGTCGACACCACCAACGCTACTTCTAGCCCGTCCAGTGTTCAGTCCAACACAATGGCTACTTCAGCGAGTTTATTACCGCCCATGATGAAGAACGGCGGGCGACCGGCCGGTGAGGAAACCCGCCAGGACCTTCCCCGACCGTACAAGTGTCCTCTTTGCGAGCGTGCCTTCCACCGTCTGGAACACCAGACCAGACACATTCGCACCCATACCGGAGAGAAGCCTCATGCTTGCCAGTTCCCTGGGTGCACGAAACGCTTCAGTCGCTCTGACGAGCTCACTCGCCATTCGCGTATCCACAACAACCCCAACTCGAGAAGAGGAAACAAGGCTCAGCATCTCGCTGCGGCTGCGGCGGCGGCTGCTGCGGGCCAGGACAGCAATGCGATGGTCACCAACGCGGGCTCCTTGATGCCCCCTCCTAGCAAGCCAATCACTCGATCCGCCCCTGTCTCTCAGGTCGGATCTCCCGACATTTCTCCTCCGCATTCATTCTCCAACTACGCGAACCACATGCGCTCCAACCTCAGCCCTTACTCTCGCACCAGCGACCGGGCGTCATCTGGCATGGACATCAACCTTCTCGCCACCGCCGCGTCCCAAGTCGAGCGTGACGAAACTTTCGGATTCCGATCCGGCCAGCGCAACCATCACATGTTCGGTCCCCGTCATGCGAATCGAGGTCTGCCTTCTTTGTCCGCCTACGCGATCTCGCACAGCATGAGCCGCTCTCACTCGCACGAGGAAGAGGATTCATATGGGTCGCACCGCGTTAAGCGCTCAAGGCCCAACTCGCCCAACTCTACCGCTCCTTCTTCCCCCACATTCTCACATGACTCTCTGTCTCCCACTCCCGACCACACACCTCTGGCTACCCCTGCCCACTCTCCGCGGTTGAAGCCCATGTCTGCCAACGAACTGCACTTGCCTTCTATCCGCCATCTATCACTCCATCACACCCCGGCTCTTGCGCCAATGGAGCCTCAGCCCGATGGTCCCAACTATTACAGCCCCAGCCAGTCTCATAACGGCCCCAGCATCAGCGATATCATGTCTCGCCCGGAGGGCGCACAGCGAAAACTCCCCATTCCGCAGATGCCCAAAGTGGCAGTTCAGGACATGTTAAATCCGACCGGGTTTTCCTCAGTCTCGTCCTCAACGGCCAACTCAATAGCTGGCGGTGATCTGGCTGAGCGCTTTTAATTGACCTCGAAAACAAATTCGCATCAAAAATTGTGTGATTCATGCGCGCTACGAAAGATATAGACTACCTGTGCATTTAAGGCTTGGTTTGGGCATCATCGGTGTCGGGTGAAAGGATTGTGTTTTTTTTCTTGACTGTTTGATTATATTACTTTGCAAGGCGTCGCCCATATAGACGGATGGTTTCCTTTTACTATTTCTCCTTCTCTTCACTTCCCCAAACATTACTCTTGAGATCCTCTCCAATCGGATAAAGCTCTTCAGCTTTCTTTTTTTCTACTGTGTCTTCATTCAGAGGCTTCGTCCTCATAATTTCAGACATGCAAACAAGCGTGTCTCGACAGTCTCCTTTCACTATAATTCTTCGATTCTTCTATATATTATTAGATCAACTCAGAACACTCTGACAAGCCTCACTTTCAGATTCCAAGTAAAAGAAAATTCTTGATGTGCGACAACATGCGACCCAGAAATTCTCCTTCACCCCCGCATATACTTCTCCACATTCCGTCGACGTAAGTACATTCCTAGATTTTCCGGTTTGAGTGACGGGAATGCCTGCAGGAGATATCGCAACGAGGAGCTCATTGGGTAGATACACACTACCAGACACTATGCTTTCGTCCAAGTACCTTTCCACCTTCCAACGCAGTTTTTTTTTCACTTGACTAAAGACAAAGAGCACACGACAAAACCACCGTTACATCCAGACCAGATTGACCCGACCCCTCTGCAAGGCAGAATCCAGCACGCAAACCCACTCTTGGAGACTTGGGCAGCGCCTTTGCCAGCTGGCTCTGGAGTGAGTCCGCCCTGATACCTAGGTACCTAATGACTCATAATCTTGTTCCCCAATCCACCAACACAAATGCAATACGTAAATCTGCTCGGGAGCCGAGATTCGAGAATACTTTGCTTAAAGCGGTGTGATACGTACGTACATGCATGGGTGGTGAAACACTCCGACTCGGGTCCAGGGGTCTGTCTGTCTGTGTACCTAGCCCAGTCTATCACCCGTACTTTGGACGGCGCGAGGGGAAAGAACTTTGCTACCTTATGCAGAGTGTCCGAGCCGTAGGCGCAGCCCTCTGCATCTATCTCTTTTTGTCTGGTGCCAATGGAGGCTTCCGGTGGACGCAGACGGTCCCGTATAGAGGTATGGTAACTACTAACTTATACTTTCCCCTTCGAGCTCGTTCGCTTTGTTGGGCAGGTACGAGGTACTTTTAACACTGGCGTAGAAGAGAGGTGTATGATCGACAACATGGCCACCTCACCGATGAGAAGGACAAAAGTCACCGTTTGTACCCAATTCCAGTCTTCGAAAGGCTCCTTGAAGCAGTGAGTCAAATTCAGGCTTGGACATGAGTGTCTCTCAAGAGTAGTGGCGGAGCTCTCGTCAGATGCCTATCTGCTGTAGCTGGCCTGGAACGAACCTTGTCCGATGTCAATCAGGCATAGATATCCTCTTGCTCTTGGGTCTAGGCCGCGATAGAGCCCTAGGATCCACTAGGCAGCAGTGCTACGAGAGCTATCATATGTTAGACTGTGGCTTGCAGGTTGGTTCCAAGGTTCTTTGCTCTTATAGTTTGACTTTGTTGAGTGATTTTTGTAGTTGCATGATGGATCCTTGGGACTGGGGGTCTAGAATAGGCTGAGCTTCTAGAGCTCTTTGAATGGGCATGACACTTTCTAAGGAGGACATAGCGGATCTGATGATAATGATATCAAAATATAGTTGTAATTTTCGAGTAACTTTTGTAATAACCCACATCCGACTTCGTTTCGGACGACTTCAGCGATCAATAGAATGAAAGAGCAAATCTAGACAGAAAGGACTGAAATAGGCAGGCACTCTCAGGAGGATACTCACCGGACAGAAACTCTCACCAACAGCAAATAAACAGGAAAGTCTCACCTTACTGACTCGTCCCATCCCCGCGCTCCGGCGGCCAAACCCCAAGCTCACCCCTCTCAATCAAGCGTTGCCGGATCTTCTTCATCTCGGAAAGAGGATCGGGCTGACTCGGCTCATCGCCACGCTCCGGGGGCAAAATCCCAAGCTCACCCCGCTCAATCAAGTGTTGTCGGAGCTTCTTCATCTCAGAAATAGGATCCGTACCGGCAGGACACCTCCCATTGAAGCAATCCCAGGCGGGTTGAAACTCCGCGCGAGGCGTCTTCTTAACCGCCCCAGGCTCCGAATCACTCATCGCCGCGATCATGTAGCTGTACAGCGCGCCCAGCCGCTCATGGTGGCATGCGTTCCGGCAGAAGAGCAAGATCGTAGCGTCGAGGAAGGCGCCCGGCTTGAGGATCTTGACCGGGTGGAGGTTGCGCCATTCGCCGGTTACCGCGGGGAGAGGTAAGCTGGGGTTAGTGGAGAGGGTCAGATAGGGGTCGTTGGCTGCTGGAGCACCGAGTTGGAAATCCGGTAGCCACCAGAGGATGGCAGACTTGGTGAAGAAAGATAGCAGGTATTGGCCGTCGCCCATGTGGTAGTGTGCCGCCGGGACGGAGTGGTAGTGTAGCCTCGGCGGGGACTCGACGTTCCGTCGGCGCACGAGGAGCTCGTTGCAGTTGCTGTTTGTGCACTGGCCAAAGTTCTGGAAGACGGCTGTTGCGGCCTGCACTTGGTTGTCCTCGACCACGAGCTCGACTTCTAGAGAGTTAGTCTCGACTCCGGCGAAGTTCATGGCGAGCCAGCCGTAGTGGACGTTGGGGATGCTTACGCTGTCCAGCATGCGGGATGCCTCGGTGGCAATCATCTTGGTGTTGTTCTGAGCCATGGTGGTTAGTTTGATCTCTAGTGCGAAGTAGACTAGAGAGACTCGATGAGTGGTGAATGCTTTCGTCTGATGAGGAGATACTCGGCGGAGTTGATGATGCTATTTATACCTGCGAGGTGAGCGCTGTAGAAGCAGTATGAAAGACTCAACAAGGGGCATTTTTAGACGAAGTTGCCCTTCAGGTGTGGTAAATGATCATTGTTCTGTCCTTCTTCTCTTTGTTAGAGTTTCTTTCAGGTGGGTTGGACAAGAATGCCTATACAAGGCCCTCCAAGAGTATGGCCAATTCATGTTGAAGGATCAGTTCGGAATGTCGAAGGGGCAAAGAAAAAAGGACGCCAGGCTGGCCCAGGCAAGAGAGATATCGGATTCGAAACATTTGTATAGCGTCGAGTAAGCCAACAGCAGCGCAGTAATAACCCACCAGCGGCCGAGGAGTTATACGTAGGTTGACTTTGGGCGGCATTCTCTGAAGACTTCTACCGATCAAGGTATGGGCCTCAGAAGGATGATTCCTGCCGCATTGATGCAAAATCATCGATGTCGTTGCCCTTGGAGGCAAAGTGGGGATTCATAATGGGCGATGTTATCGTGACATCCCAATGCAGACTAGCAGCTCACGCAAACAACGTTATAGCGCGTAACACCATCATCTCTTGACTCCCCTCCCCGCAACAGTTTCTTCACGCTGCATGCTGCCCATTTTCGAACATGGCCACTAACTCGCCCGTTCCCATCTCGTCCCCCGTAGTTGATGCAGCTGCCCGCATCGATTAGGCATGTTTGCTAACGAGTCTGGTTCGGTCTCGGAAGAAGAAAAAGCAAAGAAAGCACAAGGCGGGTCGCGTGTATCAGCTTGCTGTACAGCCAACGGCATCATCAGTATAAGAAGGTAGTGAGCTGGCCCTCCCTCCGCATCACCCTCCTTCGGACTCTGTCTCTGTTCTCAGTGAAGTTGCCCCGCAGGGTCAAGAACACTGATCATGATCGGGTCGCAACGATGGTTGGCGTCGCATTGATACTCGCCATCCACAGACTAAGAATCTGGAAGCAGGATCGCTCGGCCAGTCTCACAAGCCATATCGCGTCTTAGCGCTCGATCGCGAGTGCTTTCCCTCCAGACCTAGAGGGTCTCCAAGACCAGGAACCATGTCAACGAGATCTGGTAGAAGGTGGGAGGACGAGGACTCGAGGCTTTGCTGCACTCCAGCACCGCTGGTCGTTTCTCGAGATACGCCAGGGCCCGACGGAACAGCAGCCGTCCCGTCCTTGTCGACCGGCAGTACGTCCTCGGACTCAACACCATCGAGCCTGTACCTTGACACACTGTGGCCATCGGGAATTATCGGAAGTGGTATCCTTGAAGAAGATGGCACGGGAGCCCTCGTCATACCTCCAAATCATGGTCCTCAAAGACCTGCCCATTCTCCTTCCCCGTCGCCCTCCCCTCTTGCTCACCCTCAACAAATATACATCTGCCTCTTCCATATCCTCGACTGCCACGATACCTTTGATGATACCGAAGAATGGAGGACGCACGTCCTGAGCCATTTTCGAACGCATGAAACGCCCGATACCGCACGGTGCCCTCTTTGCCCGGCGGAAAGGTTCAGCAACACTCCGCACCAGAGAGCGTGGGATCTCCTGCTGGACCATATGGAGACATCTCACTATCAGCAGGGTCAGACACTCGCAGGAAGCCGGCCCGACTTTGAGTTGATGCGGTATCTCTATAACCTGAGGATTATCAGCGTCGACCAGTTCAAGGCCATGCAACTTGCACCACAGCCATCTAGCCCAGCATATCATCGGCGGCAAGAACCGGTCCGCGCTAGCGTCGGTTCCTCCGATGAGCCATACTGCGTTCCGTACAGCCGACGACGAGAAGAACGAATGCGAGGACAACGAAGAGGCGTCAATGTCCCGTAGGCAGATACTTGTATACAGCGGAAGAGTCTTGCTTTCTATGCTGTTCCTGCCAGCAGTTTCTTCGCTTAATGTATTAAAATTGCTTTGGAGGGGTTTTCTGCGCACGTATATAGACAGGATTCGCCCTTTGGATGAACAAAAGCCTGTCAACCAGACAAGTCGGACGCGGTGTATGATTTGACGACCCTTGATTTCATACGAACCTTGATTTCATTATGTGATGTTTATGATTTTGATGCCTGTATCATGATGAAGATTATTTGGTGCCGAAGGGATGAACTCACTGTCGTGCTCATGTTGAAGGGACAGGCCATCCCTCGGTACGACGAGCGACATGAACTTAACCTTGAAAATATCATTTGGCGGCTGCGTCACTTGAATCTCCCGGCATGATGATCACTCTGTGGAATGATAGAGACGGTCAACCGATTTCATGGTTAGTCTGTGATGCGGCTTGCATTGAGCTGCAGAACGAGGAATGTGAGGCATCAAATTCTCCTCCAGGGGAAGCTCGTGCCTCTAGGTGACTGTGGAATATAACGTAGATTGAATGCAATATCTCAGTGTTGGGAATTCAACGTGCTGGTTTCAGGGGTTCTAGAAAGAAAAGGCAAGAAAGCGTCGAAGCTCCTATATATACTGCTGATCTCAGTGCCTCGCTAGGGTGGTCACTAACGTGCTCCAGAAACACACTTCTCGTTTGGAAGCCCGCCACTTGACCAGTCACATTGAATAATAAAGTTGCCCCGAACACTCTCATTTAATCTGGAGCCAGGAAAAAAGAGACCCCCGAGTTAGAGAGTTTCAAGTACAGTGGGCAATAGTTAGTTATGGGACAAGAGGCGAAACAAACAGGACAAACAGCTTCGCTCCACATCCGGAGTTGCAAAAGCGTCCAGTCTAGCAGCTTCAGTTCGATTCCTGTTTTGACGTACAAGCCCTTGGCGCTGGAATATCTGTTGCCGATCGAGATAGTTGATTTCTCTCTTCTTTTCGGTTTATTACCTACTTGACATTCGCTCGATTACCCCCCGAGTCTGTTAACCGGACACGATCAATTTCCCCTCCTACCATCCACCTCCCCCGCGCCCCGATCCCGGTTGCCAGCTCCATCGACACAATGGAGCGATTATCGATCAATGACTCTCCTGCGGGCGGCCAGCACGGCAACCAGCCCCAGGGACCCCAGCACCAGAACAACAACATGTTAGGGCCGATGACACAAGGGCCGCCGCAATTACCGCCGCAGATGTTCACCACGGCCGCACAGCTGCTCGACCTCACAGATAGTGCGTCTTGACTGATATTTGATGTGAAAATATGCGCTTGGAACTGACTCCGTGGTAGAGAAATTGGTCTTGGTATTGCGCGACGGAAGAAAGTTGATTGGAGTCTTGAGGACGTGGGACCAGTTCGGTATGGCTTGTCCGATGCGCGCGGTTGATTCTTCGACGGACATGGCGTGGTTAACCCTTGATTTTCTCCGGTCGTTACAGCGAACCTCGTCCTGCAAGATACGATAGAGCGATTGTACGCGGGGAACCTGTATACGGAAGTCCAGCGGGGGGTTTTCCTTGTTCGGGGCGAGAATGTGCTGCTTCTTGGTGAAATTGTATGGCTACCAATGGTTCTGTTTGGCAAGTGGATGAGCCTTCTAATGACGAGATTTATAGGATCTCGACACGGAAGATGATATCCCACCGAACCTCACGAAAGCGCCATTCAAGGAAGTTTTCGAGCTAAAGAAGAAGGAAGACAACGAGCGGAAAAACAGGGACAAGAAGGCGAACAACAAGCTACAAGGCCTTGGTTTCGAGGCGGAACATAGTGGCGAGATCCTCTTTTAGTCCACGCAACACTTCGAATACTGTTTCTTCGGCCGGCCACTGCTTGTCGGTCTGTGCGTGCTCTTGAAAGCTCCGCGGGGACCCGTGGCTTGAGGATGCAATGTGTCTTTTGAGACAGCCGCTGGTGCCTGAAGACGACAATGGCATTCGTGAACATCGCGAAGGATCAGGCGGTGGCAGTTCTGATCTCTCATTGCAGAGTCCCGCTGCTTCGCTCAACATTGCGGCTAGGTCTTGCGAGCCGCATCGCGGGATCCGAACCACAAGATAGGATGGGGTATGAGCAATCTTGAGAAGTTGGGGTAGGAGGTGCAGTCCATGCGAAATGGCCCGGACATGCGCAGCAGTGCTCACGACTCAGACTAGGGCTTGTCTTGGCTGAAGGCATGAATGGCGGTGTTGAAGTATTGATGCCTGGGTGCCTGATTATGAGTCTATGCAAACGTTTTTATCACAAGTTCAATTCCATCATTTCCTTTTCGAGTCCCTACAGTAGTATGAGTGTCCAATAATATATGAAAAAGCAAAACATATAAAACTCAATATCTACTACACTCGTAGATATCTGATCGCTGGTCGTGGCCCGCTGCTATCTGCTATCGATTACCGCCGCCAAGAATCCTGTACCTTTTTTTTTTCCCAGGCGGACCACAAAAAGTCTCCGCAGCCTTGCAAACTTCTTCTCCTCACTTTTTTATTCCCCTCGCAACTCCAGATCTTTTGGAACTGACTTCTCAATTTGCCTGTCGGTCGATCCTTTCACCATGGCGACCCTGGCCGAGAAGCTCGAAAAGATCAAGTCCCCCAAGCTGCAGAACCAGCACCATGTTCGTGCCCTCGAGCCCGCCCATTCCCTTTCGCTACTAATAACACTTTCCAGACTGCTGTGGTGCTGTCTGCAGTGGAGGACACGCTCCGGGACCAGAAAGCAGATTTCTCAGCTACGGCCTATTTCGCCGCGCTCCTCGCCCTCCTGTCACAGTCGCTTTCCGCCGCCCAAGGCATCGTCAACAAGGATCTTGCGACTTCTGTCGTCTATCTCCTCGATATAACCACCTCCTATGTCCCCGCTTCGATCCTCCGCTCGAAATTTTCCCAGATCCTCACAAATCTCGCGCCGGCGCTCTCTCTCCCAGAAGTCGAAGCCCCGCTTCTCCGCCCGTCTATTGGCTGCCTCGAGTCGCTGCTGATTGCCCAGGATGTCCCGGCTTGGAATCTCCCACACACCCAGATTGGACCCCGACGGGCCATCGCGGGACTCCTTAGTCTTGCCGTGGACCACCGCCCCAAGGTGCGCAAGCGGGCGCAGGATGCCCTGATCAAGGTTATCAAGACACCCCCGCCGAGCCCCTCCCTCGACCACCCCGCGGCGGATATGTGCGCAGAGACTGCGATGCGGACTCTGAGCGATAGCATTGCTGCGGCGTCGAAGCAAAAGCGTGGTCGCAACGATCCGCACAAAGAGAACAGTGATCCGCTGGTGATTCATTCTCTACAGCTTGTCAAGACGGTTGCAGTTGCGTCGAACGGGTGGCCGAGCAAGAAGATCGAGCCGCTGTGCGAGCTGTTGATGAATGCGTCTCGCTCGACCAACGAGTACATCACCATGGGTGCTTTCGAAGTGTTCGAGGTCATTTTCTCGAGCATGGCCAACGAATTCTCTTCTTCGAAGCTGCCGCGCCTTCTCGAGGCGATCTCCGAGCTCAAGCCCGCGCAGAACGATTCACAGCTCCTCCCGCCATGGATTGCTGTGCTGTCCCGTGGTTACGACGTGTCTGCTCAGATCAGCCCCGAGGATACATTTGAGAAATTACCCGATCTGTTCAACATGATTTCCAGCTACCTTGCGTCTCCATCGAGCAACATCCGAGTATCTGCGTCCGAGTGCCTGGTATCCTTCGTCGCCAACTGCATTCCCGATAATGTTATCATCGACCCCTCCGTCTACGACGAGAAAACCCTCGAGAAGCTCGCAAAGGCTACAAAGGATCTGCTCTCGGTCAAGTACCAGGCTGCCTGGATGGAAGTATTCAATGTCTGCGCCGCCATGTTCGAGAGCTTCAAGTGGCGATCTAGTCCCTTCCTTGACGACGTCGTCCGGACCGTTGGAGAATTACGCAGTAACGAGGCCTTCCAGGGGAAGAAAGAGGCGGACAACGTTCTTGGTGCTGCCATCGAGGCCATGGGTCCTGCAGCTGTCCTCGAGATCTTGCCGCTGAATCTCATCGAGCAGAAAGCTGGCCAGCCTGGTCGTGTCTGGTTCCTACCCATTCTTCGCGACAGCGTTACTAATACGAATCTGGGTCATTTCCGCTCTGAATTCGTTCCTCTCAGCGAGGCTCTGTACCAGAAGGTTATGGACTACACTTCCGCGGAAAAGCCTGTCGAGGTGAAGATCTTCGAAACACTTGTCCAGCAAACTTGGGCCATCCTTCCAGGTTACTGCGAACTTCCGCTTGACCTGGTTGAGTCGTTTGACCAGAGCTTCGCGGAGCTTTTGTCCAACATACTATACAAACAAACCGACCTGCGAGTGGATATCTGCAAGGCGCTTGCGAACTTGGTCGAGTCGAATCAAGCCATTTTGTCTGTTGAGAAGGAGGGTGATGATCTGATTCTGCAGCGCAGAATCACCAAGGAAGCCGCTAAGAAGAACATTGCTCACCTTGCTGGGTTTGCGAGCAATCTTCTTGCAGTCCTATTCAACGTGTATAGCCAGACGCTTCCGCACTACCGAGGGTTTATCCTTCAATGCATCAACGCCTACCTGAGCATTGCACCTGAAAAGGTTGGTATCATTCTCCAATCTATACTGTATAACCGAGCTAACAGTGCTTTAGGAATTGAATGAAACGTTCGAACGCGTGACCACCATGCTCGATTCCTCTGTGACCTCGGAGCAGGAAGCCGCCAAGCAAGGCAGCCAGCCCGCAAAGTCCGGGGACAAGATGCCACCAACCTCCCATACACTCATTGACCTGGTCATTGCCATGTCGATTTACCTTCCTCGCACAAGCTTCGCTACCCTCTTCGCTATGGCTGCAGCAATCTTGAACGGGGGTACCACTGACCAGCAGCTGATCAAGAAAGCCTACAAACTGATCCCCCGCCTGGCCTCGACAGAGACAGGAGCTGCCGCGCTCAAGGAACGGAACGCCGAGTTACAGTCCCTCATACTCGCCACATCCGACAAGACTCCCGCCTCTGCCCGCCGGGACCGCATGCTCGCCATTCACGAACTCGTCACATACCTACCGACCTCCGACCTCCACTTCATCCCTTCAATTCTATCAGAGGTTGTGCTCGGCTGCAAAGAAAGCAACGAGAAGGCTCGCACTGCCTCATTCGACATGCTTATCCACCTCGCAACCCGAACAACCAATGCCGAGCTGAACCCACCTGGCACCAAGATCAGGAACTCGCTCGTCCCGCATATGCCCGACAATGCACCTGACGCTCCTGCCACGCTTGAGGAATTCTTCACAATGGTGTCTGCCGGTCTGGCCGGTAGCTCGCCGCACATGGTTGCCGCTTCGGTGACTGCGCTGTCACGGCTGTTCTTCGACTTTCACAAGGACATCCAACCCGCGATGCGGTTGGACCTGGTTCAAACCGTTGAGTTGTTCCTCACCAGCAACAACCGAGAGATTGTCCGTTCCGTGCTTGGTTTCGTCAAGGTAGCTGTTGTCGTTCTCCCTGATGACGCTCTGCGCTCCCGCCTTAGCACCCTTGTGCCAAACCTGATGGTATGGAGCAAGGAGCACAAGGGCCGTCTCAAGAGCAAGGTTAAGGGTATTCTCGACCGACTTATCCGTCGCTTCGGCGCCGCACCCCTCGAAGAGCTCGTCGGCGAAGCGGACCGAAAACTCGTAGTTAACATCCGCAAACTCCGCGAGCGTCGCAAGAAGAAGAAGAAGGAGGGCGAGCAAGGCGACGAAGACGAGGAGGGTGAGGATGCCGCCCCGGCAACTGACAAGCCCAGCAAGTCCTTCGGCAACGCCTTCGACAAAGCTGTCTATGACTCGGACTTCTCAGACTCGGACGACGACGCCAGCGAAATCAGCGTTGATGAAGAGGGCACCACCCACGCACACCACAGCAAGGGCCGCAAGGCCAACAGGAAGGGCAAGCAGAGCGAGCAATACATCCGCGAGCTCTCCCCCGAAGATAACCCGCTCGATCTCCTGGCCCCTGATGCCCTCGCCAACATCTCCACCACGAAGCCTAGCGTGCGCTTCCTCAACACAGGTCCTGGCTCGCGCCGTAAGCGCGCCGCCAAGGTTGGCCCTGATGGCCGTCTGCTGCTAGGTGACGACGAAGAAGACGTAGACATGGCGGGTGGTCTCGACAGCGGAAACGCAGGCGAAAGCGGAGTCAACGCGTACGTCCAGGCCGTCAGCGGGCCCGACGCCATCCGCCGAGGCCAGCGCGGAAAGATCAGGATGGCGCAGGCGCAGAAGAAGAAGTCGCAGCGCGGCGACGAGATGGACGTGGACGGCGATGATAATAATGAAAACAGCAATGCTGGTGGTCAGCAGTCATCGTCGAACAGAAGGGGAGGCCCCAACCAGCACGGCCGTCGTGGACTGGGTATGCCGAAGACTCACGGGCCCAGCGGGATTCAAAAGCGGAGGAACATTCGCGGGAAGCCGGGCCACGGACGGGGCGGATTCCGTGTTGGGAGGGGAGGGGGAGGGCGCAGGTAATCTGATTACTTGTCAGGCTATCTACTAACGCTCTTGGTCTTGATCTGAGAGACAAGATGACTGAAAATTCAACGGCTAGAAAATTATGAACATGCATTTTTCCCTTTTTTCCATCAGTGATTGTTCTTGTCCATGGTTCGCTCAAGGTTAGATCTGCTTTATTGCTTTGATTCATTTTCTGGAACGGTATTCTATACCCCGTCTTCAATGCAGTCAGTTCAGTCAATATAATTCCATGCTATCCTGCGAGTCTTTACTAGTATACATACACTGGTCGTCGGGTTCTGACCAACAGGTCACGTGAGCTGCGGCCCAAATGGCCCTCGTTCCATTGGCTTCAGGATGAACCCAACACATTCCTCAGCAGCGTTCATTTCACCCCGCCGAAGACCTTCTCCCTGCGCCATCACGATATGACTTCAACGCACCGCTGACGCTGAGAACGCCTGACTTGACACAGCCACACTGATCTCCAAAGCCCGAGCCCCCACCCATATCTGTGCTCCACATAAAAGCAGATCCCCCGCCTTCTTCTCGCTGGCTCCTCCTGGACTTTCTCGAATTTCATCCGACTGCCAAAGACTTGAATCCAAATCCTAACAAAGATGTCCATCACCTTCAGCGGCTTCGGCGGCTTCATTCCTTCTCACCGGCGCTCGCACCAACCACCGTTCCGACTCCTCGCACTCCCCTTCGAACTCCGCCTCGAGATCTACCGCCACGTCTTCCGCATCTACCCAGCTCTCGATGTCCGTCTTTCGCCTATCGAAACCTCTCCAGACACTTCCAACGTGATTACCCGCACTAGGGATTACAATAATATCCTTGCCCGCCACGATCGGGCAGACATTGAAAACGCGATCAAATTTAGGACCGGGAAAAAATACACCACAACTCTAACTCCACCTTCTCGTTCTCTTTCCCCCTCCTCAACCTTTGACCTCTATCCAAGCGTTCACTCAATCAGATTCTCCGATTCCCCCAATACCTTGCTCGCCCTCCTACTAACAAACCGGCAGATCCACGCTGAGGCATCGAAAGTCTTTTACAGCGAGACGTTCCTTGACTTGCCATACGGCATCGAGCGCACGGCCGCGTTTTTACGTGCTATTGGGCCCGTGAAGACGCGGTACATCCGATCCCTGGGTTTCGAATTCACGAGTGAGGAACTTTTTGGGCGTGAGGGTGGGTCGAATGCGAAGGCGATGAGGATGTTAGTTCGAGATTATCTCAGGGGGGTTAGACGGCTGGAGGTGATTGAGATTTTTATCTCGGCGTATAGTGGTATTTACTTGGATGCGGGACGTGCTACTTCGGGGAATGGGGATGGTGATGATGATAGTACCTCTGGGGCTGAAGGTACTACAACGACTGTGCGACCTAGGGTATTCTCAGGCCTGGAACACCTCAAGGCGCTAAAGTGCCTCCGGGAGCTGAGGGTTGTTGGGAGGGAAAGGGAGTTGATGGTTTATGAGGAGGACAAGGAGTGGTTCCGGGTCTTTGGGGAGGAGAATGGGGTCAAGGTTGTGTTTGTGGAGTAGGAATCCGCCAGATGTGACCAACTGCTGACAGATCGGCTCCTAACGGAAAAGGTGGTCATCTTTACAACGATAGAATACGACAGGTATGTCTACTTGGGGAATCGGTATTTGAATTTACGGGGTATGCTCACTGGTCGACTCAAGGCAAGCGTTGGATGTGCTCAATGTTACCTACTGCTCAGCCAAATAAAGTGAGTCCATTTCCCTGGCATAGAATTGACCTCCAGACGCGCAGAAGTCACACATGCGGTATCATAGTGTCAGCATCCCAAACAGGCAGAATGACCACCACGCGCTAAAGTTCTGGGACATATTTCAAGCGTGCTGCAACAAATTTAGTCAGGTGTAAGTTCCTCCTCCAAGGTTAACTTGAAGTAAATACGAAACCGCCAGCGCTAGTAGCGGGTCTAGGTATATCAAATCATAGATACAGCGCAGTCTAAACCGAAGAAACGGTATAATTCCACCCCCTCAACGGCGCTGTGCAGTACGTCAGCCCCGGAACAACACTCCCCGAGCAAGCCACGCTATCACTCCCAAGCGACGGGTTAACCGCCACGAACAGCGGATGCGTGATCCCCGCATGCACACAGATAGCAGGGCACGTCTCACCCTCGCGCGCCGTATGCCACTTCCCGCAGCGCAGCGTCGTCCCCTCTGCTACTGTTGCATTCTCAGGCGGCTCGACGAGGTAGCCTCCCCACCCCAAGCGATCGGCGTTTGGATCGTGGCTATAGCCGTAGCCCGTGTTGATGGCGGTGGGGTTGTATACCCCTCCTTGTGGGGTGAGACAGAGGACGCGGCCGTGCGCGGTGGACGTGTCGTGGAGGTTTGTGCAGAAGGGGTCGATCCAGGGGTTGAGGTCGCTGAGGGCGAAGGGTCTCCGCGTGGTGGGATCAATCATTGTGTTGAAGTTGGCGGACTCGATGCTGTCGCATGTGTCCCCATCCTGCAGGACGTGGGTGTACTGACAGGAGAGAGGGATGCAGAGGGTCTGATCCGGGACCGCGCGCGAACAGTCGCGGATGAGGTCCTGGTTGCCGATGTACAGGGCCGCCGATGCAACAGAGAAGTCGAGCGCGATGGACGTGCATGTATCGCCTTCGACCGTGGTGTACGTGACGTCGGAAAGACAGAATGGGGAGTCTTCTTCTGGTTCCTGGATGCTCAGGGATGGAGGGATGCTTGTGTCTCCGGAGATGCCGCACTTGGATTGGACGGTTTCAAGGTTTGCTTTGTAGAACTCGTCGTAGTAGGAGTATGGGCTCGATTGCATCATCTGCAGCTTTGTCACGTAGCAGTACGAGCACATTTCACTCAGCGGCATATCTTCAACTGTGGACACTCGAGTGAAGCCGCGGATGACCTCTGGTCGTCCGTATTAGCGCGCTGTTCCAAGAAGATCGACTGTAGCCGCTTACCATTACAGTAGAACCCAGTCGTAGGGTCCGTGTAACAGGTCTCATTCCACCCCGCCCACATGTTCCCGCCATAGATCTCCGGCGGGGAATCATAGAGCGAATACCCAGCGCAGTATCTCTGCGCGTTGCGGAACCACGTCGCCAGCGATTCCCCGCAGCCAGAGGCACAGACGGCATCGGTGTGCTCAATATTCCCTAAGCTCCCGTGGTAGGATGGCTCATAGAAGGAAAACACAGTATCCCAGCAATTGATCGTAGCTGTCAGCGCAGCGACACAGTCATCCGAGAAGGACTCGGGGAGTTCATCGGGGGTGTACACTGTGAAACCGGGAAATTCCGTCTCGCTAGTTGTGTCCTCGGAGTCCTTGAGGAGCTGTTGATGGCTGGTGTGTTGTTCATGGTGCGAGGCAAGGACAGAAGGGGCATGCGCAGAGAATAGAGTGAGACAGCGAAGAAGCGCCGGGAAGCTTAGCCCGGCTGTGCGCAACAGGCTCCGAGCCAATGCCTTCGTCATCGTGAGCTATGTATGCAGCACACTGTACTCCGTAGACCAGGCAGTGTTCATGTCAACAACGATGTGGAAATCTCATAAGAGACTCAGGAGTGGCCCCAGAAAGTGAAGAACGGCCACCTCCAGCGAATAATACTCCAAAGGGAGATTTCTTTTTCAATTGGCTTCTGGGCAGCCCTGGTCTTCGCTGGTGGGCGAAGTCTTTAGCAGCTTGGCGCTGCGCCGCTTGGTCTTGGGTAGCCTCGGTCGCGACGAGATGAGGCTGGAAGGCTGACCCATAGGTACTGCATTTCACAGTGTCACTGCAAAATTCAGAGGCAGAGGAAAAACATGCAGGGAACAAACATCACATCCATTTTAAACGTCAGCATTGATTCCGGGAAAACAGATGATGATCGTCTCAAGAACCTCCTCGCTCCTGTTCATTCCCATCCATTTCTCATCAAGACTGCGACCAGAGGTCAAGTTTAATGAGCAACCAAAAATATTTGGATGCCAAGTGCCGCCTGTTCCACCATCGCTTTTACTAGGCTGGATAAGGCATGTTGTGACTCCGTCCACGGGTCCATGGATGGTCCCTGGCCTGGGCCCTAGAACCAGCCGAAGATTGGTTCGGCCCTTCGTACTTTTTGCTCAATGGACTGAGCTTATTTTTGATTCTCCAGGCTTGCCAAACACAACGAGCCATAAAACGACTCCTGGGCTTCTGGATGATGCCTGGACTAATGCAGGGCAAGAATTTGGTTTATCTGCCTTCTTCTAGGCAACCAGAGCATGGATTGAGTTCGTGAAAGTGATGAACCCACCTGTTCCCATGTCCTGGCAGACCCTTGGCGGCGCTTCCTTGAGCGCTAAACAGGCGCTACTGCGGCCCGACCAAAGAACATTTTCGCCCAGACTAGCCCCCGTTACATCTGATTCTGGCGGCCCCGGGACCTCGAGTACTAATTGGTGCCCGAGTCGACTGGACTCCCGTCATCTTCGTTTATTCTTTTGGGGTCTTCCAATGCACCGGAAGATACCCAGGATGGCGACCCTCCCCCGGATGTTCCGGCGCCACGCCAGCCTTCAACTGCTCTTTTTCATCTTTATGCTGGCGTTTTCTGTCTCTGCCCAAGACTGCAGCAAAGAGAATCCCTGTGCTACGGGATGCTGTAACAAAGTTGGATTCTGTGGCTTTGGACCAGACTGTACGAGTTCTCCCCCATCTTTGTCTTTCACTGACTTGCGCTTCATTCCCCATTCGCACTTGTACCAGGCAATGCTAACGACTCTGCAGATTGCGGTAATGACTGTGTTGTTGACTGCGACCGCAAAGCCCACTGTGACCCCGGCTTTGGCGCCGAATGGGCTGAGGTCTCGTCCTGCCCTTTGAATGTCTGCTGTTCCAAGCTCGGCTTCTGTGGCACAACAGAGGAGTTCTGCGGTGATAAGAAGGTCCAGAGGCCTTCCTGTCCGGCTACCAATGACTTAAGGAGGGTCGTTGGTTACTATGAGACCTGGGGCTCGCGCCGGACATGCAACAAATTTTGGCCTGAGCGCATCCCCTTAGGAATTTACACCCATATCGTCATCGCCTATGCGACCATCAACCCGGAAACCTTTGAGATCCAGCCCGCTGTGAAAGCAGACATTGATATCTACAGGCGTGTTGCGTTTCTAAAGAGCATGGATCCTGGTTTAAAGGTGTATATTGGTGTTAGTGGTTGGCCATTTAATGACCCTGGCCCGACAAAAACCACCTTTTCAGACCTTGCAGCATCGGAAAGAAACCAGAAGACATTCTTAAGGTCACTTATCAAGTTCTTGTCTACATACAACCTTGATGGTATTGACCTGTCTTGGGAGTATCCGGTTGTAGATGACCGCGGTGGGCGCCCTGAAGACTTTAGGAATTTCCCAAAGCTGCTAAGGAATCTTAAAGCTGCGTTACAAGCAACAGGTGGTCGAGATGGTCTTAGTATTACACTACCCGCCTCCTACCAGTATCTACAGCACTTTGATATCAAAAACATGGTCAAACATGTCGATTTCTTTAATTTCAAGTCTTACGACCTTCACGGAACGTGGGGCCAGGGAGATAAATGGGAGGGCGAGTCTCTCAATGCTCACACCAACCTCACGGAAATCACAGACGCACTCGACCTTCTCTGGCGCAACAACATCCCACCACAACAAGTTGTCCTTGGGTTGGCCTTCTACGCACGGGCTTTCACCGTCGCCGACCCAGCATGTACCAAGCCAGGGTGTCTCTTTGCGTCCGGCGCCGAAGCTGGCGACTGCAGCAGGGAGGTTGGGAAACTAACGAACCCTGAAATCTCCAAGATCATCAACGAGAAAAATCTGACAGGCACGATGTACAAGGAAGACGGTGTCAAGGTCGTCCACTGGGACGATCAATGGGTGGCCTACGACGACGGCGATACCTGGAAGATCAAGGCCGATTTTGCGCGCGGCCAGTGCTTGGGCGGCGTCATGGTCTGGGCTGTCAGCCACGACACCCTGGACCGGACGTTTTCGAAAGCTCTCGCGAGCGTCATTCGCAGGAAGGCCCAGTCTCTGTATGTAGACATGGAAGAAGACGACAGTTATGCTGTCAAGCAGGAGCTATAAAGGGGCAAACTACGACGCCAGGGTTTAAATCAAAGGCTAATATAGTACTACCATCTCTGCTGCCCTTCTAACAAGGAAATACCAACCTGTGACTAGTGGACCCATAAAACAGCAGCTGCTGGTGGAATTACCCCTATTGCGGGCATGTCTTAAGACTAGGGCTACAGACAGCACCGCTCTAGAGCCGCATTGCCTATAATTCACCACAGCTAGAGTTATAGACAGCATTGGTTAGCGTTGGCAAGCTTAATATCCGCTAGGCTCTTATATCAAGATGGCTCCTCGAAGATAAAAAATAGCCTGATAATACTAATATGGAAATAACAGTAACATAGTTATTATATAACGATTTAGTGCATCTATCAGTAGTATATACTATAAAACTAGGAAACCCCTTTCAACAACCCTATTATTGGGCCCTTTATACCTTGGAAGCTGGAATAGCAGTAGAAGACACGATCCATAGCCATTCGCCTCGCGAATCACGTATCAGGCCACTGAGGCCTGCCCAGGTCAGTGTACCCAAACGCAGGAACCCCAGCCCTCTTACTGAGCTGCTGATAGTCCCTCCATATATCTTTCAACGAGAACGTGCCCATCGATATGAAATTGTAGAACTTGTCGTAGGCCATCGCCCAGTTTACAGGCACCTTGCCATCGTACCCGTCCTCATCTGGGCCATCCCGCGGCCAGTCTGGATCGAGCGCCCAGAGCCAGGAGTACATGTAGCGCTCGTAATTGTCACATGATGTCCGGCAGTCAAGATCGATGTAGAGTACAACGTTTGAGAGGACACCGGGTTTGAGGGGGCCTTGTTCTCGCAGCACTCGGAAATTCCTATCCAGTTAGCATGCTATGCTTGTCCATGTAGAACTAACAGCGTGGGAGGCTAGAATGGAATGAATATTCAACTCACTTTCTCACCCCATCAAAATCGCCCTCTTGGCCCTCAAAATGGGTGAGATCTGCTACTTTCGTGTGCCGAATCTCCTCAGTCCCCAATGCCGGGACCGGAATCTCGCTAAGAATCTCATCAAACCGGCGACGGAACTGCTGCCACTCCGGCGAATCATCTAGCGACTGACAGTAGATCACAAACCCCCAGCTCTTCCCCCCGCCATCCTGGTCAATGACCTTCTGGACCCACGGCGCAGGCCGGCTCCGCGCCTCCTTCGCCGCCCGGTCCCTAGGCCCAAAGTACTCCGCCTGCAACCGGCGCTGCAGACTCGGATCCTTCAAGTTCAGAACAGCGCGCATCTCCACCTCAGACAAGACCGCTTCGCGCGCGCGCTCCCACTTCCCCTGCAGCTCCGGCTGTTCACGCGCGCGCTTCGATCTCGCGAGCCAGCGACCGACATCGTTGAGTCCGCCGATCAGGTGGAAGCCCTGAGAGACCATGAGGAATTGCGGGTACGTCAGCGAGTCCGTGTCCGTTGCTGCGAGGTGGATGAGCTCGTCGACGGACTGGCCGAGGTATTTCTGGGCGCGCGCTTCCATCTCGATGCGCGAGGGGATCCATTCGGCGATCTTGTGCTTCTCTTCTTGGGTTATCGTGGTTAGTGAATTGAGGGCTTTGTCGAAGAGGCGTTCGGTTTCGGGGTCCGTCCAGTCGAGGATGCGTAGGGATTCGGGGTCTGTGGCCATCTTGACGGGTGCATTGTGCAGATTCACCACCTGCAACTGGAAGCACAAACAGTGGGGGATTCTGGATGCTGGGGAGGAACTGGGTCATGGGCCATCCGCGCTAATCTTAAATGGGCAACGCTGAGGCAGGCGGGCTAGATTAGACTGGGATCTCTTCACTGTCTTCCATACCTAAGTTGACCTGCTTTCTTCTTCTTCTTTTGTTTTCTTTGCTCTGTTACATGCTCGTGCTGTATAGATGTGAAACGCAGTCTATGGTGCATCGTCCCTTCTCCTGCAGGACACTGGCCGACCCCGGGCCGAGCATGTCCAGCGCCAGCCAACCAACGTGTGCTATGCCATTGCACTCCCCACAGGGATCCTCATGAATACTCCAAAAACCAGACCGCCGATCGAGGTCTCACTGCATTGAGGCTGGACCCCGGAATATACATTAACTCTGGCGGGATGTTGTCTTATTTTCTGATTAGACAATGCCTGCGTTCGCAGAAACAGCCACATTCTGCATCTGGTGGTGGCGTCTTCGAAGCAGAACGCTGTTGTTGACACGGCTGGATGATGGAGAACGTGATAGGGTAGTGGATGTAGATGCCAACTCCCAAGCGGTTGTTATTTGATACAAGTCAACAAATGTGAACAACTGTGACGTAGGGGTTTGGAAGTAGTCAGCTCTCCCCGGGCCTTCCTTCAGCCCAGAGAGAGTCCGCGTCGCTACGAGCTGGCTGCCCCACTCACATCGGAACTTTGTAGATGCGATCTCGGGAAGATGATCTGCAGTTCCAAGTTCATATTTCAGGCACCTGCGACCATCTGGCTTTCTGCGTTCCAGTTCCACGCTTCCCGTCTTCATCTGCCCGGTTCCAACCGAACAATATACTTGACTGTTGAATTGTATCAAGCACTTTATACTACAGACATCATGGCCCTGTACTACTCTGTGGGTTGGTTACCTGCCTAAACAAAACACAACAAGCTGACTCCCTGGAGGATATTCTCACAAACGACGATCTGTTCGACGACACCTTCTACATCCAGGAAGTCGACAATATCGTGTACGAGGTTGACTGCAAATTTGTCGACGTGGATACAGTCCATGGGGATATCGGTATGTACTAGCGCGATTACTCGATCGATCACTACAGGTGGAGAAACCAATAAACTGAACTTACAATTTTTTTTTGCTTTTTGGCAGAAATTGGCACGCAAGGGCAGGAGCTCGACGGCCACAATGTTCCATCAGAAGCCATCACTGGCGGTGTCAAAGAAGTCGATCTGATACTTCAGTACCGGCTCAAACCAGCCTCCCTCAGCAAGAGCGAGTATGTTGATTGCTTCAAAGGTAATGCACACCTGCCTGCCCAGCCAGTATATTGCCCAGCAGCTCTACGAGAAAAGCATGAAACATAAACAAGAAAAAACTACTAAGGTCAATGGACTAGACTATATAAAAGCCGTCAAGCAGAAGCTGGAGAATTCCAACTTCGATGGCGTCGAGTGCTTTGAAAAGGCTACCCAGGCCTACGCGAAGAAGATCATCGCCAACTTTGAGAACTATCGGCTCTACACTGGAGAGTCTATGGTCCTCCCTGAAGGCATGCTGGCTTTACTTGGCCACCGCGAGGATGGTTCTCCGTACATGGTTTTCTGGAAACATGGGCTGGAGGTGAAGTGTTTTATCTGATGTTACATGTTACTTTGATTTGGAGCATTTGAAGGTCCACGAAAGACTTCTACTGGGGTGGATAGCTAGTGCTAGACTGGACTAGGAAGTTGCTTCCACCAGTCACCTCTTTTCATATAGCTACCTGTTTCGCATTTTACTGCTTGGATCCTCCATCCTAGAGACATTAGATACTTTGCACCATACTAATCTATCATGGTTGTGTCTGATAAAGTAGGCTCGCTAGCTTCTCTTCCGCCAAAACAAGAGATGACTCTGACTCCCTGGGGAATATTATATCAGGCGACGAAATGTTCAACAGCGCCTAGAAATCCCAGAAGGTCAATGGCGTCGTGTACGAAATCGACGGCAGGGACATCGAAGTATCAGCACGTGGGGCTGATGATCAAGGCAAGGATGCCTAGGACGAAGACGACATTAATATGGTGGACCTTATCCATGTCTTTTTCCTGCAGCGAATCTCCTTCGATAAAGAGGAGTATCTTTCTTACATCAAAGGTATACAAATGCCCTAGGTATTAGTACTAGCATCTAAGTTGTCCACGACTAAGCACGAAACTGAGAATATTTGCAATAGACTATGAGTAGCATTAGAGAAAGGCTTCAGCAATCAGACCTAAACAGCGTTCAGAGATTTGAGAGTGGCTGCCTCGACTACATGGAAGAGGTCAAGGGCATGATGGTTTTCTGCAGCTATCGCGGGGATAGGGTTACTCCATGGCCTAACATTTATTTTCCTCCCTTTCTGATTCGGACATCCCTTGGAAGGTGTTGTTAGTCAAGTGCTTCCTGGCAGAAGTAAACCAGTTAGAAGTTTTCGAGGTTGTTACTGATTGTGCATACGGGCTAGTCGAGCACGTTTGGGAACCTGGTCAATTGGTAGGGGCAGGACTAGGGTTATGTTTGCAGTAGGTATTCGTGTCGGAACACTATTACATGGTCCCTTTACTTGTTTGCTTGTTTACGTAGGGCACGGTATACTTGGGCCTTTACTGCTACTTGCTAGACACGGTTGAGTTGATCTTCCTTTGGCGCTCGTAGATCCATCTTTTTCTGGAAGGCCTCAAGGGGCTTGATAGCATGTACGTACGTACTTGTCTCCATCTGTAGTAGATGTGGCTTAGCCATTTCGCTGAATTGCAATGTGCTTCTCGAGTCTGAGATGAAAGACTAGGAGCATCCTTCGGCGTAACGCACAGGTGCCACTTGAATTATGGTGTGATTCGCTCTATATGAACAAAGAGAGGGCGGAAGATATAGGGCTGCAGTTGTTTATCCAATACACACCACCCGGCTTTGATATTGAATAAGGAACAAGAGCTTTGTGATCTTATCATTCATGTATAGTCCTTGTAGTCTTTGTAGCCTTGTTAGACTACAACGAGATTCATTCAGTTTTGTATCTGCAAAAGGCCTTTGATACTGATTCACTTAGCGCTCCTACTCGAGGCTACAAATAGCACCACGTCCTCCACCAGGTATCCTGTAGATTAGTTTACACAGCAATATCAACACCAAAATGCCCTGCGAAGACTTTTCCAAGCTCTGCCCCGCCTGCCTCAAGCGCGCCAGCAAATGCAGCGAGCCCATCGCGCGCGAGTACATCCCCGTCAACTCCCTGCGCCTCCCCAGGTCCACCACGCCGCTGACAATGACCGCAGAGGTGTCCACGCAGTTCGACACCAAGCTCGGCGGCCAAGTCATCGGCAAGGCCCTCTGCAAGGACCTGGAACCATACATAAAGACCCACCGCGACAACGTCCGCCGCTTCCACATGTGGATCCGCCAGACGACGCCGGCGGAACGGGGCCCGAATACGCGGGGGAGCTGCAAGGTCATCGTCACCGTGCTTCTCGATGTCGATACCGCGAGGCTGGCCGGCGCCTCGGAATTCCTGGACGACCTCGAGGATGATTTCCCAACGCGGTTCAAGGACGCGGCGCGTGGGTTCGAACTCGATGTTGGGTCGTGGGAGATGAAGTTGATGGGCCAGGACGAGCATGAGAGTGTCTTTCGACTAAATTGGT
The DNA here is from genome assembly GCA_025688815.1 of Aspergillus carlsbadensis. Lineage (NCBI taxonomy): Eukaryota > Fungi > Ascomycota > Eurotiomycetes > Eurotiales > Aspergillaceae > Aspergillus > Aspergillus carlsbadensis. Next base: position 24,580 of record MU628175.1, read on the forward strand.
TCATGGCTTTGAATTCGCCGCAGGAGCACGATGATTGTGGGCCGTATATGATGTGGAGTAATTTCCCTCCTCTCGAGTATGGCGAGACGAAGCGTGTCGAGATAATCGAGGACCCTTGGTTTATCTGGAGGGAGAAGCATCCTGACCAGACGAACGGGATCCCGGCGGGGGCTGCGGGGAGCTGTTGATTTTCAGAATTTCCTTTCCAGAGTCCACGGTTGGCTTGGCTTTACCCTGCTGATTCTTCTCTAGGTTGGCGTTCTTTTGGCTGTGCTAAAAATTTCGAAAAGAATACACCCATAACTCGGTTTCGGCCGATGGGACTTTAGTCAAGGTGTCATTTCACGTTGGCTCTAGGTAAGTGCTCATTTGAATATAATTTCATTTACTCTCACTTAATATTTTATTTTTCAATTCTCTTAGATTCTGGGTACAGAGTAGTCGAAAGGTGTGTCGTAGCCAATACCGCCTAGTGCACGTAACCCTAACTCTGTCTTTAATAGCAGGTGACATGTAGAGTTCGCGGGTTTATGCAAGTCGTTGAGCTTGTAGATATGGCCTTTAATCGGCTCAAGTTACTAGCTTCGTTAAGGGCGACGAAGAAAAAGCTCTAATAAATGGATTGTGGAGTTGGGGGAGAAATTGCTGGCCGAGGCCTTCGAGTTAGGCTTTCAATCGTTTGCATGTCGGTCTTGATGGTTCACATAAATGTCACATGATATCTTGGTTAATAGTAATGGATATCTGTCAGTGCATTTCAGGAACTTAACACCGAGCTGAGCCCTCTCTTTCTCTTGTTTCCATTGGCTAGAGTGGGTTAGATTACCAGGGAAGGAGCGATGGTGTGCAGTAGCTTCCCCAGACGGTGGTTGCCACGTAGAACCGACCAGACTGGCGCTTCCCCACTTGCCCAGTGGAAGATTAGACCATGCGGCTGAAGCGAGTCTTTCGAATGAACCCCGCCATGGTAGAAATGAATCTTCCATCTCTCTTCGTTACTTCCCCAAACGCCTTTGCGTTGAACTTGTCTTTTGGGGCTTGCCATGGCTCTCTACCCAGTTTATGGTATTTCGCCGCTGAAGGGGAACGAGTACGGCGACGTCGAGAGAACAATTGTCTACTACACATATGATGAGCTTCCGCCCTTTACACTTCTCCTGCCCTGGAAGTGTCCGGAATGCGACGAGGGCCAGAGTTACGACACTACCTTTCGCAGCGCAGATGACGAGCATCAGTATTCCCACCGACGAGCGATTACCCAACCACTCTTCGAGCTCCGTTACTGTCACGAAGTGAGACATGTCATCGGTAGCGAGTTAATGCCCGACCAGGAGGAGCAGGATTTGATACTAAGCAATCTCGAGGCTCTCGCTTCCAAATGCGAGTTTGCTGCACAATGGCAGCCTGGATATGAGCGCAATGCTTACTTGAAGATTGTGCCTGGTCCTGTCAATTGGAAAGATGGGCTCGAAAACTATCAGATTCCTTTATTCTCCATTCGACCGTCCGAAACAGTATACGATAGGATTGATACGAGCATCATATTCTATAACCTCAAAATGCTCCCGGCGAGCGCCATACTTATGCCGCCACCCCGAGACGAGCAGCTCTTTGATTGCTACGAATTGGACGATGAGGTTCATAGCCGTGAGGAAGATCGACCTACTACGAGGGTGTCACCCACGACACCAAAAGAGGCACTCGATGGCCAGGATCCTTGGGAACAGGTGCTCCTCGCCCCTGATCCGGAGCTCGACAGTTGGGATCAGTTGCTTATTGCTGGCATGCCAGATCCAAGCATCTATACATTGGTTGTACACGCATTCAGGTCGCTGAGGCATATGAAGGTGCGACATGTGTTCAGCTCCCTCTTGAGGTCGTACCTTGAAGCCGGTAGTGTGTGGGAGGCACCTATGCTTCGCGATCAAAGGTTTTTCAACTACCGAGGTATTTGTCTAGTCGACTGGTGGGATCCGGAGGAGGGGATGGATTACCTCCATCATCGCTTTAGAGGACACAGAACACCGTTCGTTCATCTAAAGCCGCTGAACAAGAAAGAACTAATCAAAGTGTCCTTTAACCACTATGCATTCATACACTACCGTCCGCTTGACCTCTCTCTTACATCGACCGAGATTCGTCTGATAGAAGGAGACATCTCACCGGACTTGGAGCTTCCAGAGGAGTGGAAATTTATCCATACGAACTTGGACAGTGATGAATGCCCAGGATTCCACTATATTCTGGATACAGTCAACAGTTCCATTTCAGCAAATCCGCAATGTCAGATAATCAGCTTGGATGGAGAGGAAATAGCAATACCTCTGGACGTGATACGCGGTCTTCGGGTGGCAGTCAACCAGGAGGCCGAGGCCACGGGGAGTGTCACTAAACTTCGCGCATTGATACCCTTGTTGTGTTCTAACCCTATGGATGAGGAGGAGAAGATACATTATGAAGCTCTTAGCGATCGCCTCCAAGAAAAGGCTACAGGGTTTGCCATACTCCGGGACATGCAGTGCGATATTGTGCTTGCAGAGGCAAATGTCAACGCAAGACACATTTACAAGCCTCTAACTTCCGGCGAGTGTCAGATCAGGCTGTTACGATTTACTGCGACTGGTGGTCCGGACATCACAGCGCCGCTTAAAGGGGAGCTGTTGATCACCAATTTGGACGCAGCGCCTGAGTTCATTGCGTTGTCCTATGTTTGGGGTAGTCCCAATAAGACCGGAGAGGTAACTATCGATGGTGCGAGAATGGAGACAACACAGGATTTGAATAATGCGCTGCGGCATTTGCGGCTTGCAGCCAAAGACGGATATGTCTGGGTGGACTTTCTATGCATCGACCAGCAGAACTTGGATGAGCGTGCTGAACAACTTGGCTTGATGACCGACATTTACGCCAAATCGGAGTACGTGTATGCGTGGCTCGGGGCCATTGACTACCGGTGCTCTCCTTGTGTTGAAGCGTTGAGCCAAGCTTTCGTCGCGTATTCTACCGGGGATGAGTCCGCCGAGTTTCTCGAAAGGATTCATCATGCAGTGGAGGTGGACTATGCTCTCGATCCTTTGCGAGCTTTACTCCAAGCGCCCTGGTGGGAGAGACTTTGGATCGTTCAAGAGTCAGTGCTGGCAAATCCCCTGAAACTATGCACGTCCACGGAGACTATCGGCTGGGAGACACTGAACAACGCACTTCAAGCACTCTCCCTGTACTTTCATATATGTACTGCAAGGTCAGATCTAGCCCCGAGAGCTGCGGTTAGGTCGATCAGACATCTCCTGCCCAATGCAGTCGAGGTATCAAATTTGCGGCAAAACTACCAAGCCACATCCACCGAAAAGGACTTTCTGCTCTGGTGCCTCAGTATCCTCCATCATCGCCAATACACCGAGCCGCGTGATGTTATATATGCGGCCAATATGCTCGCCAAGGACAAGCCACTGATCATCCCCAGCTATCGAAAGTCAATCATGCAAGTCTACCGGGACGCCGCAATTGCGATCATTGAGCACCGCAATGACTTGCGGCTTCTATCCTTTCCTCTGTTCTCTCGGAGACGCTACGAGCCTACAAATCCAGACTGGGACGCATGTACCGCTTCGGATACGTACTGGCCAAGCTGGGTCCCGGACTGGCGCCTGCGCCCTTGGGGTCTGGGGGTTACGACATTTGACCTCGGGGACACCGTGCATTCCCCGCATCTAAAGTTCGACGCGTCTGGCTCAACAAAGGCACATGTTAACTTCTCTTCAGACTTAAAGATAATGCACTGTTCTGGTATTGTTGTCGGGACCATCAACAAGGTATACGGGATCACAGACTCGATGGAGTACGTCAAAGCCCACGACCAAGCGCCAGACGAGTGGTGGCAAATAAACCGCCTCACACGACCTGGAGATACAGAGGACTATGTCGCAGAAGGCACCTGGGCCACGGCCTGGATAGAAACATGCAAGGTTCTAGACAAAGAGTGGTTCCAAGGCGACGCAAACAGAGACCTCTTCCAACCAACCCTCATCAGGGGGGAGACGATGGTACGAGGCGAGACATACGAGAATGGTCCCGATTACTCTGATATCGATCTACAAAATACATGGACATACGGATCCGAACCACCCTCAAACTGGGAAGCGATTGCTGCAATTATAAAACCTACGAGGGTCCTGAAGACTCAAGGGAAAGACCAATGGGCCGAGCGACGATGGCATCCGATATGTCTGGACTCGGGCCATGTCGGCTTTGGAGGACATGCTGTGAGGGAGGGAGACATTTCGTGTGTTTTGAGAGGCGGCGATTATCCGTTCATCCTGAGGGAGAGGAAGGATGGGCTGTACCATTTGGTTTCCGATTCGTGTGAGTTGAAACCTTGATGACCTTATGGAGTGTGCCTTCTAGGTTGGACTGACGCATTGACACTAGATATCCATGGGATTATGCATGGTGAGTATGCTATGATGAGGATGGGAGATGGTCAGGAGTGGGAGGAGCTTGGGATAATATGAGCGATGTGAATAAGCGTATTCTTTTTTTTCTTTCGCAAACACCTGGATGTAGCCAAGCTCTCCGAGTTATATCCCCTAGAGGTCGTATTTCAAGGTCTCGACTGCGATCCCTAGTACCCAGGGTTTCTCGCAACGTTTACCCCTCCTGAAATTAAATCACGATATCATAGGTCTTAGATGCTCGGAGACCAGCTAGCAAAACAACGTACAGAGGATCTCCGCCGTCAAGTTTGATCTTGTGGCTGTCCAGGATTTGGACGATTAGCCTGACGTAGAGATTAGCCAAGATGAGATGGCCGTAGAGAGGAGCCCGAGCATACAGACAAAGTCTTTACCGACGAGGACGAGGACGAGGACATTAAGATCGATACGAGCGTAGAGGGCGCCGGGCCTCGATCCCCAACCCCCGAAACCATCATAAAATCACTTGGATCTCAGATAGATAGTTCGCAAAATGACATAGTTGATATCAAAGTACTCGCAGACTGCCTAGTAAATGCAGCGGAATGTAGTATCACAGATAGAAAAAGAAGCACACCATACCACCTGGTGGACCATATCAGGGCTGCTGGGATAGTATGGGATGGTTGAATTGGTAGCTATCCCTTTGATTAGATATGTAGTACTTAATACGCTTCTCCTCTTCCCCGAGATGTTGGTAATAAATAGGCCATGAAGGAGTTTACACATAAAAAAAGAATTTCATACTTCCATCTGGCCATAATTTCGCCCCACCTGCTACACTTAGGCTGGTCCATGGTAAGTGAATTTTAGCCTGGACGTAGACCAGAAATGTGTTTTGTTTTTTCCCTCAAATGAATCTAAACCTTTAGACGCGGGGTGGTATAAAATGGTGTACCACGTGGAGCCTTGGTGAGTAGCTGTTTGTGCTGTGCTCGGGACGCCGGCGCTGAAAGCTATTGAGGCGAGCTTGGAGACCGGCACGAAGCCGTTGGAAGAACGTGGCGATGTAGTGGTACAAAGTAAAGGGAGAGAGCGTGGCTGCCTTGTTTGCGAGAAACAATCACATCTAAGGGAAGGAGCTACCCATCCCATCCTCCGAATCCGGCAGGTACCGTGGACGCGGGTTGCTCCTTCCCCAATGGGGAGAGATCTAAACGCAGTTACCGAAGGAAGGAGCGCCCAAGACCCGGGGCTCCGGGCAGGAACGTACCTTCCCTGTTGGCGATGGACATATTTGGCTATCAGGTTTGGAAGGTGCGATGCGCGCTCCTTCCTCTGAGAGTATCTAGCATTAATGTGAGAAAGGAGTAACATTGCGTACCTACCTAACCACCGCACACTTCATTCTGTAATGGACGCTGTCTCATTCAGTTGAGAGCCATGTAGGGCTATATCTTGTCCGAATGGATATCAATGTCCAGCCACGGGGAAGTTTCTGAACTCGGAAGGTAGGATAGACCACTGCAGTCAATTGGAAGTGGCCCTTGCTGCGATATTCTTAGTCGCCTGATCCGTAGCCAAATAGCCCATGCAGATATCGATCCTGCTCATGTGCTATCCTATCCACTGCGCAAGCACATGGGCCCCTGGATGTATTCGAGATGTTCTTCTCGATGTGGTATTGTATTAGCCGTTCGGAGACAACATTGACAACGTTTTCCAATGGACCTTGATACAGGGATGGTGCTAGTATGATTATCCTGTAAATTCACCGTGACAGTTGAAATTTAGATCTGGACTGGACGAACGGGTTGTACGACGCTGAGGAGGGGCACGGCACATTAGGCGCATCGGCGCCTGGACCATTTCGCCCCTCATCTTTGAGCTCTGATCTCTCTATTTGATCAATCTCATACCGATCATCCTTGAACGGAACCATGTCATCTCCACCTAAGAAGCCCCTCGACATCATAATCGTACCAGCACCACCCCACCAACCAAACCACCACGCCCCAGCGCTAACAAACACAGGTCGGCGGCTCCCTCGCAGCCCTGATGCACGGCATATCCCTCCACCGACTCGGCCACAAGATCCACATCCTCGAACAATCACCTATAGCGGCCCCGACATCACACATGGCGGGTATCTTCCTCAGCCCGCACGCCACAGCCTTCGTCGAGCGCATCGACCGTGTCCGCGAGATTCCCCTCGGATTGCCCGCGCTGCCGGGGAGATTAACCGGGTTCCCGTTCCCGGCCTTTCCGACTCGCCGGATTATAACCTCCTGGGGCGCGTTGTATTTTCGGTTGAGGGCGAACTTTGATGGGGTCGGTAGCGTCTATATCCCGTGTCCTCCGGACGTGGTGTGTCTTGATGGTGAGGATGTGGAAAGTGCGAGGGGTCGGGCGGTTTATGAGCATCAGCAGCGGGTTGTTGATATAAAGGACGGATTTGAAGGCGATAGGTCGAAGGTATCCGTTGTCGTCGAGGATCTTGCTCGCGGACAGACTCGTATCCTACCAGCCGATCTAGTACTCGGCGCCGATGGAAGGCAGTCGACCGTACGGGAGATTGTCCTTGGGAATCGCGCCTACCGCCACTACTCGGGGTACGTGGCATGGCGTGGCGTTGTGCCGGAGAGCGAGCTGAGTGAGGGTACGAGAGAGGCCTTTCAGGCGAATACATCGCATGTAACGAGAGGCAAGGAGTATGGCAACGCAGTTGCGTATGTTTTCCCTCTTTTACCCCGGCGAACAGACAGCCAGCCCTAACATATTTAGATAGATACCCCATCCCGGGCCCAACAGGCTCCCTCTCCTCAGGAGAGCGCAGCATAAATTTCGTCTGGTACTTCCGCATCCCACCACCGCTCCTCGCCTCAATAATGACAGACAAGAACGGCAAGTACCACCGCACAACGGTCCCGCAAGGCCTCGTGGACCCGAAAATCTGGTCTCAACAAGCCACCCTCGGAACCTCTTTCTTCCCCCCCGCCCACGCCGAAGTCGTCTCAAAGATCACGAATCCCTTCATCCACGCAATAGTAGACTCCTACCCAGCCCCAACAAAAGCCTCGTTCCTAAACAACCGCGTCCTCCTCGTCGGCGACGCCCTCGCGCACCTCCGTCCACATGGTGGGTATAGCACGAGTCTCGCTGCGCTGGAGGCCGGGTGGGTTGGGGAGCTTGTTAGTGGGGAGATCGGGATCGCGGAGTGGGAGAAAAAAGTCACGAGGTTGGTGTATTTGTGGTGGTGTCGGGGGATCTGGTACGGGCATTCGCTTTTGAGGGCCGGGTCGGTTTGGGGTTTTGTGCTTAGTGCGTTGTGGTATTGGGGGGTTGTGGTCGTTGAGGTGGGGAGGGCGTATGTGGGGTGGTAAGCGGGGATTATGTGTGTAACTGGATGAATTAGAGGAGACCCTTGGATATGTCTCGAGATCAAGAGGAGTGGACCATCTGGAATGCATTGACCTGTGGAACAATCGGGTTGCGATTCTCGACTCGGCTCCAAATGACATGACTCGCGTATGAGTAACTCAACAATTGATAGTCATGTAGCTGCAAGGATAGCCTAAGAGGATGACTGCTGGCTTGCCTAGAAGGAGCTGATGCGAACGTATGTATGGTATCTCCAGATATAATAATGTAGTACGAACTATTGATCAACGGATGGGTAAACTGTTTGTCAGGATAGCTAGAGGGGTCATATCCTGTACAGATAGTTGCAGGGGAAGAAAGAGAGAGTATAGTAGGAGTACGACTTCATGTAAAGCTCGAATGTCTAAGTTCTAAGCTTAGTGGACAGCTCTGCCTCCTTGGTCTATCCCTTCTCGAAATATTGGCGATCCTCGTCGCGTTGTTGAGATACTTGTAGATGAGGGCTTCTGAATGCCAGGACTTCTCTACCCTGGCGGATTGTTTCTTCATACGACTTGTAATTGAGTTGGGTAGCGTGTAGACACTACAAAAGTTGTATCAACTGCGGAGGTGTATCAACTGCGGAGGTGTATCAACTGCGGAGGTGTATCAACTGTGGAGGTGTATCAACTGCGGAGGTGTATCAACTGTGGAGGTGTATCAACTGCGGAGGTGTATTAACTGCGGAGGTGTATCAACTGCGGAGGTGTATCAACTGTGGAGGTGTATCAACTGTGGAGGTGTATTGACTGTGGAGGTGTATGTGAAAAAGACACTACCATCACCATTATGACTAGGTTCATGTTGATGGACGTGTGTCCCCCTATGATAAAGTCTCTATCAACTCCTTGGGCGCCGATATAAACCTCTAAAAGAATAAACCTCAAAAAGGCGCCCGCTCAAGTCTCTTCCGAACCCATAATCATAGACCAGAAACAAATACCGAAACCTCGATACGCAGACTAAAATGCGGGTCATAGAAATGGTCATAACGATGACAGTGTTGTAGTGCGTGAGGCCCAAGACTTCGTCCATTCTCATCGGGGTCCGCCCAGAGCAGTCATTTTCCAACGCCCTCGCGAAACAGTAATCATACCGCATTCATGAGAGCAAGCAACTGCGTCTGGAACTCCCAGATTCTCTTCCGGTTCCGTAAGCCTTTAAGATCCCTCCAGCTCCGTTTGATGTTGCGATAAAGGATCAACCAGTTCGTGCGGCCGCGTGGGGGCTGCGGGAGTGTCCACGGCTTTAGGTGCTCTTCGATGTCGATGGTGTGAGACGACACCAGGTGAGTAGGTTTGTCGTAGACTTCTGTATACTGCGAAGAATCAACCAAGGTCTTCCACAGTCCGTGGTCTTGCAGTTCCTGCTCGGTTACCGTTGCCCAGAAATAGGGCGGGTCCGTGCTCCAGATCTCCCAAAGCCAGGGCATTTCGTCTCGCAGCAGGCGATACCATAGTGACGCCGGGAGCTGGTGAAAGGTTCGAGATGCTGCTCGGAGAGAAGCAATGTCGGGGGAGGCCAGGTACTGAAGAACCATGCTCCGTACCTCGGGGGGCAGGCGAGCAAACAGGTCTCGTCGTGAGGGAGCTGTAGAGAGCACCCGGAAGACACTATCATGGGGGGTGAAAGACGGTGACACGTCCATGGCTTCTTCAAGAAACGTGCGGAGTTGAGGAACGTAGAAAGGGTTTGCCGCTAGCCATTCCTCGCCCCATTTATGCACCCAGTCGCGGTTGACAGAGCCGAAATGATCCGCGATGGGCTGGAAGAGCTGTGTATCGCGGTCCCGAAAGAAGTTGACGAGGTCGTCGACAGCGACGTATCCCAATTTTAGACGCGTCAGCCTCATCCAGATGCCAAAGCACCATGGGTGAAAGGGTATCTCGTCCTCGTCCACATCGAACTCGTCAATGGCGGGGCATCTGACTCCTATGCTCTCTGCTCCGTGTCGAATCGGGTTCGCAGGAAGTCGATCAGACCGTGCAAATACACCATTGTGAAAGCCAGATAAGAAGTGAGTGCTATCTTGCTCAAAATCCTGATCGTCCGCGGCGGGCTCCCAATCGTCGGGCTTGGGTACTAGGCACTGGACTGTCTGGCAGCCCTGCATTTCAGCTACCGAGATCCGATTCCCCGAGTAGGCCCCGGAGAACTGGCATCCAGGCCCAGAGACGTGCTCAACATCCTCGAGATGAACGCGCAACATCCTATATTTTGGTTTGGTTTTGGGGTCAAAGGGGAGCCAATCGCCTTCTTGTGGAAGTCTGGATTTAGTCCAGTCACAAAAGAAGTAGACATCCACGCGAGGTGCGTGGCCTTCTTTGAAGATGGAAGAATTCAGGCCCAGATTTCGAAAGTAGAATAAACACCCCGTCTCCCTGGTGGAGCAAGGCCATAGCTGATGCTCTGCGCATGGGGCTACCTCCGGTCCTCCCCAGCAGTATGCAGCGCTCTCGGGCTCGTCCAATGTCCGTGTGCGGGCGACGTTGAAGGTGCAGGAGCACAGCGTGCACAGAACCTTCTAAACACACTCAGTGAGACGGATACGAACACCGGCAGGAGGCTCTTGAACCTACAGCGGTGGTCGCACTCGCTGATCAACGCTAGAATCAGCTTAAATGAGAGGGGAAAGTGATCTCTGGAAGCACATACGCATACTCAATAGAGCTGTCGATCTCTCAAAGAATAACAGGCATGAAACCCCAGAGACTCGCAAAAACGACGGGCGAGAAGAGTTGAAGAGAAGAAGGGAAGAGCAACCTGCCTGGCGAGGGCAACTGTTACTCATCCCAATGCGGACTAGTGCCACTCATCACCGGCTAACCGCTTCCAGCCTATTGTTCCTGTGCACTGCACTTGACGGGTCTGGGACTCTGGGCTAGACTATAGAACCGCTCCAGAGTAACAGACGAGATTGAAGAACTAAACACTGCTCATAGTACCGCCTGGTCAAGACCATCCTTGGCCACTCAGAATGCCAACAGGCTCGAAAAGCTATGGTCGTGGAAACTGCGGTAGTCAGCGCCAAGCCTTGGATGAGTGGAAGACAGCCTTGCGAAGCGAAGAGACCCTGGTCTTCAGGAAAGTGATGAAATAATCTATCTGTATTCCTAAAGCCGCGAGGTTTATCTTCCCTTATTCCCCGCACTCCTCACGAAAGGCTCAAGAGGGAAAACCTCGTTCCCCGGCGTGACGCCCTCGTAAATCTGCGCCCATCTCGACCTCAGCACCTCAGGCGTGTGCCAAGCATTTTCAGGGTCTCGTAGCCAGAACCGCAGCAGGTGTCGTCTACAAGCTCAGTTAGTTCTCATATGGTCCTCACCAAGCCCGTAGAGTGTGGATTGAAGAAAGTCACTCACTGTTGCTCCTCCGAGTCAACAAACCCATCTCTCGCATGGAAAATCGCCAGATTATTCACGTATTGAATATCACCCTTTTGGAACTCGGTATTTACACAGAACCTTTCGCCAATAAAGTGAAGTGTGTCGAGCGCCTCAGCCTGAGCTTCGGTAATGGGCGGGATATCAGGACTGCGCGGGAGAGCACCGAAGCCCACAAAGTACCGCCGGCCATACTGAAGAGAAATCCGCTGCGGAATTTCTCCCTTATCTGAAGAGAAGCCCGGAAGAAGATGTATAAGCGGTCTCTCCGTCCACTGCTTCTCCGCCTTCTCGAAGATCTCATAGTCCCACGGCTGCGAGAGCGTATGGATTAGATCAGGTCTCGTCCGTGCAATCTCATTGTACACCCTCCACGTACTCGTCAACTTACTCGCGCCCCCATGGAGCGCCGTCTCCAGCGCGAACAGCGAGACGATGTCACCCGAGTCTGTGTGGAAAACCTGCTTGTCGGTTGTATAGGCAGGACTACCGATGATGCTGTTCACAGCAGAGCGGCTGAGATCCTTGATATGCGCGAGGACGACGTCCGCCGGTTTACCGTCATACTTGTGGTCCTGACGCCCTCGCTGGAGTGCAATGTGCGCGGAGATGCCGGCATATATTATAATGTTTTCCTCGCGCGTATACTCGTCGACCTTTAAGCCGCGGATTACGAAGAAGCCATGGCCGCTATGTAGCTCGTTCGACAAGCGTCGCAGTTCTGCGTGCAACTTTGGAAGCGGGAATGTCTCCTGGGTTATGTGACCGAAAGAGAGGTTGAGCGCTGTTCACTGTTATCTAGTATTCGCACGAGACATTAAATATAACCGACTCACACTTGAAATGAGCGACTGCTGCGTCGATCTCGCCGAGCTGTTCCTCGTTGAGGACATACGTCCAGTCGTAGGTCTCAGCCAGACTCTCGCCCTCCCAGACAAGGTCGCCCGTCAGTTGCTCGGGGAAACCTTCAGGAACCTTGTCAGGTAGGCCTCCAGCGGCAACACGTCTGGACGCGCGAGCTTTCCACTTGTCGTAGTCCGGTGCATACGAAATATCAGGCTGGCGAGGCGGGGCTTTGGCGGGCGGGGTCACCCAGGTCACTGTTGCTGTCTCCGACATTGCGTCTAGCTCCCAACTTAATTCTCTATGTTTTGTGAAGCAGATATTCTTCGGAGCGCAAAGGTTAATAAGTGTCCGTGGCCCTGTAAAATTGTGAAGCAGGAAACGCTGCGGTCGAGACTGGCGAGCTCTGGTCGAACTTCATATAGCAAAAGTATTGGCAAAATCACGCCATCTGCGAGATTTGGAGTCGTCGAAATAAAAGTATCCTCCGGGAAGAGAACCCTGTCAGCCCCCTCTACGCCTATTGGAGCTTCCACGATACGACTACGCCTCATCCGAGGCACACCCGCCGAGACCAGGCCCCTTACGGGTGCTTGAAGTCGAGAGGATAATTGATGCGTGCTGTGTGGCCAGACCGATGCGGGGTTCTAGCCTGGTGTGTATACGTGATTCCGGACGGGATGAGCTAACGGAGAGGATGCGGTATCAGGACAGCCAAGCCTTTTCTCCGGAGGGTTTTTGTCGGAGGGTTTGTCGGATGATTATTTAGAGTTGAGAACAGGGGTTTTCATGGGAGAGATTGTTGAACGGCCCTTGGTTGTACGACCAAGCTCGCTGCGTGGACATACGGGGCTCTGAATCAGTGAATTTGTGGTAGGCAGGCACTTTCGCTACATCCATGTGCTCCAAGGATAGAAAATCGCAGATCCACAAGGGAGTATTGTATTGTCTACTTTTATCATGGTCAGGATAAGTCCCGGTACGAATATCGTCGGCCTCGTCCCGCGGGCGATCTCTGGAATGTGCAAAGATCTTTAGTTGCGTGCTTTTGAACCCGATGGCATCTTCTTCCAAGACGTACTCCAAGTCAATGGAGCGAAGACGGGATGGAAAGTGTCCAAGCGTATAAAATGTTTCCCTGTACCTTCCACAAGAGACGTACCTCCCATCATCGTTGGGGAGCCGATTGTCCACGATGAGTGCACCGAAAGCAAACGAGATTACAGAGACCCCGGTCCTTGAGGTCGAGCCCTCTTCACACCACAACTTCAAGACGGCGAAGCGTGTCGACAAGCAAGTCGATGTTGTCTACAATGGCCCGACCGTTGATGACGAGGTTGCTCGCGAGGCTGCCCTGACCGCGCTCACTGCTGCGGAGGAGAAGAAACTCATTCGCCGTGTTGACTGGCATCTCGTTCCCCTTTTGTGTCTACTCTACCTCATGAAGAAGATTGACGAGTCGAATGTTCGTAGTGAAATGTTCACTGGAGGTACGCAGGTAAAGCTAACATTGTTAGGCTACCAACGCGCGAATCATGAATAAAGGGACGGATCGAAATATCCTGACACAGCTGAATATTACCTCCGACGAGTTTGGGATGATTACCGTGCTATACACTGTGAGTAAACCACTTTGATCCCGACTATGCCGAGGCTAATTCGTACAGGTGCCCTACATTCTGGCTGAAGTTCCATCCAACTTGATTTTGAAGAGAGTCAGCCCGTCGCGCTGGCAATCAAGGATCATGATTACTTGGTGAGTGCTTACGACTTGTTGTACTTATCTCCGGCACTATGACCTAACACCACCAAGGGGTATCATCACAACTTGCACGGCTGCGGTCAAGAACCTAGCCGGCCTCTACGCTGTGCGATTTATGCTGGGATTGGTGAGGTATTACGTCCCACTTCAATGGCGACGATAGCTGACGCAGACAAGGCCGAGGCTGGGATGTTTCCAGCCATCATTCTTCAGCTCTCGTACTGGTATCGGCCTGATGAGATTGCCGTTCGATTGGTTTCGATTTGTGGGTTGTCTCCGCCTTTTCTTACTGGATCGGGCTCATGAAACAGATTGCGTTGGCAATGTTGCTGGCATTATAGGTGGCCTTCTTGCTTATGCCTTTAATGGTGTCTCTGGGGCTGGAAACTTATCGGGCTGGCAATGGTACGCCCCGAAGAAAATTCCAGATAAACACTTACTGACTGAGATAGGCTATTCATTGTCGAAGGTGCCCTTACAATCGTCATGGGAGTCGTCGTCTGGATCTTCCTACCCGACTGTATGCTTCCACTCCACTCTCCATAGACCAACCCTAACCAGAGCCCACGTACAGTTCCAGCTACAACGAAATGGCTCTCGCCAACCGAGAAAGCATTTCTCCAGGCTCGTCTTCCTAGAAGCTCACCACGTGCGGCCGAAGAAAACTTTGTCTTCAAAGAGGTCCTTCGGACCCTCCGCGACCGCAGACTCTGGCTTTTCACCTTTTGCTGGGCTTTCATGACAAGTGGAAGCGGCGGCGTCAAGTTCTATCAACCTACTATTATTGCGAATATGGGGTTCAGGTATGCCATCCTCATCACATATACACTTAACGCTTCGCTAACATAGGCGATTCTTAAGTGACATCGCAACCGCCCAAATTCTCAATATCCCCATGTCCGTTCTAACAATCATCCTAATCATCATCACCGGATACGCAGCAGACCGAGCACGAGTCCCGCTCCCCCTCCTCCCCATCGGAGGGACAATCATCATTATAATCTGCTACTCCGTACTGGTCGTCTACCCCAACGACATAGGTGTCTACATCGCCATGATGATCGGCAACGCCTGCTCATCAACCTGGTTCCCGTACGCCTCTCCCCACCATCCCCCATCTTCACCTTCACTAACCAACCTGGTAAATAGTCTAATGTGGACCTGGCGCTCCCAAACCATAACCGGCGCAACGGGCTCCGCCTTCGCAATCGGCTTCGTAAACAGCTACGGCCAGGTCGGCGACGCCGTGGGCCCCCAGATGTTCGAGGATAAATACGAGCCGCGGTACCGAGTGCCGTTTGGGCTGTCGATGGGTCTCGTCGCGTGTTGCGCGGTTACGAGTCTGTATACGTGGTGGGTTACTAGAAGGACGGAGCGCGATACGAGAAGGCATAAGTTGGCGAGGGTTGAGGCGAAGGGGAGGGATGAGGCTGTGTTGGATGATATTAGGGATTGGGATTTGGGGGGTGGAGGTGGAAGTGAAAGTGGGAGGGGGAGTTTGGGGAGGGTTTAGAGGTTGGAGAGGGGTTGACGGTTGGTGACGATACGTGTGGTTCTGCTGGGCTATGGCGGAGGTGGTGAGAATGGCTTGGGATTCGGTCTCGACTAGTTCTGTTTAGACAACACTAGTGAGAAGAGATACGGCTAAGGTTATCCTATGAACGTGAAGCCAAATAACAACAAGGCAGAATTTCAAACTGGCCGCGTAACCCTAACTCACCCGATTATTGCCAACTCGTGCCCTAATTCAAGTGGCGCTCGCCACCACCCAACATTCCGTCACAGCAAGGAGGAACGGAACAATGATATCCTGCCCTGACAGACTGCCATCAATCATGCGACCATCGCAGGGAAAGGTGGCACAGAAAACACCTGTCAGACACTCACTCGACAATCGTTTGACAGACTGTGGCACAAATGCGTTTCGGCCGATCTCCTCCAACTCAATCTCTTCCGTTTCCCTTCCAGAATGCTCAGCCGCAGAGAGCCATGTTCGAAATATGCGAGCGATAGCTCTGTTTCCGATTTGAAGCTCATCTTACATGTCGTGCGTTTCTCACGAAACCTGTCTGCAAGGCAGCTTGGATTTGCGGTATCTGTTCGTCCGGATGTTCATAATACAACCTGGCAAGTTTCCTCTCTTCCGCACCTTCATCGCCCAGGGCACCTGATTCTCCATCCATCACGCCGTTCCACCAGAAACCCCCGACCCGATCTCGATCGTGCCCACGGGGTAACCCGTCCTCGGACCCAGATACAACGCAAGTACCACTTTCCAACATATAACTTCCGACGCCTCGAGAATCTTCCGACGACTGCCTAACACCGTGTGACATGTTACCCCGGCGTACTGAGTACGCTGTAGGCGTAGTGACGTTTCCGTTTCCTGCGCCCGCTGACCTTCTCAATAGAGATCCGACTATGGGATACGGGGCGTATGAAACTGCGATATTGCGCGATGGTGTATCTCCAGCTGAGGCGCAGGCGCAGGCGCAGGTTGGAGCGGGTTACACTACACGGTTGCCTGATTCTTCACGTTTGGTTGAGATTGAGACGGGGGTTTTTCGTTGCCGTGGGGTATATAAAACCCTAAGAGACGACCGTTGATCGCAGCTCCGCATGTTCGTGGATTGTACAGCCTCTCTTACCATTAGTCATTATACATATCTCCCCTCAAAATGTATATACCACGAAAACCTACATTCCTCACACACATCCTCCCCCTTTTACTCATCACCAACCACGCATCCGCCCGCACCGCCCCCTGCCGCTGCCTCCCAAGCGACCCGTGCTGGCCGACCCCCACCGCATGGGCCCAATTCAACAAAACCCTCAACGGCCACCTCTTCGCCCTAAGACCCATCGGGGCATCCTGTCACGGCGCCGAATACGACGAGGCCCGATGTAACGTCGTCAGGAATTCCACGAATAACCCGCTCTGGCGGATTTCCGAGCCAGGTTTGCGCATATTCTTTCCTTCTTTACCTTTTGCTGGTTTCGAGATTGGACGGTGTTAATGTGGTATTCTAGCGGCGTACCAATGGACGAATTGGGAGGTTGGAGAAGACCGGGAGTTGAATGTTGAGGTTGGGGGGTGTCCCATCTCTGCGCCTCAGGATACGCCGTGTCTCCAGGGCCGGATTCCGGTGTATGCGATTATGGCGCACTCGGCAGCAGAAGTGCAAACTGCTATCCGTTTCGCGAAAGAACATGACCTGCGAATTACCATTCGGAATACGGGCCATGATGGCATGGGCAGATCAAGTGGATCGGACTCCGTGCAGATCAACGTTAATCGACTGAAGGACATTCAATTCGTGGATAACTTCATACCGCGCGGTGGAGGTGAGTCGGATGCAGAGGGTCGAGCTGTTATTGTTGGCGCGGGCGTTCTCGGCACGGAGCTGCTAGATGCTGGTCAGGGGCATGGCTTGAATGTTATGACGGGGGTCTGTCGCTCTGTCGGTGTGGTAGGTGGGTTTCTGCAGGGTGGTGGGACGTCGTTGCTTGCGCCGGCGTATGGGTTGGCTGCGGATAATGCGTTGCAGTTCACGGTTGTGACAGCGGAGGTGAGTAGCGCATAGCAATATCTAGTGGCAAGGTTGGCTGACCATTCAACAGGGCGAGCTGGTTATAGCCAACAAGTTCGAAAACCCAGACCTCTTCTGGGCCCTATGTGGAGGCGGCGGTGGAACGTTCGGGGTTGTCGTCGATGTGACCATTCGCACATTCCCCGACATCCCCATCGTCTACGCCCTGCTCACCACGACAATCATGCAACAGAACGAAACATCCCCAAGCGCCGAACAGACCCTCTGGAAAATCACCGGGGAAATAGCCAATCTACTCCCCGATCTGAAACGCCGCGACGACAAGACCAGCGCCATCATAGTCCCCGTCATACTCCCGGACCGCGTCGCCCTCACAGCCGCAGTGATGTTCCCCTATAGCAGCGACACGCAGGCAGCAGAAGTTCAATTCACCAAGCTCCGCGAGAGTCTCGATACCCGCGGGATCCCGTACAACTTCAACCTAACCCACTACGCGCACCTCTCCACCTACCTCAACGAGCCAGGCCCCATGCACCAAAGCGGGATCGGGCAAATCGAAGGCTCAGTGTTCATCTCCGAAAAATTCTTCTTCCAGCAAAACGGTCCATCAGAGATAGTCCGCACGCTATCCAACCTCGCCTTCGAACCGGGCGACTCCGTCGAAATCCTCATGTCCGCCGGCGGGCAGGTCAAATCGAATAAGGAGCTAATCGACAGCGCGCTGAACCCGGCCTGGCGCGAGTCCGCGCTGGGGGTGAGCATTCGGCGGAATCTGTCGCCGGATTCGTCGGTGAAGGTGTTTAGTGGGGATATGATGGCTTCGCTTCGGGGGATTGAGAGTCCGGCTCTCGGCTCGTATTTGAATGTTGCGGATCCCCATCAGCCGGATCCGGGGACGGCGTTTTGGGGGGCGAATTATGAGAGACTGTATGTGGTTAAGCGGAGGTGGGATCCTGATGGGTTGTTTATTGTGAGACTGGGTGTTGGGAGCGAGGATTGGGATGAGGAGGGATTGTGTCGGGTCAGGGAACCCAGGTAGCCCGAGCAGATATCTTCGATTCACGGTGCGTTGATAGGTTCCAGCAATCTACACTAGTCATTTCCATATCCGCTTCATCACGAATAATATGAGGGAGTAAGTGTATAAGCCGTCCGGAATCCTCCGTTGAAGAACAAGGCATCGCTTAATATGCTATTGGAAGGACTATTCCCTTCTCCCTATTGGTGCGGGTGGCGTGCAGGAAAAAAAAAAGGATATAAAGAAGCGACGGAAGAGAGACTGGGAGGGAACAGATCGAATCGCTACCCACACAGCAAGTACAATGTAGAAGAAGAGATCATTGAAGGGCAGTTAATAGCAAAGGATTGACTGTTGGGAGCGCGGAAACTGCCGTATCAGAGCTAAACACCCCCCTGTTGCTCCCTCGCAAAGGGATTGTACTGGTAAATATTTCCCAAAGTCACGGTAGAGTCGTCCTCCGTAGTATTTCCAGATACAACATGTG
Organism: Aspergillus carlsbadensis; assembly: GCA_025688815.1. Lineage (NCBI taxonomy): Eukaryota > Fungi > Ascomycota > Eurotiomycetes > Eurotiales > Aspergillaceae > Aspergillus > Aspergillus carlsbadensis. The sequence goes on from MU628175.1 coordinate 43,456, forward strand.
CTGTGCCTGAAGCGATGCTGCTACGGGCTACGTAACAAGTCTCGTCGCTTACGCCCAGACCAGCCTCTCGATCTCACTATCCTGCGTAGCCACATCCCCCCCCTCCATCTCCTCATTCCCCTCACGATACCGCCACCTCTTCCCCATCTCCTCCTTAAAGCTCTCAACGTCCATATCCCCACGCAGAACCGCATCGCTCATGCGCCTTACCGGCTCAACGCCCTCCAAAGGCCGAAGTTTAACATCGAGGTCCGACGCAAGGAACAGAACCGCACTTAGCCTCCTCACACCAGGAACGCGCCTCACACGATGTCTCGCTGCCGAGATCTGGCCCCCGCTAAGGATCACCGCGCACCAACCTGTCAGAATCACAGTCACGTCGCCGGGGGCAGGACGCCACCCGCCAGGCGCAGCGGGGTCCTCAAGTTCGAGCCCGGCGGTCCCATCTTGGAATATAATCGTAAACGTCCCGTAATCCGTGTGCGCGCCGCATCCGTTCTCGCTGCGCGGAGCCGCGGTGACGGGGTTATATTCGCACAGGCGGAAATTCATATTCAGGTCCTTGTGCGCGTGCGCGAAAGCAGTATCAGTACTAGCAGTGCCAGAAAGCGCACCTAGTGATTCCAGAATCGACGGAACAGTTTACCCCACAACGCCGTTGAAGAACCCCAGGATCTCCCCGAGACCGGGTAAGCGCTCTCTGAGAGCCTGCGGAATCCGCGCATTGCGCGTGGGCGAGAAATCGAGCGTGAATTTCTGGTCACTTTCTTTCTTGGAGGTTGCGGCCGTCTTGAGGATTCCGCGGCGCGGGTACGTTGCGTTCATGGATGCGGCGTCGGCGGGGTGGCTGCAGAGGTGGTCGAAGAGGGTCTGGATTGCGGGGAAGGGGGCGCGGAGTCCGAGGTCTGTTGCGGCGACGTTGGAATCCGGGCCTAGGAGGGTTATTCTGGTTTCCTGGGAGTGCGATTGGGGGACCTTGTTGCGCGGGGCTTGGGTGGTTGTAGTTGTGGTTGGGTTGAGAGGGAGTGGGGTAGAGATTATGGAAGCTGTTGCCATTGTGGTTGTTGTGGTGGGGAGGGATCTGGGGTTTAGGTGTGGATGTGGTTGATGGAGGCAGTTTGCAATAGAATATGAAGTGGAAGATGATGGATTATGGATGGATGAAGAAGAAAACACCGAAAGGATGGTGATGGAGGGGTGGCCACGTTTTTATATGTTTGGGGGTCGACAGTTGATCAGGAGGGGCAAGTGGGGGGGATTCACCTGCGTCAAACGTCACCTGTAGCCTTTACAATTACTTAAACTGGCCAGTGAATAAAGTCAAGTTATACCTGTCCCATGTGGAAAAGCACCACTGCAGAATACGTGAAGGGATTGGTCAACTTGGAAGTATGTGGCAGTCTTGACGTACGCATGCCTGCCTCAGGCACCAAGGCAGCGAATACACTCACCCATGACGAATTGAATACCGAGCAGTTCTGTTGTTGTCGGGTAATTATTAATTCTAAAGCCATGTTACTATTACTAACAGAATATCAGAGGTTTGGCCCTGGTAATTACTATCAACACGTAATAAACGCTCCATGGGAGGGATCAGTCATGATGGAGACATATTTTCAGGGATGAAGCCCTCTAGTGAACATTTGCGAGAGACGGCTAATAACATGAAAGAAACCATATGTGCTACCTAAGAACCTTCTATAAAGACAAAGAAACTAACCTTCCAGCAAGAGGTATTCTGGACCAGTCACAGTAACTGCAAGGGTGGCATCCACCTATGAGTCTCCAGGTGAGGGTGTGGTCCAACCAACTTGGAAGCCAATTTCTATGTCCCCAGAGGTCCCAGGAAAATGCTAATGTCTATCCGCGTCATGTGGCAGCATCTGTTGATGCTGCCGCCGTGTTAACTTAACATCCCGAAAGCCTCAATATGCGTCTTTCCTGTGAGGCCGGCATCATGGTCCTATGTTGCTTTTGCGCTCCGACCAGCAGGCGCTGGACAGCATTAGGTACGGCAATAGGAGGTTGTTGTGGGCTTGTGGCAGATCCATGTAGCCTGCGCTGGCGGCGCTGGGCTAAGTCAGCCTTGTCGAAGGGTGCAGGAGCATTCCGCTGCCCGAGACACAGGGACCCCATGCACGGCACATGGCTTATCACCAAAGAGGCTCCGACCACTCCATCTATCATGCTCACCAGTACATCATACAGGTCTCCATCATATACCCCCCTGCGGAGGATAGCAGCAGGACTATGCTTTGGCGACATTTGCCGCTGCTACTGCTGCGGCTGCGGCTGCTTCGGCCGCCTCCTTCTCTTTGGCTTCTTTTTCCCTCGCTTCCTTCTCCCTCGCCTCCTCTGCTTGTCGTTGCCGTTCTGCCTCCTCATCGGCAGCCTTCTTCAGTGCGATTTGCTTCTCCTGCTCTTCCGTAGATAAGGCGGCAAACGCAGCCGTATTCTCATCCCACTCGCGCACGCACTGCTTGTTCCAATTACACTTCTCGACCTCGCCATAGATCGGATGCTTGTACCGTGGATGCTTATTCGGCCACCCGGACGCATGGTAATGGTGCCTGACCAGCGCCGAGCGAGCGTCGTGGTTCCCGGAGTCCGAGTGGCCCTGGCCAGCCGCAAAGGCCTCGACGGTCAGCACCAAAAACCCGCCAACCAGCTTCGACTCGGTTATGTCGTGGAAGCTATCCCAGGTGACCTCGTGGCCAGCAGAGATGCTCATCTCCGCCAGCACCGCGTTTGTAAATGCCGACGGACCGGTCCCGGTGATCACGTCGTCAAAGTCCATTTCCAGCTCAGAGATCGGCTTCCCTTGCTTTTCGGAGAGCCCGTGCAGCCAGGCGATGATGTTCTCCGTCAGCCGAAGCATCACAGGGAGCTGTGGCTTGCACATGAAGGTCCACTGGCAGAATGACATGGATTTCTGCCCGAGGATAGGGTGGTCGCGGTAATCCGGCTCGTCAATCTCCACGCCGATGACCATGTCGACATCATGCTCGTCGTACCGATCTGGGATGAACCGGTCGACGGGTCTGAGGTCTTCGACGTCGATGTCTGCATACACACCCCCCTCGACGTACATGACCAGGTAGCGCAGCAGGTCCGCCTTGATGATTTTCGCCTGCAGCGCGCTGTACACCTCGACGATATCCGGGCGGTTGTATCCATTTGGCCCGAAGTGTGTCTTGACGTACTCGAGATCGTGATTGTCGGTGAGCACCTCGTATCGGTATTTCGGATTCTTGGATGTCCAACTGCGAGCCACTTTCAGTTCTCGCTCCTCGAACGAGAACGGGTCGGTTTTCCAGAGCTGCCAGATCTTTCGCGGGAACACCGTGCAGTGCCCGTTGCTGGCGCCATCTTGGCACCGCAGTGTCGCTGTTGATGCTGCAGTTGCTGTCAGACCAGGGCGGAATCCACTCAGGTTGTCGATAAAGGAAAAGGAGAGGAGGACGAGTGTGGTAAAGAATCCGGCCAGCAGCTGGCGTACTCGCCGCGAGAGGATAAACGACCCCATTGAGGGGATCATTATGCGCGGACTCGACTTGACCGGGTCAGGAGCTTGATGACAGGAATGCATATTAAAAAGAAGCTTGCTTGTGAATCGATTGCTTCAACGACTTGTTGTGGGTTTATCTGAGCGCCGAGAGAAAATGGGGAAGACCCTGCGACGGGACTCCAGGCACAGAGAACCCCCCACGGCTCCCAGGAAATTGGCGCCCCTTCTCGCAGTTTCGTCATCTCCACTGCACACGCGTCGAGAAAAAAAAAAAAAAAACACCGAGGCTGTGATGGTCGACCGGGGTCACTGGTGTAACTGCTGAGCTTCCGAAAGCCGGGTCCCCGGATGCTGCAGCGAGTGGTGGATCCCCCGGGGCTGGTCAGCTCCAAGGCAGATGCCCCGTAGCCCCCGCGGCCTCGCCACCATTGGGGAGCTGTCTCGAATCCTTCGAATCCTCCTCGGCTCTTGTCCTTTATCTTCTGTTTACCGTTTGAATCGTCAAACCTTCGACTTTGGCCATAATCTGTCGAACTGGCAATCCTCAGTGATGCACCTGAACTCAGTGTCTGCAGCGTGGCGGCGCCTGGGGCTCTCTGAGCCTGCAACAAGTCCAACAGGCGAGAAGCCCGCGACCCGGCGGACTGCCTATCTCGACGGCCTACGCGGGTTTGCTGCGCTGATGGTGTATTGGGGCCACCACCAGCTGTGGGCTCACGAAGGCGACGGAGCGCAGGAGGCCTTCGAAAATGCATACGGGTACAAGGGACACTACTACTTTGCGTGTCTTCCGGGCGTGCGCACATTCTTCTCGGGCGGTCATTTCGCAGTCAGTGTCTTCTTCGTGCTGTCGGGCTATGTCCTCGCCACAAAGCCGCTCTCCCTCATCCAGCGCGGCGAATTCAAAGCCCTCGGGGACAATCTCTCGTCTGCGCTGTTCCGACGATGGCTGCGACTGCATCTGCCTGTCATCGCCACAACGTTCACCTACATGACGATTCTGCATCTCTTCCGCATCCGCGCCATTCCAGAAAGCAAGGAGACGTATCTCGAGGAGGTCGAGAATTGGTACAAGGAGTTCAAGAACTTTAGCTTCATCTTCCGCGGCGGCGGCGATCCCTGGTTCACGTACAACTTCCACGCGTGGTCCATCCCGGTCGAATTCCGCGGATCAATCGTGGTCTACACTGTTTTACTTGCATTCTCGCGGTTCCGAGCGAATGCACGTCTGTGTGGTTACCTCGTCCTGATCTTCTACTTTCTCTACATCGCAGACGGCTGGTTCTGCGCTCTGTTCGTGACCGGGATGCTTCTCTGCGAGCTGGACCTCGCCGGACAAATCGACGAGACGCCCGCAATCCTGACCAAGCTGCGCCCCTGGAAGAAGCCCATCTTCTGGACGCTCTTCGCGATAAGCATCTACCTCGGCGGCGTCCCCTCGCACAACTCGGACCTGCAGATCCTCCGCGACTCCCCGGGCTGGCACTACCTCGCATACCTCAAACCGCAAGCCGTCTACGACTACAAGTGGTTCTACCTCTTCTGGGCCGCCACGCTGGTCGTCGCAGCCATCTCGCGGATCGCACCCCTCCGCGCGTTCTTCGAACTCCGCCCGAACCAGTATCTCGGCCGCGTCTCGTTTGCGTTCTACCTCGTCCACGGCCCCGTCCTCTGGGTGCTGGGCGATCGCCTCTACGCGGCCGTCGGCTGGGCGCGCATGTCGCATCCGACGACGTGTCCCGGGTGGATCGATCGGCTGCCGCTGCCCCGTGTTGGCCCGCTGGGGATGGAGGTGAGTTTCCTTGCTCCGCATTTTATCCTCTTGCCCGTGACGCTGTGGCTGGCTGAGGTGGTGACGAGGGTTGTGGACGGGCCCAGTGTCCAATTGGCCTCGAGGTTGTACGGGAAATTTCTGGCGGTGGAGTTTTGATGGCAGATGTGGGGAGGACCAAGGCTTGTACCAGTATGACTATGTTGTAATCATCTCTTAGGCGCCGGACCATCTCTAGCTTAATTGAGAATGCCGAGTAAATTCCCCGGAACTTTTGTCCCGCAATTAAACCTGGAAAGATAAGCACGTCACGTCGGATCCGGACCTGGATCCACCCGCTGGTTGGCGTTTCGGCCCCCCGAGGGTTTGCTTTTTTGCATGTGAAAAGACTGGGGACCAGGGACCAGCGACGAGGGAAATTAGGGCTAATGCAGGGCTTGCGTATGCATCCCGGTCTAGTCCAACTGGTCTTAGCAGGGCATGGCATGGCATGCAAAGGGCAGACTACCTCCATGAGACCGCCATCCCCGACCAAACAGACCATGTTAGCAAAAACAAGAACCTCACTGCACCTCCTCGTCTCACTCGGCGCCTTCTTCACCCTCACATTCCTCCTCTTCGCACATCAGCTCTACAACGCCTCCTCACGGACGACAGCCCTCCCGCAAGAATACAGCCATGGAGACCCGACACAGCTGCAGGATGATAAGAACACGGGTATGGACACGGGCATGGACATGTCCACCACGCACCAGATCCTGCGCTCCGTATCCTCGAAAGATGGCGCCTACTACCCCATCGACTTTGGATCTCGCCGCGCGATAAATCCGAGTCTCATACCACATCCTGACTCGGAGGGTAACGATACCTGGATTGTCACCGCGCAGCTGCATGAGCCGAGACGGGGCGATAAACCGCGTCTGTGGTTCGCGGAGTTGGTTTGCACGGCTGCATTCTCTCCATCTGAACAAGATACCAGCAGCACCACCACTGAAACTGAAACCAGCGGGGACAGCAGCGGCAGCAGCAGCAGCAGAAACAGAGAAGTGCTGCGCTGCACCGAACCCCCCTTAATCCTCCCTATATCCGCAACACCCAGCGACAGCACAAAATGCCCGCCGGCAACAGCCTTCTTCACGCTGAGCATCGGCCCACACGACGCGCGCGTCTTCCACGGCCCCTCGGGGCCGTATACAATCTACGGGTCCACGTCGCAATTCACCTGCTTCGGGCAGTGGATGTTGGATTTCAGATTACTTGTTGATTGGGGCGTTGACACGATAAATGACCACGGTGGTGTCTTCCGCGCGCCGAGCGAACTCCAACGGCCGTTTTTGACGCCGTATCGCGTCGTAGAGAAGAATTGGTTTGTGTTTTGGGATGTTGCCGGGAAGAGCTATGTGCATTATGATATTGCCCCAACCCGCGCGTTTGCGGAGTTGAACGCCGACGGCTCCGTCGGGCTGGATCTTGCGCCGCAGACTGCAGAAGATGATGATACCTGTCTACGCCGCCTCCTCCCAGCCATCCCAGAAACGCCTGACCCCGCGCCCCCAGGCGCAAACTCAGAGTCAATCCACCAAGCAACGAACGCATTGAGTATCACGCTCTGCGAGCGGGCGGATCCCGGCTGTATCCCCGCGCCCGGGAATACGTTTGTGCTTACGATTATCCAGCATAAGAGCTTTTATCGGCTGCATAGCACGTATGAGCCGTATATGGTGCTGTTTCGGGCTGTGGAGCCGTTTGGGATATATGGGGTTTCGCGGAGGCCGGTTTGGATTTCCGGGCGGAGGGCACCGTCAACTTCATCAACTTCGTCGGAGACAGAGTCGGAGGTCGAGTCGGAAGAGCAGCAGGAGGACGGACAGGGTGAGCAGGACAGGATGCGCGCGATAAAACTACAAAGCGAGATGATGTACGTCACCTCGATTAGCTGGAAGGCGCATGGGCAGGGGTATCATGGGTATTCCGATGATGTGCTCTTCATCGGGTTTGGGATCGAGGATTCGGCGACGGGGGTCATTGATGTTCGTGCTGGGGATCTTGTTGATGGGATTGAGCTTTGTTAGTAGTACTGTGTATAGCTTACGTGTTGATAGATATGTGTATGCATGAATGAGTGGTATTTCTGATGATATACACGCGCTCTCCCGCTTTAGTACCTACAGTCAAGCTGAAATAAGCTTACCCCGGAGCTATCCTACAATCCATTGCTAGATTGGTTTTTATACACTACTTTCGGCCGTATTTAAAGTTGACACTGGCCAACTATAGTCCTAGTATAGAGAACTTCGATGCGATGTCCTCCTGTCCCTCCAGCGGACGCCAGAATGCCTGGATCGATAATCTCCTCAATCCCAACACGGACCCAAGCCTCCATCTCCGGGCTCGAGCTCCAGCATCCCGCTTTCATGTCTCGTGCCCCCCACAGCCACTATGGAGTCTCGAGTGAGTGAGACATCCCCGCACCCAGCAACGACCCGGGTTTTGGTCGGCGTAAGCCAATCAATGTTCAAATTATTCCAATATCCCCCACTCAAGAATGACAAGACTCAAGAGAGATTAGGAGAAGCACCCCAAGCATGTGATTTCACGCTGTGGGATCTCCATCTAGACCCCAACCCAGCCTTCCCACGCAGGACAACCAACAATCCAAGATCATGGAGAAATTACTTCTAATCATACACAATCTCCGAGGCTCCATATGACATGTCACTCTTCGAAACCTATGCGGCATGCCAACCACTGCAGAACCCCGTCCCCATCCCATCCCGCAGAATACGAACGTCATCACGTCATCAAAAGCTCAAGCCATCCATCCATCGCACTCGAGCACTCACTAGCACTCACTCACCGTCCAAGATTTCCCTCCCCTAGCCCGGCCCTTGGAAATGGGATCGCCTCCCTATCGAACTACCGGAAAGACTAGTCGTCTAGCGTCGGCTCTCGGTACTAATTCTAACTCCCATGATCCTGGTCGCAGTGGCTGAATCCTTCGGCGGGCCATGTGTCGTGCTAGTAGTAGTACGTAGCCGTCCGCCGTCCGGCCCTTCCTCATTTCCTATCCCTGTTATCGGATAGACATGGTCAGGTGTCGGACCGTTGTGCGGAAGGGGCGGGTGAGTCTGCCGCCAGGCCGCTAATAATGCTACTACTGATGGTCCGTGGGAAGAGATTCGCGGTCCGATGGACGGGTGATGCTGCATTGTGAATTCGACTGTTAAACTAAATGGTACTTTATTTTTGCATGGCTGCGAGTCTGCGACGATGCTGACGATACCGGCCATGTTATCACGCACGACAAAACAATAAGGGAATGATAGCCGATCATCCCAAGACAAGACATCGTAGACGTCGACCACGTCTCCACTCGAACGGATGCCCAATGCTGATGATAAGAGATTTCGTAAGCGGAGCGAAACCAAATAATGAGGGGGAAAGCCACCAAATACCATCATCCACGGAAGCCACCAGGCCCCGCCCCGCTCAGAGGCTTGGAATAGTCTTGTTTCCCAGGGCGCCTTCGACCAGCACTTGACCAAGCCTTGAGGGTCTTACCTGCGCTGATCAGGGTACCTTCAGGGTCCTGCCAAGAGGGCTTTCTTATTCATTACAACGTTGTACGGTGGTTGGAGGGAGAAATGGGTTGTAGAGGGGACGTGGTGGAGTGATATTTCTGGGCAGGCTGGGCTCTCCAGGCAAACAGGCTGCCGCTGGGCTCTGGCCCGGGGGAAAGTCGATCTTACCAACTCAGGTTAGAGCAGTCTCACTCAAGCACAACTGCCCTGATCTGACAGCGGGTCTATCGGAGACCAGGGATTTCCAAGCTTTGTCCGGTTGATTAGCGGGGATGCTGATTCGCTGCAGGGGCCTCTCCCGTGGGGCGCATCCTCATCCTCGCCGAATATCACATGAAAGCCCGAGAAACAACCGTAGTCGGGAGTCCAGAGTACACTCTCTGGAGAATTCGTGGTTCTTGTCCTTGAAGCGTTATCTCGAGCTGTCATCAATGCCTGCGCAGGATCAGATCCCCTGCAGCCACAATTTCATCTGGACTTGGATTCCCCTCCGGTACTTGGCCCACCCCTGCCGCCATTGGGAGATGATGGGAAATGATGGAGGAAACTTGGAACTAGGAAGAACTTGCTTACGTTCGCCCCGGGGGCAATTTTACTATGTTGTACGTCCGACATGTGTTGTGGGCGCAGGCTCGACTATGGCTTTACAAGTATAGACCCATATTTCCTCCACGCCCGCCCATGCAGTCCCTTGGACCCCTATCTCCACGCTCCATCCCCAGGGTCCGCATAGGCAGCATCAAGATCAAGGCGTCATGAAGTTCTCTACGGTATCGACCCTGCCTACGCTGCTCTTCTTGACGGCTCTGTCCAGCCTGACTCTTGCCGCGAGCGTAACGGATAACCCTACATCGGCCCTCCTGACTCTCCTCGCTGGAAAGGTCTCCAACCTTGATGCTGCGATCGCCTCCTACAAGGGCAATGCGGATGCCGATATCCTCACGATCCAGTCTGCGTCCAATGCCCTCATCATAACCATTGACCGCGGCCTGCGCGACATCTCATCGGGCCCGGATCTCACGACAGCCGAAACGAAGGCTCTAGTCCCGCAGTTCGAAGAACTCACCCCCTCGATAAAGAGCACTATCTCAGATATTGTTGACAAGAAACTACTCTTCGACCGCACCGAAACAACAATCTGCGAAAGCGACAGCATCCCCATCAAGAAAGCCCTCCACAACCAACACGCCGTCTGGACCAAACTCTCCACCCTGATCTCATCCAAAGCACCAGAAGCAGACTCGACACTCATTACGGGCTTCGCAGAAAATATCCTCGCTACAATCCAAGCCGGCCTCGATCCCTTCGTCGAGAGCACGGAAGCCTGCCCGCAGGATACATTCGCGCCACCCCCTCCTGCACGCATCGAGCTCCGCTCGTACAACAGTGGGAATTCGTCGGCGCCGGGGAATGGGAGCTCGACGCTCGTTCCGGTGCCTGTCCCTTCGCAGACCACGGCTCCTGGGCCGCCAGCGTTTACGGGTGCGGCTGCAGTTCTCGCTATTAAGGGAGGGGGGATGAGGGTGGTTGGAATGGGTGTGTTTGCGGCTGTTGTGGTGGCTGCCCTTTAGGTGATGGGCTGCTCGTGATCTGGGTATACACAATAGATCTGGCTGTGTCCCGCAAATGGTATCTGTGGTTAATTAATAATGCATATGTAATCAACGCTCCTTTAGAGCAAGGCGCCAGTTCCTGTTAGGAAGCCACCGGGCTGAGCAAACTGGGTTCTCTTCTGCTACGTCTCGAATATTATATGTAGGATGGGCCCGATACATGGCGAGAACGCAAGATAATAAGCTCTGAGCATCAAATACATTTCTTCTGAACTATTATTAAATTCAGTCCCAGTCTCGTTCCAATAACATCGTTTGAGCTAACTGCCGTGAGGCCTGCTACGGGCTCATCGAAGATCCTCCAAGATGCATCATTAGAGTTGCTTTACACCTGACATCGATTCCAGGCACAGGCATGGCGTGCTACGCTAGCACAAACACGCCCCGGGGATCGAAGATGCCCACAGCCAGCTTTCATGGGATCCACGTAAGTGACGTCGGTTTGGACGCCTGTTTGCAATGCGGGATCGGAAGCAGTGGCCATGGTGATCTTAATGCATGGGCATTGTCATGGGCCTCCATATCCCTTTCATCTCTTACGTCTAACGGAGCGGGCGGGGTCGTGGCCCAAAATTGCGAAACCTACCACATGCTCCCGAAAAACCATTCAATCGGCACACTGGCGGATCCAAGCGCGCGGACCATTCCGGACACTATCGGGCCCGAGTCGGGCGAGGACTCCAGCTGGACAAGTGGGAGCAAGGCATGAATGGAACGGCACGGCCAATGACGCTATACAGTGATTGTTGGATGGAGGCGGATTTGCCACAATGGGTGGGACATCTTCTACGAGGAAGGTAAGCCTTCCTTCGGAATCCTTTTGGGCCCAGCCCCTGTAGCTGACTAGCCCTTCCTCTCGACTGATTGGGCAACGTGGGTAGGTCCTCTGGGGTACCAGTGGATACTCCGTACTTCGAGGCTTGACATCTGTCTTCGAAGTGCCGAGGCACGATTCATCTGTCTTTGCCGCAATGATCCTCGAATTGTTTCACTGCAGTCTGGGGTCTCTACTTGATTTTGTGCGGCTGGCTCGTCTCACCCCGCGTCCGTCCCCCACGATGGAGTATGTGGTCATCGATGGCGGAGGACGAGGGTTTTTCTGGGTCGACGGCCTAGGTAAGACGCCATAGATGCAGTGCGTTGTCCTCGTTTGGGGGGGGGGCTAGTACTAGCGTACCATTTGGGACATAAATGAGTATCCATCTTTGGAAAGCACTCCAACAACTTAGATGTCAACTCCCACTCTTTCAAAGCCACTACGTTGTATCACGACTTCACGGTCCGTTTTCTTTCTCCCATATAGCTCCCGGCAACCAAATCCCTAAGACAGTGATACTCCGGCTCTTTAAACGCCAGATCCAAGATGGTCGAGAAGCCCACTATCGAGCTAGTCGAGGAGCAATCCCCAGCCCCTTCCACAGCCACATATACAAAGCCCCCGTTCAAGGCGCGGGTGGTTGCCCACTACAAGCGGTGGTGGTGGGTGCACCTACTCGTCACGACGGTGGTGGCACTTGTAATTACACTCCCGATGTGAGTCTCAACCCCCGAATCCATCGATCAGTCAGTGAAACAGTCAAACGACACATTGCAATATGCTAACCCACCACTCCCAGAGTCTACGTCGGCTACCCCCGAATCGCCCAGGATGGAATCAACTCGTCCACACTCAACGTCACCTCAATGGAAATCACCTCTCCCACGCCTGACGGCTTCCACCTACACCAAGTGCAAATCCTCGGCTCCGATAGCATCTTCCATCCAAAACTCTACGAGTTCAACGCCGCGGTCCGGTTCCCGGGGGAGACGGATCCAATGATGAACATCACCGTGCCGACTTTAAAGGCGAATGACGGAACGACGATTGATGTCAATCAGGACGTGACACTGCTGGATAGCGATGTCTTTGCGGAATTTACGACGGCGGTGATGTTGCAGGAGGAGGTTAGTTTGAATATCTACGGCAAGCCGCGGTTGAAGCAGGCGGGGCTGCATACGATTACTGTTACGTATAACAAGACGATTACGATGAAGGGTATGTACTCTCCTCCCTACCCGATATGTGTATAGCGAGGCGCTAAAAGACCTTGGATGTTAGGCCTCAACAAACTCGCCGGCTTCCAGGTCCTCGAGATGAAGCTCGACCCCGATCGAGACGACGGCATGAACGCAGAAGGCTCGGTGTATATCCCGAATCCATCTGTTCTCACAATTACAATGGTATATCCTCCTCGCTTCCTACATTGTTAATCAGTGAAAGCTAATCCTTCCTCTAATTAGGGAAACGTCACCTTTGACCTCTCCTCAAACGGCACAGACCTCGGAACAGCCGTCCTCCACGACCTCGTCCTACAACCCGGGAACAACACAGTCCCCATGCTCGCAAACATCGACCAGCTGACGCTGCTCGGTCTCCTTCCTGATAGCCCGCCGTATAACGTGGAGATGCAGGCCGAGGGCAAGTCGAGTGTTTATGATGGGCGGGAGCTGGAGTATTTCTCGGTCGCGCTGCAGTCGAATCCGATTACGTTTACGTTTGATGTCTCGAAGGCGTTACCTGTGTAGGCTTGGTTTTGTTTGGGTTGGGTTGGGTTGGTTTGGAAGGTTGGACTTGAGGGTAGGTGAATACATATGAACAGAACTTAGCTGAAAGAACGAGTATATGGTCCACATCCCAACAGAAAGTGTACACTTCCACACATTCAGTTTCCTAGTGAGCAGATCAACCCCGTAAGAAGTCAAGTCTTTGCAGAGACCTATAATGTCGTTATTAATTTTTAGGGTACCCAAACACCGTGGCCACCTTTCTCAATCTGCGAAGCAAGATGAGTGTCTACATTAGTTGACTTGACTTTCACCTTACAAGCCCCAGAAAGTCATATTTCCTTTCTATAGACAAGAGTCTATTCTAGCCTTCCCTGGGAATTAGCTATAGTTGAATATTGACGCAATGAGGTGCAGTATACCTCGAGGTAGACGGGATGAAAACGCAGCTGCTGGTAGTGGGCGTTAATGTGTATAGTCTCTTACCATTGCCGTAAACACAAATTAATGCAAAGTATTTTGTCTAAGGTTTTATGAAAACCATAGAAAGAGCTATATACAACAGCCAATCTATAATCATATCTACGTCCCACTTCAGATGTGCAATGTCTCTTTATAGACGCCTATATTTACCGCCATGGAGCCGATAGCCTAGTGGTCAGTTGGTGCTACTGCAGGTATTATTAGCTTTTACCTAGTTATATTGCCCCGAGTGGACTAGTAGTCATATGTCCCCCTCTCCTGGGCGAGTACTTCATAGGGCAAGAATCTATAGTAGGTGTTCCACTAGTCTATGGCTAATCTACTTATTGCGAGACATGCCACATATATCTACTCGATAAGCATACTTGACATTGTGCACTGGTCTGCGCTCCGGATCCATACTTTCGGGTTCCAAAAATGGCTGGCTCTCGAGAATACCATTGTAGCCCATTAGCCAACCAATCTCTCAGGCTAAGCGCAACATTGCGCCTGATCATACCTTGGAACTCCGCATCATGGCCTCGAACCTTCCTTCTCTTTCTTTCCTCCCTGCCGCCCTCCTTGCACAGCCCTACTCCAATATGCTCAGCCTTCTAGCCTGGGCTCTTAGGCCCAATCCTGCATCTCGCACACGCCACAGGCCCTGACTCCTCCAGCCCATGTGACTACGACTTCAATTACCTCTGGGATGTGCGAGGACTTAGCCAGTTGGTACTTCTTGGCCATGAAATCGTGCAGCATCTTTACTACATGTTTACTTGTTTTGGTCGTATGATAGCGCCTACCACACGTACGGATTCCTATGGAAGTTCTTCAGAAGAGAACATTCTATATACGCGGGCAGGTGATCCCATCGGCACAGAGCTGTAGAAAGTCACTGGAGTAGCACCATAATAAGCTGGGGAAAGCCCCTCGAATAGGCCTTAAAAATGAGGGAACAGACTCGCCCACTCAACAACGGTATATGCCCCCTTGGGTACGTTTCTCACGCAAAGGAATGGCCCAATGGTCAGATACAGCATGCATAACGAGTACCAGACCCCTGCCACCCAAGCGGACCCAACCACAACCAGTCGAGCTTGTCGAGGCAGCCAGGGTGCCCAGACTTCATCGTCATGCACAACATTCCGTATCAGTGCCGCGAAGCCAGTAGAGAACAGATTCCACTTGTCCCTGCCTCCAAGGAGAGACATATTTAACGTCATGCGTACGACCGGTTCCTCGGCAGCGAGACTCGAGACCCAAAGCATGAACATCGGGAACAGCCCGCCGGCGCTGAAGGCCGAGATGCGCCAGAGCAGTCGTTCGGCCCCTGTGGGAAAATGCGCGTCCCAGGCAATCAGATGCAGCCCGCCATTTACAGCGCCCAGCACTGCTGCGAGGACCTCGAATCGCGCGCTGTGGTACGAGAGCGCGTCGTACGCTGCCCGGAAGAACATTCGGAAGAATCCACCGCTGCCCACCTCTTCCGTGAGGAAGTCGGCGCGCGAGTCGTGGTGCGGTTCTACTCTTCCTGGGCCGACGCAAATATAGTCCGTGGACACCAGCGGGCCTATGTTGAGGGGGAGCGGAATGGGCTCTAGGACGTCAAGTGGTTTGTGCCACCAGCATACATGGGCCATTGTGGCGAAGAGGATTTGGATCAGCAGGTGGCCCTCGAGAAGAGTCACGGGGAGCCCATCAAGTGTCCGTCCCAGGCACTGGAGGCACATCCATGCTATCTGGATGCAAAGAAGGGCCTTCGCGACACTATCAGCCTTGCCCTTGTCCGAGATATTGCGCTGCGAGAAGGCCGCTTCGTTGAGAGTGCCGTCGGCAATACAGCGGTTGATGACGTCCAATTCAAGAAGCTTCCGGAATCCACTTGCCCGTACTGTCGTTACGTACCTCTTCGGCGTGCTCGCGGGGTTTACATCGGGCTCGGTATACAGCGGCTGGACGGTGACGAAGCCTCCCATTGCAGCAAAGAACGCGCCCGGCAACCCCAGCCACTTTCTCGCTTCTGCATGCCGGACATTCTCCTTCCATGACCTGCGTATCGCGCGCGCTTCCCGCAGCTGGCTGAAGGCGACAACCACCAGGATCTCGGGAAAGATGACCGCACCAATGAGCCAGCTCAGTTTGTACAGCATCTGGTCGCGGAATCGAGGCCAGGGGATGATGTTGGGGTGCACCACTGTCCAGATACAGAGGCCCAATGTGATCGAGCAGTTCCAGATCAGATCAACGGTCCCTCGTGTCTTCGGTCCCGATACGTACGAGGGCTCTGAGTCGGGCGGGGACGAAGACATGGATGTCGGATTGTAGCAGTGAAACCTGTTTAATCTTCTTAAGTCATGTTGAGATTGATGTCGAGGTGAAGGGCACTTTACAAGATTGCTTTCCGGGCTACTGACGTGTCGAGAAAAAAGCAAAAACTCGCCAGCTGAAAGATGCATCATATCACTGCCCAACCCTTCTAGCCGATGCAAGCAGTATGTACGGAGTATCCACTTACCCATCCCAGACTTAGACAAAGATGTCAATTTCAGCCAAGCGTATCGCCAACTAAACCGCCCCACCCATACTTCCTCCAGGGACTCAGGAAGGATCCATGTGGATTGGCAGAACACCCCAAAAAACTCGGAGCGAGCAATAAAGTCACGTGAACCATACTACGTATACGGCAAACGTTGAGATCGAGAATGCCAATCTTTGCTCTAATTGGTCAAAAAACTGCAGTAACGTGACTTTTAATCACGTGCGCCCTTCCAGTTGCTCGCCCAGTTGTTTGCTTGAATCTATAGATTAGGAAGGAGGCGTTGACTGCATTAGACCTCTGCGATTGCTTAGTTGCTTGGCTATTGCTTGAATTTAAAGATTAGGCAGGAGGCGCTGACTAGATTAGACCTCTAAGATTGCTTAGTTGCTTGCTTAGCTACCTGCCTGCTTGCCAGGCGCTTTATCTAATTACTATATATATAACATCACTTTGGAGTCATGAAAAATGGCCAATCAAAACGCAATTTGGCCCATATTTAGCCACGTGATTTGCTGCTCAGCGCGCACCCTCTGGAGTTCTGCTAAGATTCGACAGACCGCTAGTACAGAGAGTATCCAGTGAATGAAGCAAACTGCGCATTCCAGATATAACGGCCTGCGGTCGGTCGATATCGTGTATTGCTATGGTTGGGAACAGAAATTAAGAATCCTGGGAATTTAAACGACGTCACTCTCTGAAGTTTGGGCTATGTAATGTATGTATGTGCTGTGCGGCGCGTATATTAGCCTGTATGTATCTACCCCGTATTCGACTGCGGCAGTGCTGACGTTAGGTGCCTAGTACGAATAGTGGGATCGGGGGACTTGGAAGAAGTCTTCGACTATCGGGGCTATAAATTTTACTGATGGTGCAGTCAGTTGCCTCTTGAGTACACGAGAGAGGGGAATCGAATACAAAAGAACCACCATGGGTTTGAGTGCTTAAGCTTCATCAATATACAGATTCCTAGACGAAAACCATATCGTTCTCTTCTCTGATTATTTTTACAAGGCCCAGGTATGCTCCAATTCGAAATGTAGGATATATATCGCCGCTCTGATGGCGTCGCTAATAATATAAGTCCCAATTAATAATAAAGCGGGTAATGGCGGAACTCTGATGGAAGACTAAGGTAAACGTAAACCTATACACACACGGATTACTACAGTTCTCAATGAGTATGCATGTAATAAACCATAGTCCGACATACAAGCACCAGCTGTGAGCAGGCCAGGTTAAGATGGTGGTCTTACTGATTGTAACCACCTGCTGCAGTGACCAAGTATCAAGTGTAAATATCGACAGGCGATGCCTTGCATACAGAAGTTGGAGGTATGTGTGGCTAGACGCAAATCTGCTTCATCTTCTCGGATTTAGAGACAAACATTCAAGGAGACTAAATTCTATCCAACTTCTAATAGCAAGCTTTTCTGTTTGCGGGGTTGTAATAACTAGAGTGTTCAAGCAGAAATCTAGGTCTGATAGTCGAAAGCCTGGAAGACCTGTCTCCAGGGTGATACTGTCTAATATAAACATTCCATTCCGTCCATGCCGTTCCCATAGACCAACATGTCATTTCCTGAACCAACCTGTCCCCAGTCCTATCCACAACGGGCCCCGGTAAAAAGAGCCGTGACCATATTCGGATGCAGCAGATCCAAGAAAGTCCCCAGCATCCCCAGCGCCGTCATTGTCAGCGTCGCCGCCCCCGTCTCCTCCCAGGGGGCGAAGAACGACATGGAGCAAATACACAAAACGCCAATCCGCACTGCATGCATGAGCTCGCAGGGAGGGAAAACGATGAGCAGCGAGATCGTGCCCGCGAAGGTCAGGAGCGGCGCGAGCATGTTCTCGGCCATCTTGGGATTTTCAGCCCAGCTCACTGCGACGACGAAGGAGATGACTAGTAGCAGGACTAGGGCCGGCACCCAGTGGGCCCATCCCTGTGTGATCATGACGTAGACGGCGTCGAAGGATAATAAGGCCCAGGCGAATCCATCGAGGACGGCCCCTTTGGGAGCTGATTCGGGGAGCAGCTCGCTCACGGAGAGCATGCAGACGAGTGAGCAGAATCGAGAGCCGCCGAACATGATAGCTTGCCAGATGATAAACAGGGTTATGCGCCACGCTTGGAGGAGGATATTTGTCAGACCATGGGAGTCGGGGTAGAAATCGCCGCCATCTTGGATGCTCATGGGGAATGTCCACAGCATGAAATATGCGTTGCTTGCATGCCGCGCGGTCGCAGCCAACGTGTAAGATCCAATCTCCCAGAGCGCTCTCAGAAGAAGCTGAGTTGCAGTCAAGGGAGAATATATGAATTGAGATGCATATACTGGATCATCGGTTGATATAAGTTCTTGGCGTTTGACCAGCCCGGAGGGCGCTATGCCAGCATTGATAACCTTTTCGCAGAGCGCGGTGTTGCGAATGTCCTAAGAGGGCAAATGTGAGTTCATAGGCTTCTCATATCACTGATACAGCATGAATATATGCGAAGAATCACCTCATAGTCGTGACAAGCACTGAAGAGTGCAATGTTATATTGCTGTTTTGAGTACGTGTTGGCATAGTTCATCCCCACCCAAGCACCGATGCCAAAGACAAAGGCCAGGACGAGACCTAAAAAGCCTGAAATGGGGTCGACCTTCTGCAGAAAGAAGGACCACGCCTTTGACGCTAGAGTAGGTGGAGCATCGGCTCTGCCATCCGCCTGGTCCTGGCGCTGCGGGCTGCTGGGAGTCTGGTTGGTGTGCCGGCGGCGGAGGATCGAGGTCAGCTCGACAGGCGAGCTAACGCTATGAGCGTCTGTAGCCGCACGTGCAGAGCCAGGCTGCGATAGCTGGAGTTGTGCTGCTGCGGGGTCACTTGGGCTAGTCCCCTGGCGATCAGAAGCGCCGGCGTTGCCAGAGGCCGAGCCATCGGAGGGTTCTGGTTGAGCAGAGAGAGACGTCGGTCCTGGAGCCGGTCCATCGATTTCTTCGAATGACGAGCTGGAGCTACTGGACCTGCTGGCGGGTGATGATGGGCTCGCGGCAGCCGGAGACGAAGGGGAGTACCTGCCCTGCGAGACTGACACCGGTGGGGCAGTAGCACTCATCTCTATCAACTTTGGTATGAACAAAACGGAGGAAATGAGAACTGCACAATCCAGGGACTTCTGAGCAAGCGAAGAAGGCTTTTGCTGTCGCAACCGGAGTCGAAAGAGCCTCATTCAGCTGAAATCTCACGTGGTCGGCTGTGCATAAGCGGGTAAAGCTTACGAGCCAAGATGTCCGATGATTCGTTGGCATCGATGGGGGCCAAAACAACCAGACTGGTCGTCTAGGGAAGAAGAGTATTGAAACGAATACCGTCCAAGATATGCGGTTGCTGCTATTCTGATTTCTGTATGAGTTGTTATGGTTCGCTGCACTGGTAGAGGACGTCGGGAGCAAGAACCACGAGCACTGCCTCCTATCTTCAGATGAAAAATAGTGAATAATGTAAATAGTACAAAGGTTAGGCCTGTTCCTAAGGGTTCTATACGCTCCCTCTATCTATGGGGACAATACGAACAGATCAAGTGTACTTCATGCTTATCAGCGTGCTTCCCCGTGGTTCAAGGAGTTGAAATTTATATTCGAGAACCGCTTTCACTAACAGCTTCCTGCTTGAAATACTATCACACAATTTATAACGACATATTGTAGAAAGGGACTTGGATGTAATATTACCTCCTGGGTGAGCTCATAATACTGTATAGTCCAGGAAAAGTCTCATGGTAGTTGATTTCTTCACAGGGCACGACATACTCCCAATCAGCTCTACCGAGGAAACATCCCATAGGGCAGCGTCGCCCATAAGAAGAGTATTGTGATTATCCAGGAGGCTACAACTAAAGTCCTTGGGAAAGGCATCCTCTATAGGTTTTCCCATCGGGAGCCCGCTTCGCAGCCTGACGCAAGTGGTCTTCTCACTCACGAGCGAACCATACAGAACGCTGATAACATGGCATCGCTAAAGAAGACCGGCTCTTACCGCATGGATATGATAGACGCGAGAAGCTAGTGGAGGAAAAAAGGAAGAGCCATTTGAAGAGGGATGTAAATCAAAGTGCATTCTGCGTCACGCGCGACCGGAATTCAGTAGCGGAAAAGAGGCCGACTTCCGAGCCATTGAGATTGTCGATTAACATACCAATGGCCAGACTAATAGGCGGTCGCTGCGAGAGAACCGCATGTCCGGAAGTCGAAGCTAGTAGCCTGAGGGGGCAGGTAGAGTACCCCCCAGACGCGAGCGAAGACACTCACTCCTGACCCTGGAGCTGGTCGTCTCAAGCACGGGTTCAGTGCCAGCTCCGTCAGCCGCGGGCTGCTTTGCCTGTGTAGAAGCCATAGTGTCTGTGAAATGGGCTCCAAGATCCCCTAGAAGGCTCCAGTACCTGCGGGGCTTACTTCCCCTCTACATATTGGGGGCGTAAAAACACGTACCAGCAAGTACGGTACAATTACTGTCACGGGTAAATGTACTAGTGAAACATGCTGGGCAGCGTGAGCTTAGCAGGAACAAGACGCATGCCCAGGGGGCCAAGCCGCATCGGGGACGGCCCGCCCATCCGTGCTCCTTCGGGCAACTCTGCATTGATCCATTGAAGCCGGGGTAAACAACACGGATACGCAGGGGACCCTCCTCCTCCAGTCCAAGTACGACATTTATCATCTCCCTCCACTACCCACACCACAACCCCAACCCGAGACCAGCAGCACCGCAACGTGCAACAATGTCCCCGCTCCACCTCCTCGCCCTCGCCCTCGCGCTCCTCCCTCTCCCCGCCTACCCCCTCTACCTCATAATCTACCGCCTCTACTTCCACCCCCTCCGCCACTTCCCCGGCCCCAAGCTCGCGGCCGCAACATTCTGGTACGAAGTCTACCACGACTGGTTCCGCGGCCCGTACCCAGGAAGCAGCTGGAACGTCGACGCCCTGCACAGGCGATACGGCCCCATTATCCGGAAGACGCCCGATGAGCTCTCGATCCGGGATCCCGAGTATGTTGACACGTTCTTCGCGGGCGGGCGGAGGGATCGCTGGAGTCGGCAGGGGAAGGAGGCCACGGGGTCCGTGCAGAGCACGCTGCTAGCATCGGATCATAAGCGGCGACGGGGTGCGTTGACGCGGTTTTTCTCGAAGAGGAGCCTGACGAGACTCGAACCTGAAATCCTTGATAAGGTGGAGCAGCTCTCGAATCGAGTCGACGAGAACTTCCTCGCGACAGGAACCACCCTCGAAGCAGGCGTCGCCTTCGGCGCCCTCACCCTCGACACAATCACAGCCTACTGCTTCGACCAGAGCTTCGGGTGCCTGAGCAAACCAGACCTAGCCCCCGAGTGGCGCCGCACGTTCTGGGCCATGCTCGAGAGCATCCCATTCCTGCGCAACTGGACGTTCTTCGCGGAGATGTTCTTCTGGATCCCGCAGGTCGTCGTGCGGTATACGAATCCCGGCATGGAGCAGTTTTTCATCATGCAGGGTGCGAATCGCGCGAAGGTCGCGCAGGTTACGAGCGAGTGGGAAGCGGATCAGGCTCTCAAGGCTGTCGGCGGGGATGCTGGGAAGAAAAGGCGCGCGGGCAAGAGGACGATCTTTTACGATATGCTTGATAGTGCCGTTCTGCTTCCGCGGGATAAGACGCCCAAGCGCATGGCTGAGGAGGCGTTCGGGATGGTTGTTGCGGGCGGGTATACGACGGGCAAGGCCATGGCGGGCCTGATGTACCATCTGCATGCGAACCCGGAGTGGTTGGAGAGGGTGCATGGGGAGCTGGATTCCGTGATGAAGTCTTCCGATGACCCCGTTACGCTCGCGGAATTGCAGGCGCTGCCGATCTTGACGGCCTGCGTCAAGGAGAACCTGCGCATCAGCTGTATCATCGCGGATAACATCATGCTTGTCGAGCCGAATGAGCCGCTCTTCTACAACGACTGGGTGATTCCGCCGGGGACGCCGGTCGGGATGACGCTGTACCACATGCACATGGATGAGAGTATCTATCCTGAGCCGACGGTGTTTAGGCCGGAGCGCTGGCTCAAGGCGGCGGAGATGGGGGTCGATTTGGACAAGTACTTTGCGCCGTTTTCCAAGGGGACTAGGGGGTGTTTGGGGGTCAAGTGGGTTTCCTTTTACAATGTCTATGCGAAACGCTTGCTAACAGTTGTTTGCAGCCTGGCAAACGCGCAGATGTACCTCGGCATGGGAGTGATTCTGCGGCGGTTCAACTTTGAGTTGTTTGACGTGGTCGAGGAGCGAGATGTGCGCACCGTAAGGGACTGCTTTGTAGGGCTCGAGAGTCCGCAGTCCAAGGGGATTCGATTCCAGGTTGTGGGCAAGCGGGAGTAAATTTGTACTGCCTCAAGATCTATTCGTTTATCTGGAATCATCTAGGTGCTCTAAAGACTAGACAGCCTCCACAATCTCCCTCACCTTCTCCGCAGCCCTAACCAAACACTCACTAAACTTCCCCGTCTGCCCAGTGGGTCCCACAATCGAGAACTTGACCCTAAACATCAACCAGTATCAGCAGGAATCTTGCGAAGATGCAACGGAAAATAAAATAAAAAAAAATTCAAGGAATAACTAACCTCTCCGGTTCAACCTCAAAATGCACCCAAATCCCCTCCTCATCGCGCAACACACACCCATTCTCCGCCATGCCCGTCGAGAAGCAGTTACTCATAAACTTCCGCGGCCGCGCCCGGATATAGACGGGATCATGGAATAATTCCGGTTCACTCTCGCTGTTTTCGCGGTCTACGATCTCCCGCAGCAGCGAGAGGAACCGGTCAGAGCCGCCGGCGCGCGTGCAGGCGAGGACGGATGCTGAGTGTGCACGCGCAGCTTCAAAGAATAACTTTCTTACATCCCGGAGAGAACCTCCTTTCTCGTCATCATCCAGAGCGGTGGCGGCATCAATAAACGCGGCAACCTGCACCGAGACAACTTGGTTAATCTCGACACGCCCCGTCGCAAAGTTGCTCTGCAGGACGGTCTCCCAGCAGGGCAGGGTGGAGCCAAAATAGTATCGCCCGGCAAGCTGGACGAGGAGCTGGATGGCGCTGTTGGCGGGGATCTTGTGTCGCTGCATTAGGGTCGAGCCGTAGGGGAGCGGTTGGGGGTAGCGGTGCTCGCGGGTGGATGTTGCGGTTGTGTATGAAGTGCGGAGGTGTTGCATGCGGGATTGCGTGGATGGGTTTGAAGGCCTGTGCTTTATGTGCTCTATCAATGTATCCATATCTGGTTCAGTTGTCTTGCCGTTGGTATGTACTATCCTTGGCTTGTGTCGACGAATCGAATCGGCGATTTCGGTATTCAAATCATGGACAGTGGCTGCGTCGAGCCCTGTATGATCGCCCAATATCCCCGAAGCACCGTTGGCAGTGATGATAAAATGCAAGGGCTTGTCGTGCCAGCGGTTGGAGCCGTTTGAGAAGTGGAAGTGGCGCCCTCGCTCTTCGGGGGTCGCGGGGGAGCTGTCGTCGAGAGAGACAATGAAGGCTGATTCCTCGATTGTTCGGATGTACGCTGCGTTCTCGGGACTGTCGTCAATGAGGGACTGCCGATCCTAAGGCCAAAGGAGCTGGTTAGTATCAGGGCACTGGGGGTGAAGGATAGGTGAAGATGGGCGTCCAAGGAGGGAAAGTGGTTGTACCTTTGCCCAAGAGACCCGGTCGTCCGTGGTCAGTATCCCCAGCCAGTCGACCTCACTCGCATCGGTCTCGAGGAGTATTCTCTCAAATATCCCCTCTAATCTATCCACCTGATCCAAACCAACCTTGTAAACCTGCCCTCTCCTCAGAACAACAAAGTGTCCACTCCCCGGGTGCTGCACGAACCGATCAACCCCGACGGCTGGTTCGCGAGTCGTATTGAACAAGTACTTATACAGGTCCATACACAATGGCTCCTCATTAACAACCCTCGGCTGGATCTCTCCTCTTTCAAGTCTATCCTTGTACCGAATGACCGTCGAAACGAGGAGCGCCGCTCGCTCGGCCTGAGAGTGGGAAGGGCCATCCACGGGATGCGTGAAGAAGAAGGTCATGTATGGTGCCAACGGCCCGTTCCGGACGAGGTATTGGTTCCTCAGGTAGAGATCATGGTACCACGTCTCAGGATTCGCGGCCTGGATGGCTTTGAGGCGATCGTAGAGGCGTCGTCCCATGCTACCGGGTGCTTGGAAGTCGGCTGCTGAGGAAAGAGTGGTTTCATATTCAGCTTCAGTTGCGTGCGCGCTGAGGTATGAGAGGTGGCGGTCGATGAGGGATTCCAGACTGGGGATGGGGAGTGGAGGAGGTGTCTGGGTACACAGGGAAGGCTGATGAACGTGGTCCCCATTGGATATGCCATTTTCCCCCACGACCGAGGAAGCCACATGCGCATCTGAGGTCCCATTTGTCTTCTGCACGAGCTTCGACCGCCTCATAACCATCTCAACCAGCTGCCCAAGACTCGGTGCGTCCAGCACCTCTGATGTTTGGACGGGCGCCTGCGTTGTCCTCACGAGCCAATTCTTGAACTCGATCGCGAGGAGTGAATCCAGGCCCAGACTTGCGATTGACAGTTTCTCATTGATATCGTCTGCGTCGAGAGCCAGGAACGAAGAGAGCTGCTGGACTGCGGCGTTGAGGACGATCCGATACACTTCGGACATGCTCTCCGCGGAGGCAATTTGCTGGTCGATTCGTTTTGTTGATGCCTGCGCCTGGTTCACTGTCGTGTCGTCTGGTGTGTTGTGGATTGCGTTGAAGAGTGCGTTCGTGCGGGGGCAGGTTGCCCTGGTGAGGCCCGTAAAGAGCTCGCGGGGGCTTTCGCTGCTATGGTGTGTTGCCGCTGTAATAAAGTAATCGAGAATGTTGTACAGTTCATTTAGCTTTACAGCGCCTGGATCGGGTTCTGCGGCGCCCCAGGCCTCGATTCCTTCGATCGCCCCAAGGCGAATTGTCCGAGACTTAGACACATTTGGCACATGGAGCGGGCTCACAGCCGTATACACTGCGTTACCCTGCGCTCCCAGCATACCTCCCCAAGGTGCGAGTGTAACGCAAAATTTCACGGTGGCGCTCGCTGCAATGCTTTGAACTGCTGCCCTGGCTGCGCAGGTTCGGTCCGTGCTAATCTGGACCTCCTCGTTCGTCATTGCTGCTACTGGGCGTCCTTCGGGTACCCACTCGACGTGTAGGATACCCTTTACTTCCGATTCTATGGAGGATGATATAGCTGCTGAGAGGGCTTCGCAGCCCCCAGTGTCATCAATTGTGATCCGTTGGAAGCGTGAAAAGTCCAGGCCCGTCGGCGCGATATCAGTAATGGACTCCATCACACTAAGAATCCTTCTAGCTCCCCTTTCCTTGAGGAAAGCGCACAGTGCGTGGTTCAATGCAGCATTGCCTCCAATGGCAACGTAAACCCCATCCTCTGCCATGACAGGAGGTCGGGGCCGTGGCGCAACCTGCTTGACAACAGTCGTGTCATCATTCTCTAGAACAATCTTCCCCGAATAGCGCTGGCTTTGCACGAGTCTGAATGCAGTACTAATGTCTGCCAGGGACATAGTTGCCAGACAGGCAATGGGTCTCAGCTTGCCTGCATGGCATAGTGTCATGAGCTTGGAGAATAGGCTCTCAACCTGATTTGGCCGCCAGGCAGCGAGGAGTTGTAGGTTGACAGAGGCAAATGTCACATTTCTCTCCAGCCTTGTGCTTAGGGCCTGCGGTGGCCTGGCGTTTGCCACATCGATCACGTATCCAAAGTCCGCGACAAGGGGTACGCTCTCGTCGATTAGTCCTCCTAAGGAGCAGTCGAGGACGACATCCACACCGTTGCTACCAGTCAGATGCAGGATGGCGGCTTTGATAGTGGTGGAACTAGAGAGAAAGGCTCTGCCCTTGGGAATCCCCGCTTGTTCGACGAGTAGTTCTTTCTCCTTTTGAGACTCAACGGTAGCGTAAGCCTCTGCGCCGATATTCTGTGCGATTGATATGGCCGCCTGTCCAATGTCCCCAGCCGCCCCGTGAATAAGCACAGACTGGCCCTCTTCAAGACTTGCAACGGTATCTAATGCATACATGGCTGTCAGGAACGCAACGGGAATCGATGCACCCTCCGTAAAGGAAATGGTCTTATCGATCTTTTGCACAAGATGTCGCTTGACAAGAGCTTTGTTCGTATATGGTCGAGCTCCCCAGCCGCAGACCCTGTCTCCAGGCTTGTAGAGGTCCCAACATTGCTCGCCCACTTCGAGGACCACACCGGCAAACTCGCCCATCATTGTCGCTGTGGGGTCTGCACGGTCTAGTGCTATGGATACGTCCAGCGCATTTACGCCATGGGCGTATAGCTTTACCGAGACTTCGTCAGGGCCGAGGGAGCCTGGTGTCCCGGCGACAGGTGCAAAAACGGCGCTGTCAAAGAGACCTGGTGTGGTAAAGTGCAGCTCCAGCGGTTCTGCAGTACCGTGGAATTCAGCTGTAGTCATGATATTCTCCCCGGTGATGTTAGCTCTCAGCCACTGGTTCGCAGGAGTGTCCTGTTCTAGTCTGGGTACGACGAGGCGGCCATCTCGGTATACATATTCATGATCAACGGGGCTTTCCCGTCGCTCGTGGGCGAACGAGCGGTGTAATATCTCCGCCAGCGCACTATACAGACTCGTCTTATCCGCTGATACTAGAGGATCTTGGTAGTCGAGGGAAATAATGCCGGCCTCTGGCATCTCCTGCTGTGCTACTCGCGCCAGCCTGGTGGTACTTGCCCCCGATGTATCTCCTGCGGAGATGGTTACTAGCAGTGATGACTTGTGTGGTTGGAGGAGGGATATGACACCCTCAGTGGCTAGCGGTATCTTGGGCTCATCTATGAATACGATATTGACGGCTGATGAGTCTGCCATGTGCCCATTGGACAGGACATGAGAGCCGTTTGCTTCCCTGCTGGCAGCTAGATACGAGCGCATTTCACTCGCCACCTCGAGGGCCAGCGGTTTCTCGGAAACGACTGAGATGTTGACATCACGGAGGTTGACCTCTTTCCCGAAGAGCCGCGGGGCATCATCCAAGGCAACAGGGTCCCAGTCCAGGTGATAGCAAGGAGGAGGCAAGTCCGATGCTGCCACTGCAGCCTTCTCAGGTGCACCTTCCCCAATTGCCCGAAAGTCCTCTCGGGACAGCGACGCAACCTCAACCGGCTTCCCCTCCGAATCAAATTGATAAATCGTCACATCAACGGACCCATGCCGTCGTGCCGCCCTCGTCAACTCACACGCAGCCACCAACTCATCCCCGGGTGTGTTCAAAATATCCGCTGAAACCGACACTTCGCCAATCGAGGTAAGCATCACTGGCCCCTGGCTGCAATGCCGGTGATACAGCGGTAAGACGACGTGCATGAATGCGTCGAAGACGGCGGGGTGGATGACGTGCGGCTGCATGTGCTGCGATGGCATTGTGCGTTTGATATCGGGGATGCGGAGGTGTCCGATTCCCTTGTGGTCGGCGAGGTGCATTTCCTGGATTATAGTGAAGCTGTCGCCGTAGTCGATTCCATTATTGCGCATTTCGGTGTAGATTGATGTGGAGGGGAGTGTTTCCTGACAGGTTTGGCGCATTGAGTCGAGATGCTTTTCTGCTATTGAAGTGGGGCTCCCTTGGGGATTAATCTTGTCCTCATTCTCAACAGCCGGGGCTCTGAACTCGGCTCTGATATTCCCCTTGCAATGCTCACTCCACCCGCCCTCAGTACCAACGGAGGTTATTCGAAACTCCTCCCACTCGCCTCTGGACGGTCTAAAACTGAGCAGGGCCTCAACACTGCCCGGCGAATCCGGCACAACAAGGGCCTTGGAGAAAGAGACATCCTTGAAGACATATCTCGCAATTTGCCGCTTCTCTCCTCGATCTCTCAATACCTGTCTCAATGCTTCAATTCCCATGCACAGAAATGCAGACCCGGGATACAGCGCGAACCCATCAATGATATGTTCCTGCAGCCAGGGAAGATCATCGACGCTTAGGATGTGCCGGAAGACCGGTTCGATCGTACTTGTGCCCGTCAGGCGGAGACCACATAGATCGTGCGGTGGGTGCGAGCGGAAACGGTACTCTTTGCTCAGGCGGGATTCGTGCCAGTAGTGGTTGGACGGGGAGTGGTCCCAAGGGTATGGAGATAGGGTTGTCACCATAGGAGCTTGACTATGGATTCCAGTGTTTGGATGTGAGGAGAGGTCTGTTGTGGGGCCGACACAGACGCCCTGTTCGAACAGACTCCCTACCATTTCGAGAGCAGCTACATGGGCATCTTTATTCCGGGTCAAGCTAGGCACGTATGTCCATTTCGCCGGATGGTTCGGTGCTCCATTCATCATGATCTGACGGATCAGGCCTTGCAGTGCGGAATGCGGGCCTATCTCGAGCAGGACGAGGTTCTCCAATGCCAATTTGGAGTATACCCTCGCCATCTCCTCCAGTGCTGGTGCGAATCGCACCTGGGAGACCAGATTGTCCACCCAGTACGATGCACCGAGCGGCTCCGTGATCTGCAGCCCTGCCACAGAGGAGAAAAAGCAAACTGACTCATTCGCCCCCCTCGGCGACAGACTCCGTATACAGTTGTAGAACCTGTCCGAGACAGCTGCCATATGGTGCGAGTGATACGCAATATCGACCTTTAGCCGCCGATTGAAAACCGAATCCTTGTTCAGCAGCTTCTGAGCCTCTGCTATTGCGAGCTCATCCCCTGAGAGGGTTACACTGGACGGACTGTTTATGCATGCAACTGTACATTTGCCCATCTGGCCGCGTTGAACATACTCAAGAGCTTCAGCCTCTCCAAGCCCTACCGCTAACATGGCTCCCTTGGGTAGCGTAGTCTCCCTACACCAGCTAGCCACGAAGCCCTTGTGATATGCGATTGTCAGGGCCTCGACATGGGTTAAAATTCCCGCCGCATATGCGGCTGCAACCTCGCCGCTGGAGTGGCCGAGAACCACCGATGGGCGGACGTTCAGCTCGGTCAGCATATCAACGAGAGCTATCTGAATGGCCGTCGTGGCCGGCTGTGAGAGCTCGCTCGAGTCGATTCGCGATTCGGTCTCGTCGCGGAGCAGTTCGTCCCTTAGAGACCAAGAGGCCCCGAGGTCTTGAAGAATCCGCTGCGACATGTGTATGGAATGAGAGAAACTACTATCTTGGTGAATTAGTTCCCTGCCCATCATTGCATACTGCGCTCCTTGGCCTGTGAAGATAAATGCGACCTGCGGGTTGGCGAGTACCTTACCCAGGCGAGGTTCATTCAAAGCCGCGAGAAGGCCCTGGGTGGATGGAGCAGTAATGGTAGAGCGCCATTTGAAGGTAGAGCGTCGATAGGCGAGTGTTTGTGCCAGCGCATGTCTCTGCGAATATGTTGGCTGATGCTTCAACGTCCAGTCCCGTAGATTCCGGATGGTCTTCTCGAGCGAGGACTTGGATTTGGCGGACAGGACAAAAAGCAGAGGTTCCTTTTGCCCGACATCGATTTCTGTGCTTCCATTTGAGAGGGTCTGAGAGCCGATTGTTGGGTAGGGACAGCCATTGCTAGTACCGTTTGTGTACACCTCTGGTGCGGACTGGAGAATAACGTGTGAATTTGTTCCTCCAAAGCCGAAGCTATTAACCGACGCCAGACGGATCCCTTGATGCGGCCATGGATAGGGCTCTTGTGGAATCTGCCGTTCATCAGTTGTCAGCCTGATCAACCAATATTCTCCTATGACGAGCAACTCACCACTATCCCACTCCCCTCGAGCAACGGAACCAGGTCAGGCTTCAACTGCTCCAATCCCGCCAGCGGGGGGATAGCGCCCTTTTCCAGAGCTAGAACTGCCTTGATCACCCCAGCCAACCCGCTCGTGCTCTCTGAATGGCCGATATTCGCCTTGATCGAGCCGATGAAAAGCGGATGCTCTCGTTGGCCTGCATCGCCTGTAAACACGGCTTTGATTGACGTTACCTCCGCTGCATCGCCGGCCTGTGTGCCCGTCCCATGCGCTTCAATGTAAGAAACATGTGCAGGGTTGAGCCCAGCCTGCCGGTATAAAGAGGCAGCCAGATCCCGCTGGGCGTCGGAACTCGGTAGTAATATCCCATTGGTCTTTCCATCCTGATTCACTCCTGAATTCCGAACCACAGCGCGGATAGGATCCCCATCTCTCAGTGCGTCACTCAATCGCTTGACCACCAGCGCTGCGACCCCCTCTGCCCGCCCATACCCTGCCCCGCGACTGTCGAAGGGGTAACATCGCCCGTTGTCGTTGATCATGCTACAAACATCGGTCAGGATCTCAGCCCGACTAGTCTACGGAACAGGCATCTTACTGTAACGCACTCATGGCAATCGTCATATCCGGCCCGAGGAGCAGGTTCGTCCCACCTATAATCGCCGCATCGACCTCCCCAGCCCTCAGGGCTTGACACGCCAAATGCAGCGCGACCATCCCGCCTGAACACCCCGTGTCTAAAGCCATACTTGGGCCCCGGAGATCAAACACGTACGAGATGCGTCCGCATGCCGTCGCATCGCCGCACCCCGTTAGATGATGTTTCGGGATGCGCATGGGGTCCTTGTAAATATGTCTGTCGTAGTCGCGACTTACGAGTGCCACGTAGACTCCCGTTTGCGTTCCCCGGACGGAGTTGAGAGTCTGTCCGGCGCTCTCGAGCGCTTCGTAGGTGACTTCGAGGAGGAGGCGCTGCTGCGGGTCCATTGCGGAGGCTTCAGCGGCGGGGATGCCGAAGAAGGGCGCGTCGAAGGCAGCGACATCTTGCGTGAGGAAGAACCCGCCGCGCGCGTTGTGTGTGCCCTTTGCATCGGGGTCGGGATGGTAGAAGGCGTCTTCATTGTATCGCGAGGGCGGCACCGGTGTCCAGCATTGCTGCTTGCTGGAAATGATGTCCCAGAGCTTGTCTGGTGTGTCTGCGCCGCCGGGGAAGCGGCATGATAGCCCTACTATCGCGATCGGCTCTGGAGCAGACATTTCGACGCAGTGCAGTTGTCGTCCGTCTGCGACAGCAAAAGAGGCACTAAGCTGCTGCGATTGTCTCGTCGTCCTGAACACTTTTGCATATACATCTTCTGGCGGGCTCACATCGTCGGCTGCCTGCCCGGGCTTGCAAACGGACATGTTGGCTTCATTCCTGTGGCGTAGTGCAGTACCCACATAGTACACCGACTCGTGGACACAGTCTCGCTTCGCTCGATCTCCCCGTCTCTCCTTTCCAAGAAGAGCATTCCCTCTACCTAGACCACGCCACTAGCGGGGCGGAAGCGACACTGGCGAGACGCTCGCTGGAATTTCAGGCGTTCCACCTCGCTTTGAATAGCTTCATTCATCAAGCCTTGGTTGTCTCATGTCACCATACTCAGCTAGGAACGGACACCCGCTCCGCGCGGCTGGCTGGCCCCCAATGTACCCCAACTTTAGCGCTCATGTCAACGGTTTAGCCTGCAGCCCCGCGAGACCCCCTGCTCGGTGCTGCAGACTAAGTGGGGATCGTGCAGGATACGTTTACTCAGTCAGCATTACATGATCTTTGCGGATGGAGTCGACATTCAGGAATCCGGTTAAATCCTCCGGCAGCAGCCTGGAGACCGGGGATTTACCCCGGTCCGCGCTTCTGGGGAAGCTTTATGCGGTACGGTGCCAAGTTTTAGTCTGAAGAATACGTAGCCGAGAGGCAACATCATACGATAGGTATCCAGACACTCGTCGTAGCGAGCTATGGTAGTAGTAGTATGATTCTATCCCCGCTAGTCTCACTGCTTACTGCTAAAACCCCCGCGAACAACCTCCCACACAAACTCCACCTGCCACCTCACCAGCGTCGGCATTTCCGGCCCGTGCAGTACGTACACGTGCTCCTTGCCAGGGGCAAAGACCTGCCGTTTCGGCGCGCGCAGCGACTCAAAGACCGCCGTTTGCTTTTCAGGCGGCGAGATCTGGTCGTCCGAGGGGGTGAGGAACATCACGGGGGTCGGGTGGATCTGCGCCGCCATGGCTTCGGGCACGGGCTCGAAGAGGAACATGCGGTGGTAGGATTGGAGCGTTGTCCCGTTGGGGTTGTGGGTTAAACCATGCTCAGAAGGATCAGTGTCGTTGTCTGTGGTCGGATGTTCGACGTCTCCATTCCCAGTACCATCGGTCTGGTCGTCCGCCATCCCGCCCCCATTCGGATGCCCCTGGTGCTGCGCATTGACATGCGAATTAAACGGAATCTCCGCTAAGCTCTCCATAATGGGCAGCACATACCCCTCCTCCCCCCTCAGCACCTGTGCCTCGCGATCCCTAACCATCTGCCTCTTCAACCGCTTCGAGTCCCCTTCCTTAACAGGCAAGAACTTGAAAATCGGCGCAACGCCAATAACCCCAGCAATCCGGCGATCCACAGCCGCAGCGCTCAGCGCGATCCCCGCGGATAACGAAATCCCCCAGAAGAATATCGCTTTCGGGTCCACGATGTCCAGTGTAGTCATGTAGCAGAATGCGTCGGAGTAGTCCTCGACTTGCGCGAAGGGGTTGATGTCGTTGCGCGGGAAGCCGCCGCTCGTGCCGGTGTTGCGCGGGTCGTAGACCAATGCGGTTATTCCGGCTTTTTGGAGAGTGGTTGCCACGCCCGGGGGGAAGTTTGTTAGAGTTACGTTGTACTATCACTTGTTAGTAAGTGATAACATGACATGGCATGGCAAAGCGAGGGGGTGGAAAGAGGGGGCTGGCGTACCCCCGGGCTGAGAATCACAGCTGGGCCCCGCTGGGCCGCGGGGTAGAGTCTCCCGCGCAGGAAGATGCCATCGAGGGTCCTGAATTGCACTTTCTCATATTGTTCCGCCATGGTCTGGATAGTACCTGGGTAGAGTATGGTAGGTAGGGGAGCGAATCAGTGGGCGGGATTGTAGGGCAGCTCAGACCAGGTCTGTCCGAGCAATAAATGGCCCCAACAATACGTATACGTCTTTACTAGTAGTGGGTGATTCTGCACGGCGACGGACCGGTAAACCGAGACTGGGGCTGTCGCTTTTCCGCATGGGGGTTTCGCCGTGAGGAAGTGGCTGCGCCGTTGAAGATACTAGTGAGACATATACTAGCACTCGCTAGCGGGACGATTCCGTCGTGTAATGGTTGGTTCTGGTATTATTCAGTACCATACCATACCAGTGCTTCAGGTAGTTGCTATTGCTTACTACTGGTAGGGACACGCGAAACGACTTAGTTACCTATGAGCTCCTCTACCAGGGATATCTTGCCGATTGCTGGCTTCACTCCGCACCGATTACCAGCGACAATGAGGAACATCGACATGAACGGGCCAAATGGGTCAACAAACGGGCACAGCCCAGGCATCCCGGAGCCCATCGCAATAGTAGGAATGGGAATGCGCCTCCCAGGGAAGATCCACAGCGCAGAATCCCTCTGGGACCTCCTCGTCAACAAACAGGAAACAAGCGGGCCAATCCCTAGCAGTAGGTTCAACGCCGATGGCTTCTACTCGGAATCCAAGATGCCCGGGTGCATCGGCACGCAGCGCGGGCATTTCCTCGACGAGTCGGATGGGTTGGATTGCCTGGATACGTCGTTCTTCAGCATGGGCAAGGCAGAGGTTGAGAAGCTGGATCCGCAGCAGCGCATGCTCCTCGAGGTTGTGTGGGAGTGTATGGAGAATGCCGGGCAGGTCGGCTGGAGGGGATCAAACACTGGGGTCTATGTCGGCACTTGGGGCGATGACTGGCAGGACTTTCTGGCCAAGGATCCGCAGCAGGTTGGCGGGATGCTGAATGTCTCTGGGGCGGGGGATTTTGCGATTTCGAATCGGGTTTCGTATGAGTATAACCTGACGGGGCCGAGGTATGTAGTACATCTCCAGGTATCGTGGGGGAGCGAACAACTGAACGAGATCGTACAGCATGACGATCAAGGCGGCCTGCGCCTCCTCGATGATCTGTCTCCACCAGGCATGCCAGGCTCTCCGAGACGGAAGCTGTGAATCAGCCATCGTCGCGGGGACGAACCTGATCATAACGCCAACACAGACAATCGCACAGACCGAGGCTGGCGTCCTCTCACCAACAGGCCAATGCCGCTCATTTGACGCGTCAGCGAATGGATATGCCCGGGGCGAAGCTATCAATGCGATTCTGATCAAACGGCTCAGCGACGCCGTGCGAGACAAAGACCCGATACGCGCTGTGGTTCGAGGGACGGCGATCAATTGCGACGGGCAAAGCGCGGGGATCAGTTTGCCGAATCCTGCGGCGCATGAGATGATGATACGGCGCGCGTATGAAGTCGCCGGACTGGCTGGCGGCGCGGTGGAAACGCCCTTTGTCGAGGCCCATGGGACAGGGACGCCCAGTGGGGATCCTCTCGAACTCAAGGCGATCAGTCGTGTGTTTGGGAACGGCAAAGATACGTTTATCGGCAGCATCAAGGCGAACATCGGCCATGGGGAGGGTGCTTCAGGGCTCAGTAGCATTATCAAAGCTGTTCTGATGCTGGAGCATCGCACGATTCCGCCACAGGTCAACTTTGTTACCCCGAATAACATCCCATTCGATGAAGCACGGTTGGTCGTGCCGCTGGAGCCGCTGCAGTGGCCGGCCGATCGACCAGAAAGAATTAGCATAAATTCCTTTGGCATCACTGGCGCAAATGCGCATGCTATTATCGAGTCGGCAGCATCGAACGGGGTGGTTCGTCCCCAGCAGAGTGGGCATTCCACCTCTTCTCGACCACACTTGTTCGTCTTCTCATCAAACACCGCAGACCCACTCAAGAACAAGGCGGCGCAGATCCAAAGTTATTGCAGCGACCATCCAGAGCGGGCAAGGGACCTGTCTTATACCCTGGCCTGCCGGCGCGCCCACCTAGCCCATCGCGCGTTCTGCCTGAGCAATTCACAAGATGTCACCTTTGCATCGGAGAGAAGCCAGAAACCTCCAAAGATCAACTTTGTCTTCACAGGCCAGGGCGCACAGTGGCCGACCATGGGAAAGGAGCTGATCGAGACCTTTCCTCAATTCAGGGCCGATCTCACGCACATGAACAACGTCCTCGCCCAACTCCCGCAACCGCCATCCTGGAATCTGCTCGACGAACTACTACGGCCCGAGGGGAAAAGCCAGATTAGCAAAGCCGAATTTGCTCAGCCGCTCTGCACGGCGCTCCAGATTGCGCTGGTCAACCTCGTAACTTCTCTCGGGATCTCGCCTTCCGCTGTTGTCGGTCACTCCAGTGGGGAGATCGCAGCGGCGTATGCAGCCGGGGCAATCACCGCAGATGAAGCTATTATAATTGCGTACTATCGGGGTTACGCTGTAGCCGGCGCTCCGAGGACTCGAGCTGGCGCCATGGCCGCGGTCGGTATGGGCCGTGCCGAGGCGACGCTGTATCTAGAAGACGGCGTGGTTGTCGCTTGCGATAATGGACCCAATAGCGTCACGCTGTCTGGGGATCGAGACGTACTCGAGGACGTGATTGACCAGATGAAGGCGGATGACAGTGATGTTTTTGTGCGGTTGCTCAAGACAGACGGAATGGCGTATCATTCGCATCATATGCTCGATGTCGGAGCTTCGTATGAAGCGTATCTCCAGCCATTCGTGCATGCGAAACCTGCGTCCGTTCCTTTCCTGTCGACCGTCACAGGGAAGGCAGCAGGCCCGGCATTGTTCGATGCAGCCTACTGGAGACGCAACCTGGAGTCGCCGGTCAAGTTCTTTCCCGCCGTCAAAGCGATGATTGCCAGTCAGAAGTCGCAGGACCAGTTATACCTGGAGATTGGACCCCATTCTGCGCTCTCAGGGCCTCTACGACAAATCTTCAAGACTACGCCGACTAAGGGGCGGCTATCGTATCTTTTTACCACGACACGAGGCAAGGATGGCCTGGAGTGTATCCTGCAGATGTGCGGTCAATTCTATCTACAGGCAGTGGATCTCCGCCTGGAGAAGTTAACACCGGGGGCTACGATACTGACGGACCTTCCAGTCTACCCATGGCAGCATGATACCTCGCATTGGGCCGAAACACGGGCAGCAAGAGAGTGGTAAGCTGACAAAAATACCTCTCCTGTACAACCTGTCACTCGAGCTAAACTTCTTCATAGGAGAACCAGAAAGCACCGTCGCCACGAACTGCTCGGCTCACGCATTCTCGAAGGTAATGACGTCGAACCCACATGGCGCAACCTGCTCCGATTGAAAGACGCGCCCTGGCTCCAGGACCATAAAGTGCTCAGCGATGTTGTCTTCCCCTGCGCGGGCTACATTGCCATGGTGGGCGAGGCTGCCCGACAGGTCACCGGCGCCGAGGACTTTAGTATCCGTCGAATGAGCATCAAGACGGCCATGATCTTGGCGGAAGACAGGACTGTCGAGATAGTTACATCCTTTAGGCCCGTGGACCTTAGTACGGCGCGCGAAGTGACTTGGTACGAATTTTCCATCTACTCGCACAACGGCACCGCCTGGACGGTCCATTGCACTGGGCAAGTCAAGGGAGGCAGGGATGTGGAACTGTCCGAGCCGGAGGGCGGCTCTACGCACACGGACCTCCCACGGCAGGTCCGCTCGCCATATCCCATTTTTACAAGCGTTGGTCTCCATTATGGTCCAGCATTCCAGGGTCTACAAACTGTGTCCGCCATACCAGGGGCCAGAGAAGCCGCGGCATCTCTCCGGCCTCCTTCACCGACTGCCTCCGACTATTCTATTCATCCAACAACGATTGATCAAGGTCTTCAACTTCTGGGGTTGGCCTCCGCAGACGGTCTGGGATACCGCTTTGCTCAGATCTTGTTACCAACCGGGATAGAGCACTTGTATATCCAGCCATCGAGTCAAAACGCAGCACCAATCCACGCAAGAGCCTGCACCACCCCAGTCAATGGAACAGCCGGTAATATTAACGGCGAAATAACCATCGGAGACTCCGAGTGCATCATCCTCTCCGCGCAAGGCTGCAAGCTCTCGGCATTCGAGCACCAGCCGCAGAACCTAGACAGAGACGACCGAATCGCCGCGGCAAGACTAAGCTGGCGACCGCATCTGGATTTCGTCCCGCTGGAAAGTCTCATGACGGTACGCCCAAAGGATATGTCTGCCTTGCAGCTCATGGAGGCATATGTGTTTCTGGTTACGGTGGAAATTCAAGATCGGATCCGAGAGGCTGCGCCGTATCAAGGACACTTTGAGAAGTTCCACCGTTGGATTGACGCGCAGGTCGAACAGGGTAGGGGAGGTGGGAATCGACTCGTCCCTGACAGTGTCGAGTTGGTAGATCTGAATCCGGAAAACCGGCACGTCCGCATCCATCAGCTGCAGGGCCAACTACAGAATTCTGAGTTCGCAGCAGTAGCCGAGCTGGCTACTCGTCTGCTGGACAACTGCGTTGAGGTGTTCAAGGGCGATACAGAAATCCTGGGCGTCTATGTTCGCGATAATGGTTTGACCGAACTGTACAACCTCACCGGCGAAAGAACTGATCCGACCGAGTTCTTCGTCACGGCCGGGCACACGAATCCTGGCATGCGCATTCTCGAGATTGGGGCTGGCACTGGAGGGACTACCCTGGTGGCCTTGCAGGCGCTCACGTCGATCAACGGCGAGCCGATGTATGGCAGTTATACG
Organism: Aspergillus carlsbadensis; assembly: GCA_025688815.1. Lineage (NCBI taxonomy): Eukaryota > Fungi > Ascomycota > Eurotiomycetes > Eurotiales > Aspergillaceae > Aspergillus > Aspergillus carlsbadensis. The sequence continues at coordinate 81,165 of MU628175.1, forward strand.
TATGATCGTCCTTCCCATGCCATATTCATTTTATGTGCTAACTCCTGTCTACATAGCTTCACCGACGTCTCATCCGGCTTCTTCGCTGCCGCAAAAGAGCGGTTCGCAGAGTATCCCGGGCTAGAATTCAAAGTCCTGGATATTGAGCGGGACCCAGTCTCACAGGGCTTCGATGCAACCAGCTACGACCTCATCATCGCATCAAACGTAATCCACGCAACAGAAACCTTGGCTCGGACACTCAGCCACGTCCGTAAGCTCCTACACCCAAAGGGCAGGTTCTTCCTTCAAGAGCTCACGCCCTCGGCTACCAAAATGATCAATCTTATCATGGGCCCATTGCCGGGTTGGTGGCTGGGAGAAGCGGACGGGAGGGCAAGCGAGCCTCTTGTTTCACCTGAGCGGTGGGATTTGGAGCTCAAGGCGGCAGGTTTCGAGGGTGTTGAGTGTGTGGTTTATGATGATACTAATAGGCGGGATCATCTTGGTGTGAATATCATTTCCAAACCACGGGGGATGGAGCAGCCGCTCGGTGTTCCACGAGTGACTCTTCTAGTCAATACTAGTCAGGCGCGTGACGAGTCTGAGTCCATCAAGCTTGTTAAGGGGACACTGGTCACTCGCGGCTACCATATCGATATATGCCCACTCGGCACCCAGCTCCCAGTCTACCAAGACGTCGTATCCCTCCTGGAAATCGACACGCCCTTCCTGCGCGATATCAGTCCAGACGCCCTTGACGCCCTGCAGCAGGTCATCGGCGGCCTCGGTTCATCGAAGCTACTGTGGTTAATGGGATCTGCTCAGCTAGAGCCAATCCAGGACCCACTGTATGGCCTCACGCTCGGCTTCACGCGGAGTATTCGCGCGGAGCTGTCGCCTTCGCTCGCGACATTGGAGGTTGACAGGGTGGATTCCAATTCAGTTGAAATGATAAGTGAGGTACTCGAGCATTTCCAGGACCGCGCTGCCTCTGTGAACCCGGACTATGAGTATGTGCTACGAGATGGGGTCGTTCATGTAGGCAGGTATCATTGGACGAAGGTTTCGGGGGAGCTTGCAGAGGTCAACATGACTTCGACTTACCCTCTACAGCTGGAGGAGCGGCGGAATGGGGGAACAAAGGTTATGAACTGGGTTCCGATACCCTCAAAGCCGTTGGGTCCGGGGGATGTCAGTATTGCGCCTGCCTATGCAGGGATCACTCCAGAGGTGCGTCTCGGGCTCATTATGTCTGACATTACTAATACGTCTGCAGACCTCTCTATCCAGCCTCGAAGGCTCAGGCACCGTTACTGCCGTAGGAAACGATGTACACAACTTGAAGCCTGGTGATCGGGTCATGCTTCTCGCCGAAAACTCCCTCGCGACAAGTATCACGGTTCCCGCAAGCCAGGCTGCAAACATCCCCGACACATTATCCCTGAAAGAAGCAGCAGCCATGTTGCTGCCTTTCGCTACCGCTATTTATGCTCTCACCATGGTGGCCAACATGAGGAAATTCCAGAGAGTTCTAGTACATGATGCAGCCAGCGCAGTTGGCCTCGCTGCAATGCAAATCTGTCAGATGCTTGGGGTGGAGGTTTACTGCACAGTCAGGTCCGAGGATGCTGCAGAGCACTTAGCCACACATTGCAATATTCCTTGCGACTGTATATTCCAGTCTCGCGGCACTTCGTTCCTGCCGTGGCTGATGGGCGCTACTGGAGGAGTAGGGGTTGACACTGTCCTCATTTCAGGCTCCGTCTCAGCTGAGCTGCTGCGTGCACACTGGAGATGTGTGGCTCCTCGCGGGAAGGTATGTTTCTGTATCAATTTACAACAAAAGAAACTACGATAAGCTGATGTTTTCGCAGATGATTGTTCTTGGAAAGACGGACTCACGCGCTCTCGCCGGTTTGGACTTGGACGTCTTTAACGGGAATAGAAGCTTGGTTGGGGTTGATATCACCACGCTGGAGGATTTGTATCCAGAGTACGTTCGGTACTACCCATTTTGGGTTTATGTTGGCTAACATGACGCTAGGCTTCTTAGCGAGACACTCCGCCTGTACAATGGGGGGGTTATCACACCTCTTACTCCAGTCTCTACTGTCACCTTGTCCAATACAGATACTACAACTATGTCGGATATCTTGAGCCAGCGAGCTTCCTTCGGTACCTCGGTCCTCGACATCTCAAGCGCCTCCAAGTGCCTGCCAATCCTTCCCTCAAATCCCGAACTCAACCTCCGCTCGGATGCAGCGTACCTTCTTGTCGGTGGTCTAGGCGGGCTGGGCCAGTCCGTCTCGACCTACCTTGTTGAACGCGGTGCACACCACTTGATCTATCTCTCCCGTTCAGCAGGGGAGCTTCAATCACATCAATATTTCTTCCGCGAACTTGAAAGCCAAGGCTGCGTCGTCCAGGCTGTGCAAGGAGATGTATCGAACCTCGGCGATGTCACCGCCGCCGTCCAGAATGCTGGCCTCCCCATCGCCGGAGTCCTCCATATGGCCATGGTTCTCGACGACCACCCGTTCCTCGACATGACCCATGAGGGTTGGCGTAAAGCCCTTGCTCCAAAAGTCTCGGGAACATGGAACCTGCACAGCGCCCTATCCGAAACAAACACACCGCTCGACTTCTTCGTCATCTTCGGCTCCGTCTCCGGCTCATTCGGCATCGCGCACCAAGCAAACTACGCCGCGGCAAATACATTCCAGGACTCGTTCGTGCAGTACCGGCATAGACAAGGTCTACCGGCCTCGGTGCTCAATATCGGCGCCATGGCGGGTGTCGGATATGTGAGTGAGAATCGGGGTGTTGAAGAGTATTTCCGGGGCGCGGGGATGCCGTTTCTATCTGAGGGGGATTTCTTCGAGGCGTTGCACTTGTCGATGTGTCAGCAGTTTCCAAACGAGAAAATTGCGAAGGCAGCTGCTGGTGCCACTGGGGCTGGCTACACGAATACCAGCCAGCTCTCCCTCGGCATTCGCTCAACGAAACCCATGGACGACCCCAGCAATCGCGTCCTCTGGAAACATGACCGCCGCGTCGACATCTACCGGAACATCCAAGCCACACTGCTCGCAAACACAGCCAACACCCCAGGTACCGAGGGTACCGAAGACAAACTCACCACATTCATGACAACCGTCCGGTCCGACGCATCCATCCTATCGCACCCAGAGACTTTACCTCTCGTAACGCGCGAGATCGGAATCAAAATCTACGAGTTCATGCTCAAGCCCCTCGACGAGCTGGATGCCTCCAAGGCGCTTGTGACGCTTGGTGTTGATTCGCTAGTTATCGTGGAGATCCGGAATTGGATCCGGCGGCGGTTGGAGGTTGAGACTTCTACGTTGGAGATTTTGAATGGGGGGACGGCTGAGATGTTGGGGCGGGTTTGTGTGGAGAGGTTGAGGGGGAAGTATGGGGATGTAAATGAGGGTGTGAATGGGGAGGTCAACAAGGGGTAACTTGTTCGAAATCGTTCAGACACTAAACAGCTTAGTCTATTGTCAAAGTATCTCTACAGAGGTATCAGCCACCGTAAAAGGTCCGCTGTAGTATATCCTAGATGTCATGAGCTCAGCCGTGGTGAAACCCTAGGCCAAGCCCTAACCGGTGGACGAAGGATCTGTAAGAAACTTGAGTGGTGGTTTACTCGTTCCAGCTGTCCAAAACGACTGCTAAAGGTACATTGCAATAGAACTCATCCACACTCCACACAGGGCACGACATGCAGACGCAGTTTACATCACGTGAATGATCCTGTGAAGCGGGGCAATCTCGCCAACAGGCCTCTGGGCTCACTGCATGGCATGGGGGTGCACCCTATGTAATATTGAGCTCCTTAACCTAGAGTCAGTTGGTGAGATATTCCCCGTTGGATACTAGCATTGGCCTCAACCGTGGCAGGTATAGGTAGGTGCTCAAGTCAATAATTGTCGACAATTGGTGGTACATGACGCTGTCCTCCGCTAGCTGAATAGCTAGCCCAACGTCCGAATTGCGTGGACAGCCGGAGGAATTGGATCTTCACCGTACCCTGGCCGCCTAGTACTTCAGCTGCGTTCTCCCTTGCTTACCATTCCAACAACGTATCTCCGTCTTGGATCTCGCGGTCCCCTCAGACAAGCGGGCGCGGGCGCTATGGTTCGCAACAAGCCAGACAATACACTACGCCGTGTGGGGGAAGAGGTCGGCGGAGACGCAACTGTTAGCCGCCAGCCACGACAGAATGGATCGGTCAGATGGACTCTCCACGCCGTGCTACATGGCCGCATGTCTTCCGGCAGCGATGAACCCGCCTCGCTGATTATGATGGAGCTGCAAATGTCCGAGCCAAACGCGAGGAAGATACAATTTGAAATGCGCTTCAAAGCAATGGATCCAAACGAGCCGGACCCTGAGGTCGTGGATCTCATGCCTTCGGGGCGGTTGCAGCCCGCGCGGGGATCACGCGAGGGGGGCGGGCTATCGGTTGAGGGGGGCGGCCCATCACCTGTTCAGAGCGCATCGGGTGAAGGCCAGATCAGTGGTTTCAGCTCGAGCGAGGTCGGGCGGTCCGATGCGATGAATATTGCGTTTTGGCGTACGGACGGAAACGCCATCCTTCGTGTCGTGAGGCCCGCGGTGCTCGTTCGCCGATCCTCCGATCGCCCTTTCCAGGCGCTTTGCCGGGTTAACGCTGACGTTTCTTATGAAAAAACTTTGATTGTGCGCCTGGCTGGAGGTGCCGAGCATCCCGTTGTGTTCAACCCGGAGGTGGAAGCCTCGTTGCCTCAGTGGCCGGCGACATCGGGGAATCTGCAGGAGGTTATGAAGGGTGCGTACGCCTCCGTCTTCGTGGGTTATGGGACTAATCCGGCACAGAGGTGAAACGCGCCGGGCAGGATTCGGCAGCTGTCCTGTTGAGATTGGACGAGGAGAGTCGCCGGTGCCTGCTGTCGCTTTGGACGCCCGAACAGCAATTGAGTTACATGCACACGGCGCATGGGGCGTCGGCGCCTGGCAACTGGGGCTGGATCCTCGGCGAGGCAGCCTACAGGAATTGGCTTTCCAGCAATCGGGACGATCACTCGCGCGTTCTCTGGCTGCATGGACCGCCTGGCATCGACAGGGCGAGGATCGCCGTATCAATTGTTCAGGAGCTCCGCGGGCGTCTTTCTACAATCGCCGGGGGCGAGCGCCAGGGCGGCGTGGTGGCCTCGTACTTCTTCGCGCCGAGGGCCAACCTGGGGAACCGACTGACCATGGTGCTGAGATCGCTCATCCACCAGATCCTCCTGCAGAAGCCGCTTCTGACGCGATACCTCCTGGAAGCGTACCGCAGACCCGGTGTGGGCGAGAAGCTGTTTTCGGACCAGTCGCTTCTATGCGAGATCCTTGGACGGACCATGCAGGATCCGCATATTGACGTGGCGTACTTTGTAATCAGTGGCCTTGAGCTGTGTGACGAGGAGTTCCTCGAACTGTTCAACTACTCGAAACCGCGCTCGAGTCCGACGGCCCCCAGGCTTCCACGCAGCCGCGGCAAATGGATTCTGATCAGTCGCGAGGATCCTACCATCGAGAAGGTGCTATCAATGTTCGCCCAAATTGACTTGGATACCAACTCGGCGTACCACGTCCAAGAGGCCGTTCGCGCCGGGGTTGAGCGACTCGGCCTGGATGATGCGTCGCAGGACTCGCTTCGCGCAGTTCTGGCGGACAAGGCCAACGGATCCTACCTGTGGCTCGAGTTCGCTGTAGAGGCTATCCGGAGGGATTCCGAAAGAGATATCAAGGCGATCCAGAACAGCCTCCAAAGCCTACCGAAAGGATTGGCCCCGATCCTAGATCGGATACTTCATCTCCTGTTGCAGGTATCCGATGATACGGCGAAGCATATCACGAAGACTATTCTGCCATTGGTGACCATCGCGTGTGGGCCGCTGTCTTTTCAGACACTGGAGGTTATAAGTGATTCGTTTCGGAGCCTGGAAATCCCACAGAGTGAGATACCAGACAAGATCAACGACTCGTGTGGGTCTTTTGTGGCAATCCTCGAAGATAATCTGTACATCGTGCACCAGTCCGTCAAGGACTTCTTGAAAACGCCCACTGCAATCGCACAACTAGGTTGTGGGAGTCTACAGGATCTACACAAACATGTCGCCACACAATGTCTTGGATATATCTGCCAGACCATGCCGGGAAAGACATCAACGGAGATCCTCGAGTACCCAGCAGCCTTCTGGATGGAGCACGGGCGCCAATCGTCGCAGACTTCTGAAGAGCTTGAGCAGCTACTAGAGCGCGGTTCCTTCTTTGCAACGGACTCCGAGGCCCGAGAACGGTGGCTGCTAATCTACTGGCGGCACCGATACGGCGTGGGAACAACACCCCCAACCAACCTCACTTTGCTGCACCTCGCCGCCGAGTCGGGCTACGTCCAGCTTGCCGACGTGCTGCTCAAGCGGCGATACGCTCCCGACGTGAATGCCGTCGACGGGCTGGAGAAAACACCCCTGCATTGGGCGGCATTGTACGGGCACTGCGACGTTGCGCGCGTCCTGCTGGGCGCGGGGGCGAATATGCACGTTCGCGCGGGCGACCAGACGTCGGTTCTGCAGGTCGCCATTGACAACGGACACAAGGCCATGGTGCAGTTACTTCTCTCAAAGGGGGTCGGATTCGAGATGGAGATTCTCCGCGAAGCGCGCACGGATATCAAGCAGCTGCTGCTCGAGCACGTTCCGCTGGCCAGGGTGCCGACGCTGGCGGACACGCCGGTGGGCCGCAGGTTCTGGGGCGCAATCGCGTATATTGGCAGGTCCTCTGCTTACTACCACTCGAAGCCTCTTACCTTGGACCGGATCTTGGACCCAGATACCAGCCTAGACGAGGTCATGGCTGATGAGAGACCGGACAATGTCCGCCTAGATGAGAGGCCGCTTAGGTGGATCCACCTTCCAGAGAACAATATGAGATGGATCGAGATCCTGATGGGCAAGATTCTCAAGTCTCCAGAGGCCGTCGCGAGCCTTTTGAGATCGGACCTCTGGCGCAAGCGCGTGCGCAACACTGAAAAGAGTATGCATGCTCGTTGTATCCGGCCGGTTTATGCCGACTTCTCTCGTGGTAAGTCCAGCAAATGGGACCCGATGGAAGGTAGAATCACCTCCTAACTCATGCATGTCGGTAGACATCACGATAGGCGCGGGAGGCGACAGAGGCGACAGTCAGAGAACAATGCTTGTGATACCGTATCTCCACTGGGGCACGAACCTCGAGCGCTTGAAGCTGAAAAACACCATCCACCGGGTGCAGAACGGGGATAATAGCCTTCCGGGTGTCGAACCAATGATCTACGGCCCCGAGAGTCGGCATCAGCAGCTCCTCAAAACGTACCTGGGTGGAGATTATCCGCTGCATCTCCGGCGGACGTTGGACCAGTTTTACTATCCGGGGCTTGATGATGAAGATATGGAGTTCCGGGATACACACCAAACAGTATCGGAACACTACAGGGCGACTACAGGGAGTGGAATTCGAGGAGAGGAAACAGCAGGAAAGCCCAAAGACTTCCCAGTACTGATGGTCGACCAGCTGTGGTTATGGATTCTAGGTGACGGTGAGTCCGCCATGTTGTGTCTTCCCCCATGGGTGAAGGTACTGGCTCACTCTTGATCCCATGCACACTAGACACGGTGGTCACCAGCTTCCCCCATCGATGGGTCAACTCCGACTCGTTCGATCCCTACCACATGACCGAGATTGTCGCGGCAGTCGAGAGGCGCCTGCTCATGCAGGATTGGCCTGCTGCGGTTGACAGTAACAAGATCCTTGCCGAGTTGATTGCGAACGAATGTTCTGGCATACTCTTCGATATCTCAAAATACCGAGACAGATGGCTCCAAGTCCGTGAGATTTACGACAGCGCCATTAGCGACGTGGTAAGCTTTCGTTTTCTTGCTTTACAGAACCCACGTCTGGCGTGGATTGACCGTACTTTCGATCTGCTCATGCGAGTCTAGGCCAACAGAGAGTCTGCACTCTTCAGGACATTCTCGTCCTCGCTGGAAGCACCGAGAACCGGCAAGCAGAAGGATGCTGAGAAGGAGCGCTACGCAATCGGGGAGGAGGTGGCGCTCCTCAAAAAGATCAAAGACATCCGTGATGAGCTCAACATGATTCGGACAATATTCCAGACCCAGAAGATGGTTTTGGATGGATCTACCGAGTTCAGGGTTTTCCAGGGGATGGTCGACAAGCGGATCAAGGAGGTGGACAATCTCGACCAGCATGCATCGCAGGCACACGAAGCAGTGAGTCTTTTGCTATGAAAGATGGGTAGAAGACGAGAATACCTGGCTAAGCTCTGCAGTTGAAACACATCCTCGATCTGAAACAAAAGCAGGCCAACGCTGAAGAGGCGCACTTCTTGAGTGTACAGAATATCGAGTCGTCGAAGCAAGGACAAGCCATTATGACTTTTACAATCGTCACGATCATATTCGTACGTTTCAAACACCTCAATCTGATCTTCCATTATGTTGACTATTACCCAGGCGCCACTGTCCTTCCTCACATCCTTCTTTGCCCTGCAGATTGTGGAGTTTCCCCCGCTGACGTTGGGCTTCGTCCTCGAAATTCTCTGTAAGCATTATTCTCAGTTTCAGCCATGAAGAGATTTGCTTACGAGATCTTGTTGTAGTTCCTATAACGGTATTCGTGGTTGTAATCTGCGTGTCTCTGGCATTTTTCAGTGTCCTCAAGGAATTTTGGCAAACACATCGTGGAATCAAGAGAGCCAAGGTTGACTCCGAGAATGCAGTCAAGATATAGTAGCATTCAATCTAGAGAATCTTGAGAATATACCACATTTGCGTCTTTCTAGGGCCAACCCTCTTTGAGCTCTATCTTAACCTCTGGCCTAGTCAGTCCCATCCGAGGCATTAGCGTTCCAATACTGCCGCATTTCCCTAGGTGATCTTGATTCTCTAAGCTCAGATGGGTTGATATTCAATAACCGTTGCGCGGCTCGCAAAGCCCCTTGTTGGTTCCTCTCTTTCAGCTCCATACGACCTTGGCCGGATCAGCCAAGGACCCTCCTTTAAATTCAGAATTGTTCGAATTATGCGCTCGCCCGTGTCCTCTGCCGTGGGCAGTGCATACAGCTGCACGCACTTGCCATAGTCAAGCCTTCCTTGCTTAATCAGAGGTCACTTGATCATGTTGCTATTATTATGACTGATCCATCTACAGAAGAGGTCCATCGCAACACTTGATAGATATAGGTGAAATTTCTACCCCACCTGTGCAGCGGTCCGCAGTGCCCCCGGCCGAAGGTTCGCCTCGACTAATTCCGTTGGCGTCTCCACCCACGCAAAACCTTCCCATCCCGAGTCCCCTCTCATCCATTCTACAAGTATAATCTCAATAATGTCTCTATCAAGCCCTACCTTCCCAACAAGTGTCCGGCTTCACCCGCACGGCGAGATCGCCTTTGATGAAATCCCTGAGGGAGTGAAGGGCTGGAAACAATTCGTCTCTGTACAGCCGTTTCGTACCAACCTACATGAACGTAAGCCGACTAACAAACCTCGATAGGAAGAATGGGTAGACGCCGAGGATAGCCTGGCACAGAGGTATAGTCTCATGGAGAGGTGGGCTACAGCAGACCAGAGTTTTCGAGACGTTCGTTACCCAGTTCTGTTTGATTTTATCAGTTATTATGGAGGGATTTCAGAAATTCATGACTAGAACAGTCCTACCACGACCGCGCAATAACCAACCCATCTCCCGCCCCAGCGATCCTCTCAGAGGATAGCCTGGAGGTCAACAGATTCATCTCTCTCGTCTCCGCGAACAAGGACTCGCAGCCAAAGGAATACGTTCATTTACTAAAGATCCTCATCCTGCTGTACATAGTCCAAGACGGCTACTTCTACCACCCCTTCAGCTTCGGCACAGCAGGCGGTGGCCAAACGCCCCAAATCCCGACATTCATTACACCCACTCATGAAAACACGCTGCTTAGCATGGAAAATACCCTCCCCGCGCTATTCCTCCACACAGCGGACTTTCGCGCCGTGGGCATGACGCGGTGCGGGACCGCGCTATTCACAACGGAGCACGACGAGATCTGGTATATTCTCGACGAGACGAGTCTCGAGAGGGGGCTACTCAACGTCGTGCGCTTCAGACCGAATGGATCGATTGAGCACGCGACGCTTCGGAGACCGTTTAATCTCACGCAGATTATGATCTTCCATGTTGGGAATGGGTGGTCGTTGAAGGAGATTATTGCTGAGGGGGTTGGGGGGCGGGGACATCTTAATCAGCCGTGTGTTGTCTAGTCATTAATAAACTTGCAATGGTGAATATGTTACTAACGAGGGCAGGTTGGACATGGATCCTCCCATCTTGGATATCCTTCAGGGCGTTAAGGATCGAGGCGAGTTTCAGTATGTTGGATGGGGGAATAGAGAGATGTGGGCGAGGGAGATTGAGCGTGCTACGCCGGGGTATCTCCAGCTAGAGGTTGAGGGGATGGCGGGGGAGTTCAGGCTGGAGGGCCTTGCGGAGCTGGAATAATTAACAGGGGTAAGTAACATTGACTCGGGGTACCAGTGCTGGTAGAAAAAAGATGAGAACCTTCGAATTTAATCATTGCTCGATTTGACCAGGTCACCAGCGCAGTTCTATAGCCTTGTAAAGGAACGTGGACCACAGATCTCTCAACTATTTAGGTAGTCAGAGAACAGTGCCCTATACCTGCAAACACCTGCCGACAGAACTCAACTCCACGAACAAGGAGGCCCAGAGGAAAAAAGCTATTGGGGCTAGAGACCCATGGGAAGGCCTAGAAAAGCGCGAGGGGCACGCTCATTCAATATGTCCTCTGTGTGGGATGCGGGATTGCTTATATTCGTATTTAACAGCGTTTTGGCTTCAAGTTCTCCTTTATTCAACAAAGGCCTGCAGAGCCAGATTGCTATATTTAGGCTGCATCAGGTAGGGATCTGAATTCTCTCCTGGACCCGGTCATTACAGGTCTGTCCCGACTTATGAGTTCTAACCTAGAGGCTTGGCTCTATGTACACATAGTGAGCCCCTGCCAGTAACGTGGCAAGCCCTGAAGCATAGAGGAGGGCACACGCCTGTATATAAGCAAGCTGCCCTTCCATTATCATGTCTAGGCCCAAGAATGGGCGATTATCATCGATGTTTGCAACCATTGAACCCACAACACCGACCATAAATATAGCTGCGGGATCCTCATGAGAACGACACTGTGGCAGTCAAGAGGGAGCTAGGGTATAGAGGAAAGAAGTCACAAGGTAGAATGGTAGCTACCGCATGATAAATAGTGTGCAGGACCTATTAGTATATCTATATTCACGCCCTATATGATATTAAGAAAGGATACTATACCAAAAGACGTATATTTGAGACAGTCAAGTCTTTGTGTGTTTGCTTTTTCTAGCGCCCGCAACCCCGCTTCTTGCTTCTTCTCGACTCAGCCGCACTGCAGTCTCGCCTCTTCTCCTCGCAAAGAACCTGCTGATTGCCCAGCTTCCTGCTCCATCCACTGGCTGCAAGGTGGGAAGAAAAAAAAAGCCCCCTGCCAAGATGAGCACCGCCACCCCCCGCAATCGGCGGCGCGATATCGAGATCGCGATCATCTGTGCCCTCCCATTGGAAGCCGATGCCATGATCGCGCTCTTCGACCAGCACTGCGAGGACGAGGGAGACATCTATACCAAGGCCATCGATGACCCGAACGCATATACAACCGGTATCATCGGCAAACATAACGTCGTGGTGGCGCACATGCCGGGGATGGGCAAGGTCAGCGCCGCGGGCGTCGCGGTGGGATTGCGGATGAGTTTCCCGAATATCAGGCTGGCGCTTGTAGTGGGGATTTGCGGGGGGGTGCCGAGTGGAGGAGGAGGGACGCACGCGGGGCGCGAGATCTATCTCGGTGATGTGGTGATCAGCCAGTGTCTGGTGCAGTATGACTTTGGGAAACAGTACCCGGGGGCATTTGAGCTTAAGGAGTCGAGTCTGGGGGCTCCGCCGATTGCGGTGCAGGCGCTGCTTCGGAAGCTGGAGACCGAGTTTCATTCTGCGGACCTGCGTGGGGATACGGCCTTCTTTCTGGAGAAGCTTCAGGAGGTCTCGGTGCGTGCGGTCTACCCTGGCGCGGAGGCTGATCGGCTCTTTCGGCCGGGGTATCTGCATCAGCATCGACGCCCGATCGAGTGCGGTATGTGTGGGGAAGACGGAAGCCATGCTTGTACTGATGCCTTGACAATGGCGTGTGCCGAACTGGGATGCGGGGGCGATGGCGATGGCCTAGTCCATCGCGAACGAAACCCGACTCACGAACAGGCATTTCGGCCGACGATCCACATCGGCAAGATGGGCTCAGGAGACACGGTGATGAAGTCCGGGACGCACCGCGACGAGATTGCACGGCGCGATGGGATCATCGCGTTTGAGATGGAGGGGGCCGGGGTGTCGTCGCACTTCCCCAGCCTGGTGATCAAGGGCGTGTGCGACTACGCGGACAGTCACAAGAACGGCCAGTGGCAGGATTACGCGGCGGCAGCTGCGGCGGCCTGTACCAAGGCGTTTCTGAAGCGGTGGGCTTCGGAGAGCGCGCAGCATGACCATGTAGAGAGGCCACAGGCGAAGCCGATTTTCATGGTCGAGACCATGCCGGACAATCGATTGATTGGGCGGGAGAATGTCATGCAGTTCCTCGAGGAGAAGCTGTCTCTGGAAAGGCACAACAGAGTCGCTTTGGTGGCTCTGGGTGGCATAGGGTAAGACCTCCCTATTTCCAACGGTATGGATGCTGACTCTATGCAGCAAAACTCGAATCGCACTCGAGTATGCGTTCCGTGCAAAGGACTCCTCCACCTCAGTCTTCTGGATCCACGCATCAACCAAAGCCCGCATTCTAGACTGCTACGCGAAGATCGCAAAGAAAGCGAATCTAGTCGGGTACATGAAGAGCGCCGACAACGACAACCCCCAGCTAGTGAAAGAGTGGCTGGAGAGCGAGGCCAGCGGCCGCTGGCTCATCATCCTCGACAACGCCGACGACCACGACCTGCTGTACGGATCCAGTCGCATGGTCGATCTCCTCCCACGGTCCACGAACGGGTCGATTCTCATGACGACGCGCGATCGCAAGGTGGCGTTCGATTTTGCGGGCGCGTCTCGGCTGTTTCCTCTGCAGCGACTCGACGCGGAGCAGGCTCAGGATTTGCTGCTGAGTAACTTTGACGACGAGAATGATCTGGATTCCGAGAGCTGTAAGAGGCTCTGTGAGGAGCTCGAGGGGATCCCGCTGGCGATTGTCCAGGCGTCCGCGTTTATGCATCAGAACTCGATGACGACCGAGGAGTATCTCGAGTATTACCAGCAGAGTTCCGAGGCACAAGTCAGTCTCCTCAGCGAGGACTTTGAAGACTCGGTCCGCGACCGGGATAGCAAGAACCCAGTGGCTGCCACCTGGGTGATCTCGTTTGAATACATCGAGGAGAAAGCCCCGCTGGCCGGCGAGCTCCTCAAGCGAATGTCGATTCTCGACGCTCACGCCATTCCAACCTCGCTAATCCAGATCGGGGAGCCCAAGCACAATCTGATCAAGGCTCTCGGCACTCTGCAGGCATTCTGCCTAATCACCGCGCGAGTGCCAGCCACCAAGAAGACAAAAGAGGCCGACAAGAGCTACGACCTGCACCGTCTCGTACGGCTAGCCGCGCGCAACTGGCTCAAGCAGCGCGGCCTCCTGCTCCGACAGACGGCAGCGGTCCTCAAGATCGTCGCAGAAAAGTACCCCGACATCGAAGGCACCGGGGGAAAGGAGATAGACCGCTGCAAAGCGTACCTGCCGCACGCACTTGCCGTGCTTACCTCGGACGAGATCAACGGCCCTGATCGCAACGACGAGGAGGAGGACATCGCCCCCGTCTTCCGCGCTCAGCGCATGGCAGCCGCGCATTCACCACCGCAGACCCTCTGCGCCGTGTGCGCGGGCGATCTGATGATGGACGTGTCGCGCACATTCCAGGTCACGCCGCCGCGAGGCGGCACCATCAAATGGGCGCGGGCGGCAGTGGCGCTGCGCACGTTCGTCTACGGCGAGGGACACCAACGTACGATCGAGGCCCTGATCCAAGCGGCGATGGCGCTGTACGACGACGACCAGATCGACCAGGCGCAACGGTTCGGCGAGCAGGCCGTGCTCCGCATCGAGGCGGCGACGAACCCGCCGCCGGCGCTTGTCGCGTGGAAATTCGAGATCATCGGCTTCGTCCAGATGGTGCATGGCGCGCTCCCGGATGAGTCGTTCCGCAGGGCGATTGAGATCCGCGTTGCGGCGCTGGGTCCCGACCATGCTGAGGTTGCTAGGACGAAGATGCACCTGAGCAGCGCGTATCTGGAGCAGGGCCGCTTTGCCGAGTACGAGGCGCTCATGAAGGATATCATCGAGTCCGAGACGCGCGTCCACGGGCCGACGAGTCTCGGCGCGCTGTCGGCGAGGTGGCGGCTGGCGAAGAGCTACGCGATCAATGGGCGGAAGCGCGAGGCGCTCTTGCTCCGGACGCAGATTGCGGCTTCGGAGCTCGGTGTCGCGGAGGGGCGGAACTTGCATAATGACTTACACTTGTTCCATAGCTGTATGATCCACAGTGAGAGTGGTAACCATGCCGAGGCGGTCCGGTTTGCGGAGCAGATCATGGACCTTGGGTCGGAGACGTGCATACCTAGGATGACGTCGCTGAAGTTGTTGGCAACGTGCTATGAGAACCAGGGGCGCTATGTGGAGGCCGAAGAGCTCAGGGTCAAGACGGTGCTCGAGGCGACCAAGACCGAGAGGGAGGAGAGCCCCGAGGCGATCGAGTCCATGGAGGATCTTGCGGGTCTCTATGCGAAACGGGGCAAGTATAAGGACGCCACGCCACTCCGGGAGAAGATCCTCGCAATCGGGATCAAGAAGCTAGGTAGAGAGAACCCAAAAGTCATCCTCGACATGTGCGAATTGGGCCTGAACTACAGCCGCTTGGGACAGCGGGACAAGGCAGCCAGTTACCAGTACAGTTTGTTGAACTATCCTCTGGAAACACCGGAGGCTCGACTCCCCTGTCACATCGACCGACTGGCCTTTATTGCGCGTGAGCTGAACAGCAACGATGAGTACATCGAGGCCGAGAAGGTGGGACGGGACGCGGTGGGCCTGGTGAGAATGCACGAAAAGGCCACACAGTACGGAGTCACGCGCAGTCTCACCTGGCTCGCAGACACGTGCGCCAGACTGAACAAGACAAGCGAGGCGGAGGAGTTGTACCGAGAGGCCCTGGATATCCTGGCCTCTCAAGATGGCATCTCCGCCTCGCTTCTCTTCGTGAGAACGAAGCTTGCCTCTCTCTTACTCCTGCAAGCACGGTACAGTGAAGCAGAGGCACTAGCCGCGGAGACGAGGGACAAGCTACTGGAGCTCGAATACCCAGAGCAACACATTATCACCTCCAACCTGAGAACACTCGCCGCAGTCTACGCAGAGCAAGGGCGATACCGCCTGGCCGAGCTGTGTTGCGTCGATTTACTGAAACAGCTACATGAGAAGCCCTGGAAGCCTCAGGATCTCGCTCCTGGTTTTGTCATCGACGCCGTCAATGACCTTGAAACGCTAGCATTGACATATCAACGGGCACAGCGGTATCAAGAAGCAGACACCATCTACAGCACAACAGTTGCCATCCGGAACCAGCTCAAGGGCCCTAGCAATCTGCGGACTCTAAAGGCGACGACCCTCTACAGAGACATGCTGAACTCGCAAGCCCGCTATCCCGAGGCGCTGGCACTAGGTCTCGAATGTAAAGAGCGCTACCAGCGAAGAGAAAACCAAAATACCTCTTTCGAACAAATGATCCAGGCACGGATAGACAGTGGTCTCGCGGTGTCATTTGCCGGACTCGGCAGATGGGCCGATGCCGAACCACTTGCGCGAGAGGCTCTTGACACATACGCTGGAAATTTTGGCCGCGATCATCCACAGTATCTAGACTGCCTGGCTATTCTTGCGTGGATTCTCCGCGAGAAGGATGGTGCCGATCTTTCCGAGGTTA
This sequence comes from Aspergillus carlsbadensis, assembly GCA_025688815.1. Lineage (NCBI taxonomy): Eukaryota > Fungi > Ascomycota > Eurotiomycetes > Eurotiales > Aspergillaceae > Aspergillus > Aspergillus carlsbadensis. The sequence continues at coordinate 97,286 of MU628175.1, forward strand.
AAGAGATGGCGGTTCAAGTGCTGGAAGGGTGGACTAAGGTGGTCGGGGAGAAGCACCTAAGGGTCGTCGAAGCTATGGAGGCGTTGGCGGCGACGTGTGTCAGGATTGGGGATACGGAGCGGGCCGAGACTCTGAGGGAGAAAGCGAAAGAGATTGGGGAAGGGTTAGATGTTGGCCTGGAAGGAGAAGAGAAGACGAAACTGGATGACATGGTTCTACGGCTGCTTGAACGGTGGGATGCTGAGAAGGATGGACTTGCTTCGGCTTTGGGCAGGCTCAAGGTTGAATGATAGGGTTGATATATCCGTGTCTATTATGAGCTTAGAACGTGACTGTATCTGTCTATCATTTACCCTCATTACCCAAGAGCTCCAAAAGCTGTTCTCATTCAGTATTCCAACAATGATGTTGTCCAGAATGTGCTCAACCCAAAGCAGCAAAGCCCTAACCAGCCCGAGGGAAGAGACACTGCTACATAATTACAGGCCCAGCGAATCGCCTGTGTCTATGTGTAGCGCCTTTGTAGGATATTCCTCGGTCCTCCATATGTTGTATCATCCCTGAGAAACGTAGTTCAATCAACTACCAGCACCTTCTTCTACGCTGTATTTAACGCATAGCAGCACATCACTGCATCCATTCCCTCTTCCCTAATTTAACGATCTACAAGGCTACATGTATTACTCTCAAAAGAAATGTATAACTCAAAATGAAATAAATACTTTTTATTTCTCAAGTCCTCTAATCAACCAAAGTACCCATCCAGATACCCAGAAGACGCAATCCCAAACCCTTTGCAGTAAGTAGGATACTCACCCCATCCCCTCCCACTTCGACCGCACAAGACAAACCTCACAATCATCAAAAACGCAAACCACCCTCCCAACCCCAACCATCAACGGCCTCTCCTTCTCCCCGTCGCGAACCTGCTCCCTATAAAACCCAAACGCAAGCTCCCCAACCTTCACCGGCTTCGCTGTAACACTGCCACTGCCACTGCCAGGCCAGAGCTTGTCTAGATCCGCCGTCTTCGCGACCTTGAATGACTTGTGCAGCGGGTGCTCAAGGGTCGGCTCGACCATCATCAGGTATGACACGTGGTAGATCTTCTTCACGGGCGCGTGCGCTATGCACAGGTGTCCGGTGAACTCGTTGGCGATGGCGAGGCCCCGGGATGGTTTGCCGATTTCGGGGGCTGGGGTCGGGTTGGTGTTGGTGTTGGTGATTGGGGGGCGGGTGACCATGGTCTCGCCGAGTTGGCGGAGGTAGGATGAGGGTTGGTTTGCGGAAGACATGGTCACTCCACAGTTGCTGTGTGGTTCGGTTTTATGGGAGGTGGTATCGGGCCGGATATTTCGAGACGGTCGGGGAGAAGCTCCTTTGTGTTGATGAGGAGCTCGATGGGTCTGGGGACTTGGGGATCCTGCAGTAGGGACCCGGTACTTATAGACACGGAGATGGTCCCTGCAAAGAGATGGCTGAACAAAGAAATTTTGCACACAAAGGGGTGTTTGAAAAGGGTATGTTGATGAATAATGCATACTATCAACATAGACTTCGTGCACATGGTTATCCTAAAGATATTGTCAAGCAGACACGGCAACAAAGAACATCTTTCCGCAACACAACACACTCTTATCTGTCTCTGCACAAAGACCATTTTTAGACACATCTATACTGAGATGCGAGCCATGATCGGTTGCTGTGTTGGACTCGCTAAGCATATGCAAGCAAATACACACCACTACCTAGGCTGGGCTCGAAAGAAGCGGCAAAGTCAAGCGTCAGTTCACTGGAACCCATGGAGGGCTTCGGGGTTGGTCGCGGAGAATCGCCGCGAGAACGCGCACCTGCCTATTTGAAAGAAGGCTGGTAAGAGGCAGGGCCAGCTTGAATGGGACGATCGCACCTTCCTCGTGAAGGCTACGAGCCCCCCCCCCCATAGCTTAAGGAAGGCGCGACTGGTCGCACGGTCCATCGCACCTTCCCTGTGATACTCGCTGCTAAATTGGGAAGGCGCCGTAATCGAGGACCCGGACAGGCGGGAGCGACCTGCGTTGTACCGGTGGTACCTTCTTTAGCTTGCCGATGAGTATGAGTTGGGAAGTTGCAGTTGATAACGTCTTTCTACGTACTGGCCTCTGAACCGCATCGGGCGAGGCTCTCATCCTGCACCATCAGCAATTTGGCCTCGACAGTTCCCCTATTAGATGCTAAAGCATTAGAAGTTTTTCGATGCGGATCATGCTTCGTTGAATTCCATGTCACACCAGGCCCTCGTAGATAGCTCGTCCTTGCATCTCTAGTGCCGTTACTCATATTCAACGACCCTCCTCGCAAGGGCAACGCAGAGCAAGTCTGGCGTAATAACCTCCTCGTTTTCAACCAGGTACTCCCTCACGCGCTCACACCAGTGCGTCTGGATAAACTCCCACAGCGGAACCCCCATTGCTTCGTACTCCTTCTGCAGCTCCTCCACGAGGGCCTCAAACTCCTCGATGAGAACCCGCTCCTCGTCGTGAATCTCTGCGGCTTCTCCCTCGTCAAATAATTCAACTTGGACATAGTTATACGGGTCTCTATAGATGGAACAACAGGTATGCGTAAGGGAGAGGTCTTTGAATGTGAGTAGTCGAATCACTTCGTCCCCGCACCCTGCTGTGCCTTGAATCTCGATTATAAAGGCTTGTAGGACGGCAGGAACAATCTTCTCGTATAGCTCACGGTCGGAGCTTATAAAGGAGCAAAGAGCTACATTCAGTGGAGTACATCCTGCGGCGGAGCATGCACAGGAGCATGAATCCCAGCAGCTTGGGGTAAGGATGTGTTTGAGAAGAAAGCTGCGGTGAGCTTTAGGAAGAGAGGTCAGGATACTTGGGAGTCGCTCCATCGCACTATGGCCGAAATCGATAATATCAAACTCCAGTGCAGCCATAATCTTGAATGCGATGATATGAAGATCTGTCTGACAGGTGGCAGCCGGGTTGCTTGTCACACCCTTCTCAAAGAACCATAGAGATCTGCTGATATTGTACTGCATGGCGGTGATGTTCCACAATGCCCATCCTTTCCACGGAATGACGATCCTCAACGTGGATGGCGAGCCATTTTCGCCAGGTGCATCGATGTCACGGAATCCGGAATTGTATAAATGCTCCATTTGCTCGGTTTTCAAGCCGTAATGGAAGACCGGGAGAGTGTTCGCAGGTGCAAGCGAGGAATCAATGGACGGATTGCGCGCTTTAACCGCGAGGAAAACAGCCTCTGCATTTGCATCAGGCAGAGATGAATCCCGCAGGCCAAGTTCGTCTTGGGCTCGTCTTGATAGAGTGTTTTTAGCAAGCTCAAGTAGACTGCGCCGTCTGGAAATGAATATGTCCATGACCAGTGCCTCCATTGCCTCTGATCTGATGAGGGCAAGGCTGGGCGCACGGATTGGAGCGCCCAGATCCAGGAGGGCCTCAACGGCGTTGAAGATGTCGTGTTCTATGGCGGATGACAAGAGTTCGGCTTGCTCGGCGGTGGTAAGATTGGGATAGAATTCCAGCAACGCACAAAACGCCTCTGGCCAGCCCAGGCATATCGAGATAAGATTGTACCCATCGAAAAATGGCTTCCGATTGGCCTTGGACAGCGCTGTTTGTGCGGCTGTTAGTAGGTCCTTCAGTCCATCGGCAGACTGCGTGAGAGCCGCTTGAACATCGTCCGAGACAAGAAATCCTAGTTGGTTTCAGTGTCGATCTGGCGAGCCACAGTATGCGTGATCTTACCTTCTTCGTTGTGGATAAATGATTCCTTCAGCATAAGTAGCATATCATACCGAACCAACTCATCGTTCCTCACCACTGCCCCAAGATCCATAAACTTGGACACGACCTTTTTGCCTGCTCTCCAACCGACGAGCCTGCTCATCGGGGTTTGCCAGCCGGTGGCCTCGCCACCCAAATTAAACATCCGCATCGTTTCATTTACGGGGCATCCGGCCCCTACCAGGAACTTCACTAGCTGGAACCAGCTCAAATGGTAGCAATCATCAAAGTCTCCCCAGTAGGTCCAAAAGTGTCCACATGCCTCCTAGTCTCGTTAGTATAACAAGCCATGTGGTGTACAGGATTGGTGAGCCTACGTGCAATAGTGTGGTGCCGTTGGGAGTCTTGTCGAAAGGGCTGGCTTTACCGTCAAGGAAAAGCTGGCGTAGGTCTTGAATAGCCTTTTCATAAAACGACGCTTCTTCGTCTAAGCTAGAGCCCGGTGGTGGCCTCTGCAATAAAATCTGAAAAGCAGGCGACCTTGCAGATACGATCGGGTGATATCTAAGAGTCGGGCTAATTGTAACGCCGTTCGCCCATCGATATAAGGAGAAGGACACCTCGATCGAGATGCCGAGCCATTGACTGGAAAGCGCGACCCTTGCTGTTCGGGCATTGGCTCTTGGGTTATAAAGGGGACATGCGCGCTGGTGCGATTGTATCAAGCCAGGTATCCCCGGACAGAAGCATCGTTTGTGTCGACCACGAATCCCAGTAGGCGCCACCGTGGCCGGCTGGTTGGCAGGAGATGGAAGGCAGACATGTTTCGAGGGCCCCGAGCAGTTTCGCATCGCCGGCTCCTGCTCATGTTAGGGCTTGTACTGTTACTTGGGAGAGAAAACAGAATACCAGTTGGTGCGACTGAAGTATTGACAGTGCTTTGGAGGTAACCGAATGTACGGTCTGTATCGACTCTGTCTGTTTCGCAAGCGCCGATGTTTGCTGAAGTTGCAGTCTATGGCTGGTTAGTCACGAAGGGTCCTTCCAAGTTCAGGGGGGATGGATACAAACAGCAGTAGCGCGGTATGCAGGTTCATCTGCAGGCCCTCTAGCACCTTGATGGTATCAAGCAGCGCCTCCCTTCGAAATGGATAAGCAATTTTTTTGCCCGCCGCGCGTACCTTGTCGCCGAAACCAGAGGTTTGCGATGCGCTCTGCCATTTTGTAACTGCGTCGTGTACCTCCTTGATCCATTTCTCATTTTCCACGACTTTGGCTGTGATATCCGCGGCGATGTCTGGAAGGACCGTGGTGTTCTGGTTCAGCAGCGTTCCAAGAAGGGTGAGTGTCGAAAGCAGTCCCGAAGCCTTGAGCCTGGCATTGCTGATATCGCTGTCAAACCCTCGCCAGCTATCGCAGTATTTGACGATCAGTCGACAGCTCTCTAGACCAAGGGCTATCAGCCCGGCGGCGCTCGCAGCGACCGAAACGGGGTCTCCCATTTCCACTTGCAGGGTGAGATGGATAGGAGCTCAAAGGCATCGCAGGGAGGCAGTTGGCACGAAGTGAGGCGGGGTAAAAGCATCGTAGAACAGCACAGCCTCAAACTCACGTGCTGAGCCTTGGCTTTGTCTTCGAGTGAGCCTTGGGCTTTCCAACTTGCATCGCGAGGCAGAAAATGGATTCGCGCAGCCAGCTCCTACCATTGTGAGAGTCGTGCCTTCCCGATTCCAAAGCCATCGCCGTGTGGTGAGTCGCACTACAGAAGCTCGCTGGTATTAGTAGACCCCCATATGTATCTTTTGTTATTCTATTTTAATATCCACATCCGCGTTATAGCGAAAGACACTCGAAGATGAGACAGTTCAAAGGATATATAATTACAGTAACCCGAAATTCGTTATATACCCATCACGAACGCCATATACCAACCTCAAACAGTCTCCTGCCTCCTCACATTCCGCCTATTCATCGTCGTAGCAGCCCTCACAAGTCCCAAAATACTCAGTTCAGTCCCCGTCTTGTGTAGCGCAGAATCACTATCATTCATCGTATCCGCCTTAGCAAATCTCTTCAGAAGGAACTTCCGCTGCATCGCCGAGCACGACGAGTCCCAGCGCTGCTGTATGTCTGTTCGCCGATGCCAGGCTGCCCAGACGCCCATTGTAGCCATTGTCAGTGGGACGGCGACGGCCCAGTAGAGCCAGAAGTTGGAGTGCGCCCAGAGGCCGGGTGTGGGTGAGTCGAAGTCGAAGAAGTTTGTCCCGAAGAGGCCCTGCGTAGGTGAGTTTGATGAACTTCCGATGTAGGTAAGAGGGGAGGCTTACGGAAACAAATGTCCCGGGGAGGTACACCATGCTGACGAATGCGATGGTCTTCATCCAGGCGCTATCCGCCTGTAGGACGAGGTTGAATCCCTGCGTGTTTCCGGTCAGTCTGATGTCACTCCAGTTCTCATCGTCCAAAGCAAAAGAAGTGCCATACCAGATTAATCTCATTTAGCAACCTCTCATTCAGCGACTTCGACCGGGCCTTGAGTGCATACGCAGCCTTCTGCTGGAGCAGGAGCTCCTGGTGTGGGTCAAGCCAGTACCCTATACCGCGGTCCTGTATGGCAGCTGTGTCCTCTTCGCGCCAGCGTAGCTGTTCCTGGATGAGCCGGCTCAGCGTGTTCTCGGCGACTTCGATAATCTCGTTGTAGTGGAAGGCGTGCCGGGCAATGTCGTGCAGCTCTGGGAAGAAATCTTTGCTGTTGACGTTGAAGCGGCGGTTCTATATATTACATTGTTAGGGGTTTTCCACGCGGGTGTGTTTGACACATGAACTGTGGTATAGTAGATTGGCCAACCTTCTCATGATCCCGTACTCGGTCCCTAACCATCCAGTATGCTTCATCATACTGTTCAAGCACGACCCGAGCAAAGGCCGCGTGCCAAGCGAAGGGGTTGTTTTTCCGGGCTTCGCGCGAAGGCAGGCTCAAAAGAAATCCCTTCTGTTCTTCATTCTGTTGAGTCGAGGGCAGGAAATCGAAAAGGTAGACTAGCTGCCTCCCCGTTTTGTGGTCCCAGGTTGCGTGCAGACTCGGCTGCTTCCAGCTGTAGATATTTGCGCTATGCACTCGCTTCAACTTGAAGCAGCTCCATGACACTGACCCTTATCAGTCGTGAAGAGACGGAAAGTGGAGGGCAAGACCACATACCCTTCGGTGTAACCCTCTCATTCGTGTAGTCATACTGGCAGTGAAAGGTCCCGTTGAGATCCTTGTCAATGACCGACCAGAATGACGGCTGGAACCAGTCTTTGTAGTCGAGGCGGACTTTGTCGAATTCGTCGGTGCAGAATCTGTACATCCAGTTAGAAACTAACACCTAGGTCAGTTATCAAGAGACGTACATGGCGAAGTTGGCGGTCGGTTCGTCCTGTTTTCATGTCAGCATCTCGCCACAGGATACCCGCTGGCTCGGATGGTCGCACATTTACGATGGCCAGTTCCGACCCGCGGTGGACCCAGTCGGTGCCTATCATTATAGTCAGAATCACAGTAAGAAAGATTCACAATATAATAATAGAATCTGTACCTGTCTCCTCAAAGATATGGATCGTGTCCTGCACGCTCGGCGGCACCTGGTTTTCCGCTATTGGGGCTGTCATCGGGGCTGTCACGTGCTGCAAGCCCTAAGTAGTCGACTCGGACAAATAGATTCCAGAACAAAGACACAAGGGGGGCATTGTTCCATTATATGTCTCCAATATGATAATAATCGGATTATACTCTTGGCCGCCTGTTTTGTTTCCCTTTGTTTTTGCCCCTGCCCTCTTCTCGCAGGTTGGGCATGTCGTCACACATTAGGCGCCGACAAAACCTCCCGAGGGCGCCATCCGGCAATGTGATTGGTGGCTTGAAGACTCCCGACAGGGGATCCCCGGATACTCGCAGCAGACGGATTCCGCCTTGCGTTCGTTTCGGTGGAACTGATTGGGTTGGGTCTCGGGGAGATTGGCCTTGATTGGCGAGGCAGCGTTTGGGCAAAACGGAGCGTGCAATGGGAGCGCACCGCTTGTTGCTGGCTCTGCGCGTAGCCTGCACAGCCACGGAATCAGGCAAGGCTGTCAGATATATCGAATTGAGTCAGACGGAGTGTCTCCGGGTTAAACAGGAGAGAGTCCGGGTCAAAGAAATCAGTCAGCTTTGCTTAAACCGACGATTATTCTAGCGCTTCGGAAAGGTTCCCGGGAACTCAACCCTTGAATGGATACTATGCGTATACATAGTAACTTTATATTCATAGGGCAAAAGTACATGGCTAGATTGCATGTTTTTTTTTCTCCTTCGTACGTCCCCTCCAGAAACCGTAGTGTCGAAACCCGCGAGGCATACAGTACACTCAACGACCGTACCACTCAGCCAAAAAGGCGTCCAGACCCTAGTTGATCAGTGCGGCCAGTACGTTAGCTCAAGGTAGGTTACTCCGGCTGACAATACTGGGGGTAGCAACTGTGGGACTAGGACAGCAACAAAGTCAACAGCTCCAACATAAGAAGCCCGTACCTATGGAAGACTACCAACATCCTCCACTTAGCTCCCTGGCAAAAAGCCACTCTTTACAAGAAAGCCACGGAAAAGCCCTCCTCTCCGGCACACCCCCCCCCCCATTCCCCAAATACGCCTTCCAATCCCTAGTAAGCTCAAACATGGCAACCGCATCCTGCGGCCCATGATCCTCCAGCATAACCCTCACCCCCAACGTCCGCCTCAACGCCATCAACGGCGCAAAGATATCCCCCGTCATCCCGACCTGCACATGCCCGCGCAGCCGGTTTCAAGCCCGCTGGAACCGCTCGTCCGCCAGCACATACCGATCCATCCACCGCTCCTCGTTTACCTTCTTCTCCCCGAGGTAGTTGAGCATGAAGAACCAGAGGAAATCGACGTTGCAGCCGAGGCAAAGGTCGCGCGCGAGGCAGGCGATTAGGGCTTCGGTGTGTGCGCGCGCGCTGAGGACTTTGACCGGGTACAGGTCGTGCCAGGGGCCCGAGGGCGTATACCCTGGGAGGAAGAGGGGTGCGAATTCAGGGATCCCGGGCCAGGACTCTGTGCCCCGGGGCGGGAGCCGTGCTGCGTTTGTGGAGAGGATGGAGATGGAATCGTCGGGTGCTGGCGGACCAAGGGGGATCGTTGGAAAGCGCCAGGAGAGGCGGGACTTTTGGTAGAGGGCGAGCGTGTCGCCGGGGGGGAGATGGAAGTGCGAGTCCGGGACTGCGTGGAGCTTGATAGTGGTATCCCTACCTGATGGTAGTGCTCCACTGCCGTTATCGTTGCTGTCGTCGGCGTCGTCGGCGTCGTCAGCGTCGTCCCTGCTGCTGCTGCTGCTGCTGCGAGAAATTCCGTGCGGATTGGTTCGGAATTCATCGAGTTGCTGGCAGTCCGGGTCTGTGCAGATGGCATGACCTGCGGCACTTATGGTGAGGATAGCCGAGGCGAGCTTTTCGTCCGGGACGACGAATTCAACGTCCCCGGAACCAAAGTCTGCACCGGTCAGGGCGAGTGCGGTCCAGCCGAAGAGGACATTCGGGATTCGGGACTCGTCCAGCAGTTGGGCTATCTGTGCTGCTCCGGCTTTTGCTTCGGGGTTGCGTAGTTCGCGCATGCTGTCATTGTTTGGTAACTCTCGTCTGCCAAAGTAGGCTGGAGCCGGCTTGCGAATGTATACTTGGTCAAGGCTGGCAGCAGCTTTTATACAGGCACGGGATATATTTAGCTCAGGGCGTATCAAGCCGATCTCAGTATTTAGTGGAATGCCCTAAACACGGAAACGGTGGGTCTCTGGAGGCAGACTGGAGGAAAGGAACAAAGGGGTTGGCTGACTCGGGTAAAACGAAGGACAGGCATCTCTTTCAACAATCCAAAAACAGTGGAATCCAAATTTAGTAATCTAGTGCAAGGGAAGAGGAATGGCCATGGGGTGTGATGGCCGCCAGGAGGGTAAAGAATAAGAATATGGCGCCCTCTGTCTCTTCGGATGCGTCAAATCAACAAGGACAGCTATCACGTGTAGTGACAAGGTCATCCCTACATCTTGAGCTCGCCGCTCTGCAAGAACACCATAAGTAATCGCGGGAGTCTTGCCCGGTGCAATTGGATTAGATCTTTCTTTCTGTCGTCCGATGCTCTCTGGTTTACACCGAAATTGCAGATTGTTTGGCTCATTTCGATCTCGCTGATCCATTTTTGGCCTGTAATGTGAAATGAAATATTGATGGGTATGGTCCGGCCAAAGAATGGGATTCTTGTTGTCTCTATCCTTCTATAAGAACCACCTTGCCTGTTAAGGTAACTATACCATACAGTTCACGATCATCACATCACCTTATGAGATCTCCATCTGCAAGGAAGCTAATTACCCAAAGTATGCTCCTGCGTCAGCCTTCCAACGGCGGCGTTTCCACACACATCGTAGCCATAACCCTATACAGAATTTCAGTCAGCACTCTTTCAATCTACTCCTTTGGACAAGCAACGCCGCCCTCAAACTACAACCAAAAGGAACCAGAGAGAACTCACGCATCAGGATACCTCCCCCCAACAATCCCCCGCCTCGCCCTTTCCGCCAACCCCCTCAACCCCTCCACATCCCCCTCTCTCCCCCTCAACAACTCCACTATCCTCCCCGCCTTCACATTCTCCTCCATCCTCGCGCGATCCTTCGTCCCGGGAATAACCACAACCCCCTGCACAAGCACCCACGCAAGCGCAACCTGCGCCGCCGTGACACCGTCCCCGAGACTCCGCGCGACGTCCTCGACCCCGCGCACGAGCTGCATGATCGCGGGGAAATTGCTCTCTGCGTACTTGGGGTACATGGTCCGGAGGTCGTTTGCGGGGAGCGAGGCGTAGGTTGGGAACGAGCCGCTGAGGATTCCGCGGCCGATGGGGCTGAATGCGACGATTTGGGTGTTGAGGGTGCGGGCTGTTGAGAGGATTGATTCAGCGGAAGAGGGAGGAGAGGGGGATTCGATATCGAGTGTGAACAGGCTGTATTCCATCTGTAGTGCGGTGATCGGGTGAACGGCGTGTGCGCGGCGGAGCGTTGCGGCGGAGACTTCCGAGAGGCCGATGTGTTTGATTTTGCCTTCTCTGTTTGTTTTTCTCTTTTGTTAGCCAGGGTATGCAGCCCCCTCGTTGTCTCACAAAAGCCTTCATCAAGAAGGGTTGATACGTGGGGTACCTACTTAACAAGCTCAACCATAGCCTCAACCGTCCGCTCAATGGGCGTAACCCCATCAACCCGATGACAATAATACAAATCAATACAACCAACCCCCAACCGCTCCAAACTCCTCTCACAAGCCTCACGCACATACGCCGGGTCCGAGCGGAAGGTATGTATCCCGTCGGCCTGGCGCTGGAGCCCGAACTTGGTCGCGATGAAGATCTCGTCGCGCTTCGCTTTCCCCGCGCGCTTCACCCACTCGCCGACGACGGCTTCCGCGTCCCCGTAGATGTCCGCCATGTCCCAGTGCCGGAGCCCCGTGGCGTGTGCGTGGGTGAGGAGGGAGAGTTTGTCGTCGAGGGATCCGGCGGGGCCGTAGAAGCCGGCGAGGCTGCCGAGGCCGAGGCCGATGGGGGGGATTTCTGTGGTGGGCATTTTGTTTCCTTTAAGGAGAAAAGAAGGTTAGAGCGAGTGATGGAGGATTGCTCTTGTATTCGAGGTTGGGTGTGCGGACGATTTAACTGCTTAAATACGCATACGAGGGGCGCTACTTGTAGGGCTGTGGGGGCCATTGAGATGCTAAGCTTTACCGTTTCAGGTTCCCGACGATGGGCTTGTGAGATCTCCCACTTGGTAAGCTTGGATGAGTCACTGCAGTACCAACTCAAGCTACTGCTAGAGCAATAATTGGTCAGAACGTTACGCCCTTGTGCCAGGCCAAGATTGCTGGCTCTGAAATCCCGCCTAACAAGGCGCTCTTGCTATAGATAGAGGAGGGGATAGCAAAGTTGACATGTCTGACCTAAAGCAATTTCTGCCAAAAGTGATAGATGGACTGCACAGGGTTCAGACGGCAGAAAGTCAACAGTTCGTATAATGGCGATTCAGGGCCTAGATATGGTTTGATCAAAAGACTCTAGCATGGCAGATAAGGCAGCAATGTAGCAAAATAAGTGCAAGCCCTAGTAGACCATGTATCGTGTACAGAGTGATTGTCCCATCATCTCTAGAGAGGACAAGTGCTCAAGCATACTACTCAGCACAGTAGTTGGCGTGCCCTAACTCTCTGTGCCAACTGGTGGAAAGGGCCTGGTATAGAGCTATGAGCTTACGGGGGCTTTAGAGCAGCATGGCTGTGGCTTATCTTTCATATGTTGTGATTCCAGTATAGAAATGGGGGATTCATACTGCCAAGACGGTAAACAGTTACTGCAGTCCCTTCCGCGGCGAAGATCAGTAGTTCGAGTGCATATATACCAGCGGTCTTCAACAGGAGAAAACTAAGGTGGTGGATCTGATAGCAGTAGTGATGATAATCAAGAACATCGCGTTGGTCAGAGCCGAATGAATGCAATGGTGCCAGTAGCAGTGTGGGGATAAGAGTAATCAGGTTACATTCTGCAGCCAAAAGGAGAGACTCGGACTTGGAAAAACATCGCTGCCATTAACAAGGAACACAGTAGCATGTGTGAGAGATTGCAGGCAATGGGTTATCATACTGTAATCCAATGTAGATGTGATTAGAAGAGATCGACAAGTTTGAAAGGCTGAATCATGCTGTTACTTGTAGATACTTGATGCAGCCTAGAGCGACTTTTCTCCGATAAATATCCTGTAGACACGGGCAACCTCAGCTCTATGTCGGCGTGAGTGTGTTGAAGTAGTCTGGAAATTCTTTCTTGTGATTGATATAAGCAAAGCCCTAGTTCATACATCTTATATTAAGCCGGGGTCTAACCCCCTCGAGGTGTGGATAGGAACATCGGCACCGGCCGATTTTCCCCCATGTTCAAGTTTCACACTTTAATCTATCCAGCTGAAACATTATTGAAGCCTGTTAAAGCGATGTTGTGTCCCGTTAATCAACGCAAGAAAGATAATAGGCATGTGTAGATGGAGCTTGCGCAAGCCAGGGTGCCAGATTTAGGAGCTGAGTCTGCTTCCCACTCCGCCTCTGCCGGAGGCCCGGAGCACTAGTAGCTGCTTTATCATGCGGGGTAAATCTGGGGAACAAATGCTCCTTATGGAATAACCTGGCAGGTCAATCCACGGTTGTCCCTTGGCCATGTGGGCGGACCCGCGTCCCAGTGTGCAGCGCGCAAAACCCTCTTATTGGGCAAGCGAAAAATTAAATAAGGTTAAAAGAATGCTACAGGAAAGAACGAATCTGAGGCTCGGAGAGGACACTTGGACGTGACACTAGACTCTGAGTCTCAACGTCATGACTGCCGTGAAGAACCATGGAAACAGCTCAACGCCATCCGAGGCTCGAATCCCGAGTCCACTTGTAAAACGACGCTGAATTCCGATGGTACCTTCGCCACAAGAATCAGCGCTGTCGGAGACATCATGTCCTTGCAACGATGATTTCTTTTTCTCCCTCAGCCTATTCTACCTCACCATAACCCCAGCAGACGCCCAGGCGCTGTGAACATGGTTCATAGCACTACAACCTCGACGGTGGTAGCATGGCCTACTCTCCGGCAGCCTGCCTGGTGGTTACCATCGTACTGCAGGTCCTCGTCCTGTTTTCGATGCTGCTGCGGCTCTATGTGCGAGTTGGTGTAAAGGGAAATGTTGCGACGGATGATTACATGGCTGTTTTGGCAACTGTGCGCGGCAACCTTGACCAATTCTTCAACTGCATGCTTTCAGACTCGGTGCTAATACTCGCCCGTCCGTAAGGCCACTTACACAGGACTCTCGATTACATACATCATCGCCATGGCAAGTTACGGGGTTGCGCAGCCGGAATCTACAGTCTCAAACGAGGAAGCTGCTACGGGCCTGCTAGTATGTTTCTGCTGCCTCTCACGCCGCATCTCTGCAACATCGATAGATATTGACCTGGATAAAAAGCTAGTCCTCATTGGCGAAATACTCTACCTAGTTGCAACCTACCTCGTCAAAGTCTCCATCGCATTTACTCTCTTCCGCATCGTCACCGCAACCCGCTACCGCTACACCATCTACGCGTTCATCATCACCGGCGCAATCATCACGACGATCGCATGCTTCTGGGCCCTCTTCCTCTGTAACCCGGTCAATCACTTCTGGGACCGGTTCCGTGGCTCTGTGGGGTCTTGCAAGCCGATTCACACCTTAATGGCCGTTCACTTTGTCCAGGCGTCGTGGACGCTCATCTCGGATTTGACGCTTGGCCTTGTGATTCCGGGGCTTGTCCTTTGGGGTTCGCTTATGGAGAGGCGGACGAAGGTTTTTGTTTGGTTCTTGCTTGCGCTTGGTTCGGTGTAAGCGCCCCTTCCTTCATCTCCCTCTCCCTCCCTCCACGCCTACGATATTGCACCGCATCGCAGCACAGCAGAAGCGCAAATGCTGATATAGATTGAAAATATAGCGCCGCAATCGCCACAATAATCCGGATGATCTACCTCCCGACCATGACGATAACCGACAGCCCGGCCGACAACCACGTCATCATACTCTGGTCCATCCTCGAGGCGGCCATTGGCATCATTTGTTCGGCGGCGGCGACCTGGAGGCCCCTAGTTTCGCGGTTCAGGCGGTCGTCTACGGGGTCGTGTGAGCCTTTGGGTAGCTAGTTAGCTAGGTAGCCGGTGAAAGCGGGAGTGAGTTGGATTCGGTTGTATGGTTAGATGTAGATAGAAGATATACATGTACAGCCTCTTCTACATGATGGTGAAGGAACCTGATATGATACGCGCTATGTGTTGCCGTTTACGTCTTTTCAGGAGTACAGCAACTATCTAAATCGTAAGACATAGGTTATACAGGATAATCGCGACCATTTTGCGCCTATCAGCAATGATAATTGGCGTGGCAAGGACTTTTCTAGAAGATTGGCTTGCGGATGATCATAGACCTGGTATCAAGTCCAACAGGTGGAGCTTACAGTTTTTCCTAATCAGGCTTCTTTCACCGAGCGAACCCTGCAGCCCGTCCAGTCTCCTCCACCAACTGATCACGCAGACTATCCATCTCAGCCTGGATGGATGCAGTTGCAGTAGCACCGTTACAAAATCGACTGTTCTTAAAATCAATCACACGCGCCGTATCGCCTTGTATAAGAGAATTGTATCTATTAACGTCGCCATAGATGATATTAATATCATGGAGGCGCTGGAGCGCAGATTGACAAGAGGTAAGATCGCTGATGCCCGCTGCGCGCCCTTCAAGCCTTTTTAGCATAAAGCCGATTACATGGCCATGCTCGTGGACGTGGCTGATGAATCGCGGGGCAAGGCCCGTGTAGTTCTGCAAGGTACTTTAAATGAGGGCCCCGCGCGATAAACGGGGTAGTTCCCATTCGAAGCGCGCGACCTTTGCGATGACCACGGTCGATGATGGGACCGTAGCAGCCGGTAGTACTAGTGCGTCGCCAGAGTAGGTTGTTTCGTATGTGGTAGCTGTGAGTTGCTTTGTCCTTTTCACGACGAGACAGTCGACCGACACGGGATGCCAGAGGTCTATTATGCCAGTGAGTTCTTTATGCTGGAAATTCATCGCGACCTCGCCGCTTGACGGATCCCGACTGACATGCGCCACATTCCAGGTGGGATCTTCGGGAATTCAGGCAGCGAGCTGAGGGGCATGGAGAGCGTTGACCGGTCGGATGTATCGCGGGTGATGGTTAGGTATCTGATCCGGTTTTGGACGACCAGGATTCTGTACTCGCTGTCATCCCTACTCGATACCTCCATCGAGAGGATTCTGGCAGGTGGGGATGTCTGGCTCAACTTGGAAAGGGCAAAAGAAGTAGCCTTTGAATTGGCAAGCGGCAGTATCAAGGAGCCGTCAAGGAAAGGTTATCTATTATCGGGAGATGCGGTTGGAAGAAGGGATCTTGCTGCCGCGATGGAGGCCCTTGTGGGTCCTCTAACTTAGTTGATAGGTGAGCGATCTATTGGATTCCAACCAAAGTGTGACCTTGCATACTCCGTACTATCCACCAATGACTGATCTTATCAGACGATGGGCGACATATTAGCATCCCTTTTCTTGAAACAACCTCCACGCCTGCCGAATTCCGAGAGTTGAACGGCATCAACCCCTTGAATGGCTATAGGTAATAACGCTGTTTCCTTTCCTTTCCTTTGACTGCGTAACTCCCACAGTCTGGGCTCGTTCATATATTGGTAACCTGCTAATACATTCTGCCGCTGCGGTTTCGGCTCTTTTCTTCCGTACAATCTCAACCATTGAGTAGGTACATGTCCCAGGCAATGAATGGCCTTACCGTGGGTATCAAGCTGTATAGGCAACCCGAGCTCGATTTGAAGCTTTGTTCCAAGACCGATAACGGTACTATGGGGCTGTCCTCGGGGCACTGAAGATGGTCAAGTCTGAGCTTGATTATGCGTTTGTGGCGGAGATTATACCGCGGACGTTTTTGGGGGAGGCGGGGGGGTTCAGAGCGGGGGAGTGTAGGTCTCCTGGGATGCGGTGGCGCAGACGAAAGTGGTGATTGGCAAGACTCTTGTTGTTGTTGATGATGGGTTTGAGAAGCTTTGATAGATAGACCAGTTGTGCTAGTGACCTTCAGACCTTGTGGATTAAAGGATTCGGTCAGTGGAAGCACATCTATACATATCTTCGCTACGGGCCCTTGTTTCTCGCACAGTGATATATGGCACCTACTTTAAGAAGCGAGTAATAGTTGACAATAGATATCACTCACCTCCCTAATCAATTATCATAGGCGGAAAAGATAAAAAAGGCTCATAGGAACCATCACTCTCCATACCAAACAGCTCTTTCATGACGGAAAAGTCTGGATCTCTCGACCGATCCGGGAAGAGCGCTGTCCTTTTCCCGTGCGGACCATCTGCAGTAATAGGGAATGACAGCTGGCCGAGATGAATCCACGCGAGCTTTCTGAACGTCTTGGCATACTCGTCCGCCTGCAGTTTCATACGGGCCAGATGGCTCAACTCCCACACCGACTTTGGCATTCGCGGGACGTTTTCCTGTACGACGCGTTCGAGAGTTTCCCAGTCATGCATAGTTGGAGTACGGAAGGAGTAATACCCTTCGGGCACCTCGCCGTTGTCGATCCGATAGGTATCCCTGGTTAGGGCGAGTTTCTTGAGTTTGCGTAAAGGGAATAGGTTGCTCCGGATGTGGTCGTGGTCGACAAACCAATCGTGTTTCCAGCCGCCGTTGTTGCCAGATGTAATGTGCAACTGTTCCAGAGTCACAAGAGAGGACAAAGCGAAGAGAGAAGACTCTGGAATCATAGTCCCGTTCCATTGCAGTGAGAGGGTTTTGAGATTGGATAATGCTCCAAGAGCAGAAATCAGGGGCTCTAGGACAGCCGGTGGAGCGCCATAGCGAACGCCAACGGCTGTCAACTGAGGATTGTCCTGGAAGACTCGGAGAGGTACCTTGGGAGGCAACGAATACCCCGTCAAGACAAGTGTCTGAAGAGCCTCGTTAGGGCCCATATCATCCAAGCACTCCATTGAGGTTGAGTAGCACATGGGTATGGAAATAGTAGAAAGTTGGTTGCTTTGCAAAAGGCTGCGCAACGATGATGGACAGAGTGCCGTTTCGGAAACAATATGCAGAGACTCGAGACGAGGAAACTCGGCAGTAAACTGTACCGGCTTGTCTTTATTCCGTTCGGGATTCGCTTCGGAGTATCGGGAGTGGTCGATGTTCAGGCGTTTCAAAGTAGAGGAGCATGCTTGTGCGAGGCTCCTCCAGAGCGAAGAAGAGTCGAGGGACTCACGG
Organism: Aspergillus carlsbadensis; assembly: GCA_025688815.1. NCBI lineage: Eukaryota > Fungi > Ascomycota > Eurotiomycetes > Eurotiales > Aspergillaceae > Aspergillus > Aspergillus carlsbadensis. Next base: position 114,960 of record MU628175.1, read on the forward strand.
TCCTGAAAGACGCCCCACTCCCACTCAATGTTGATGTCAAGGGTCTCAAGCGGCCAGGACTTTGTGGAAAGTGCCACGGAATCTAAATTAATCTGTCCATACAAACAAAGATGTCTTGCCCTTGACGCCGCCAGACAATTCAACAACGGGGTGTCTATCATGGTCCCTGCCACCCATTCGATCCTGTCCAGGTGCGGTAGAGTGGAGATCACAAACGCCAACCCAGGTTCATAAGCGCGAGTCCTGCTGACGGACATATCGCGAGCTTTCTTTTGCCATTGTTCGGCTTCGATTCTATCACCTTCTGCTATAAGTTCTTCATCAAATTCCGAGACGTCTTCGTCACGGAACCGATCACGGGCCCTCAGAGAACGAATTTGGTCTTTATAATAAGTTGCGTTCGTCTTGACGCAGCGGATGCAGGCACCGAGCGATAAGCGGCCCGTGAGGCGGTTCGGAGAGCGCGATCTCTCAGCAGCTTCGTAGATGAGAATCCCAAGAAGATGAGTTGAACTCGGGCTAGAATTGAACACGATGGTCTGAAACTGACACGAGCGTGCAAGCTGGCGGCAATCCGAGTTCACCTGGGCAAGCGATGCTAGCGAGTGTTTGTCCCCGTCGAGATATCGGACGATCATTGACAGGATTTCCAGGGGGAGCTTAAAGAGGCGACTGTCTCGTGCGGCAAACGGCCTGCCTTCCATCAATCGGTCTGGTGTTAGCGGCGCCATGATTGTGGATGGCTCTCGGTTGTAATGTTGTGATATCGGATGGAGTGAGGGGTACAGTGCAACAGCAGGATTGGGCTACATAATCTATGAGGTCCCCAGGAAACACGTGACGTCGATCATGTCGAGGTTTATGACAGGTCACTTCGGTTAACAACGAGCCTCGGTACAGGAGGGAGGAAGTAGCTGACATCAATGGTCCTAGACCCCCACGAACAGACTGAACGAGGCCGGTGTAGTCATGCCATCAAGGGTAAAGGATGTTCAATGGACTATTGGAAAGCTGGTGAAGAGGTAAGGCTGCGAGAGGAAATCTACATGCACGGCGAAGTGCTCAATGCCCCAGGTAGGTGGCTCTTTGCACCTTCCACAATAGTACAGTACGCCACGGCAGATGAGTGGTAACGTGTTGAACACAATCCTCAGATGGTTTGAAATCCCCAAGCCTGCTAGGACCAAGACGTGACAAATAGATTTCTTCACTATATACCGTATCCAGAGATACTAGTAGATCTGGCCGATCAATTAGCAGATAGCTAGTTTCTTCAAGTGTATGACATTGTTTCTTGATACAATGACGATATGTGGTCACCAACAACTTCACAAGGCACATGGGGGTCGTAGGAAATAAGACGTGCTCATAAGGTTGGGTGCCACCCCATCAGCTGTGAATGATCAGGTTTAAGTAGACTTCGGTGTCAAATAGTCTACTTAGTCTGGACCGGCGTATCACTAGTAGTGCTTTAGTCTTTGCTTTGGAGTTAATCCGATTACATGAGATCTACATGGATGGCATACTGAGAGGTATTTACGCATAATTAGACTCTAAGACACTACAAACTACTACCCGAGACAGAGAGAAAGGTAAGAGAAAACAGCAAGGTGTGGCAAATCACAGAGACCAGCCCGGGTATCAATTCTTTAGTGAGGTGGTGTAGTAGTAGAGTACAATATGAAATGGCGATGGAGGACCGGTCTAAAACACTTCGGTCTCTCTTCCACGCATGATGATAGCGACGAAGATGGCGTGCTTTCGCTTCGCTTCTTTGGCACTTGGCTCGAATCAAAATGGGAAAAAAAAAAAAAAAAAAAGAAAAAAAGAAAAAAAAACCCACGCGCCTGGGAAACCAAAATCCCAACTCCGACTCCGAGTCCAGTATGGGTTACTGATGATGATGAGCTTTCGCTGTTGAGGTAAAGATGTAGATCGAGGAAAGAACACAGTTGTTAACGCAAAAATCAAGACCCAAGAAAATCATTCCGCGTACGCATCCCAAACATTGGTATCATGCTAGCATTAAACGGTTCAAGTAATCGCAGAAAACGGCTCACGGTTGACGGAACGTTGGTTGGAGGGAGGAGGCTTGCAGCGTATCATCCGCGCGACTGTCGTGCCCTGCCTAGCCAAAGCTGCCACCATCGGCTGACACCGAGAACGGCTGCTCGTCCGTCGTCCTTCCGTTCCGTACCGTCAGGGTTTCCGAGAATCATAGCGAAGATCCAGAAGAATGCTGCTGTCCATGCAAGAAGAAGCAAGCCAAAGGACATGAGGGATGACAAAATGAGGACCATAATCAGCCCTCCGATCGAGTAGCCTTCACCATAGTCCGTGGCGGATGATCGATCCCCGTCATTATATACCGAATGCGATGAAGCTTGTCGCAGCCCGATCAAGCGTTCGTGGATGTGTAATTGGGGGACCAGGAGATCGCACAATTGTGCGCGAAACGATGTCTTCCGGAGGTAGGGTACGCAGGAGCATAGCCGTAAAGGCGACACGATCAGTGTAAAAAGGAGTCCGAAGATAGTGTAGAAGGTTGTGAGGAGGGAGAAGGCGGGGATGGGAAGAGACATCCGAAACTGTGGTCCAGCCGTTAGTCCCGCACGCTAAAACGCCATGTGATAGGTCGTGTTTGTCTAGAACTCACCAGCATCAAGAGCGCATCCTGACTATCGTCCGCGACGAACTCGTCATCCTGTATTGCTCTTTTCTGAACGCGAGCGGCACCTTGATTACGATTGTCCCCCGACATGTATGACGAATGATCTGTCCAACTTCCACGAACGCGTTCTTCTTTGCGCCCGGCTCCGCTGCTGTAGGAACCCCAAGTCAATATGGAACCGTCCTCCGGATAGGGCGAGGATACGAACGTCAATGGAGCGGCGGCAGCCTGCTGTATCTGGTGAACCGGCTTCACGGACTGGTGGTATTGCTGGGAATGGCGGTTGGAAGGAGGGTATGAGGAGTCCCAAGGGTCGGAGGGATAGTGTCTGAGGGAGGTGTGGACGGAGGTTCGCTCCGATGGAGGGTCGTTGTGTCGCGGGGACGAACGATGGGACTCGGTAGGTACGCGGGCGGTCGGAGGAGCAGCTGGCTGGCTTTCACGATCGGCAAGATATGAGGCAGCGATCTGGGGGTGCTCTTGATAATAGGCGGGCGAATGGGACATGTCAGGTTGTCTCATTGCGGGCAAGGTCGAGGTCGAGAAGGAAAGGGGATCAAGACAGTCGGAGTCGGTGGAGCAAACAAGGGCGCAACGGAGATCTCCCTTCAAAAATGCGACAGAAGGCACGCCAGGTGGTACAAGCAGTGCACAGCAAGCACTAGGAATGAGCTCACTGCATGGCTCTAAGCGCAAGGGAGACAAATTTTCCTTCGCAAGATAATCGATAGTCGATAACGAGTCTGGAGGGATGGCAGCGGGAGAAGCAGCGCCAGGAGGAGGGGGGATAAGCGACGGTGACGGCGTGTGGGAGGGGAACGGATGGAGAGGGATAGGGGAGCGGAGGAGAGGAGAGAGGAGAGGAGAGGAGGAGGGCCAGGGTTATAAGGCCATGGGCAGCAGCCAGGGAGGTTACAGAGCGGAAATCCAAGAAAAGGACGAGAGAACCAAGAAGGACGACGGTCTTGTCGGAGGGCAACTTGCAGCGGAAGGGGAGAGACGCTGCCTCTGCCTGCGTTTTTGCTGCCAAGACGCCCAGATGCCGAGCCCTTGGCGCTCAAACGACGACCATGTCAGAGACTCAGAGTCTGAAGCAGATCTCGGTACTCCGCAGCGCACAAACGGTGGTGGTGTTGTTGAGCATCATGAGAATGGGGAGGATTGTCGAGGAGCCGCAGGCAGCGCAGAAGAACACTTCATGTTCGCGCGAGAGAACAACCCCAAGCCGCAGCAGCAGCAGCTCTCTTGCAGAAACAGCCCAGAGCTGGGAACCTTGGAAGACGCAGTGTTGGAATCCAGGCTGGATTACCGTACGAGACGATACGACCGGCCAAGAGCGCCAAGGCCATTGCGGGGATTTTCATCTCGTTAGCAGCGCGTGTGATTGGCCAGCAGCCGCTGGGAGCGTCTGTGATCCGCACTCGGAGGCTGGCCGCGTCGGCTTGGCGGTATTACGGCGTGATCGTCTGGCTCTGATATTTCCGAGATCAGTTTCTCACCTCCATCCTATGACTAAGATTATTCCCTTCTCGTCCGAATTCATGATGAGTGCGTTGGCTGCTCGTTCAAGGGCGGAACCGATCCTGCTGGACCCCCCCGAGGGATTCTTTTGCAACATTCCGTTTGAACTGAAGGACTCTGGCTCTCCGGCTTGAGCACCTCGAACTTGAAGTTCACAAACTGTATTGATGGGGCCGTGTTACGAGCTTTCTTCTCACTCCTATTGGCTCAAAGTTCCCCCAGTCTGACAACTTGGAACGCCCACCTGCTGGTCATTTTGGCCATGGTTTCATCCCGGCCAGTCGTGAAAATTCTCCCAGCACTCCCAAGTCGCAGCTCCTGAATCCTCAGGCCGCGCTGCGCGGTCCGCACAAGCTCCGACTTGTCCACGACTCCACGCGTCCTCAAATGGCACCATCCACCCCAGGGATACTAGTTCCTCCAATCCAAAATCCGCCATCCCACACAGCTCGCTGGAGTCGCTGCCATCTTATCGCTTTCCCGGCCGCGGAGACTCTCATCTGCCTGGTCCTGGTGAGCCTTGCGCCGAGCCACTCGCCCAGCCCGCCCAGAGGTTGGCATCTTCGTCAGATCACCATGACAAAGGCAACCGGCTCCACGATGGCGTCCATTCGTCTTTGATCTGTCCTCTCAAAAACTAAGCGCAGACACCCAATCTGACAAATCCCGATCGTGGCTCTCGAACCCCTGCCGTACCCGTCCCCGGTTGGCTTTACAATATCACGAACTCAGTCACCTTGAGATTCATGAGACACCGGCCTCGTCCCAAGATCTCACCAAGCCGTGTCTCGGAATGTGATTTCGTGGAGAAACCCAAGTTTCGCGTGGTGGAGATGTGGCTTTGCGTGGCGTGGTAATTCTCCCCCTCCTTTCCCTCTGGTGTCGATTTCGAGTCCACATCTCCACGATGGATCATGGTCCTCGATCCTCGCTTGCGGTCATTTCCTCGACTCCAGTCGATGCTTCTTGGCCGTGTCGCCGAGACGTGAGTAAGAATTCCGACCGCCTGTGTAATCTTGGCCGTTGATGCTCACCACTTGGCCGGCTCGAATCATTGACTGCCGCATTTCTGCGATCTTTGTCCTTCAGACCTGTAACGCATGATCGTCCTCTCCTCGGGGGTTATAGGTCCCACGGCGCGCAAACAAAGAGGAGAGGAGAGAAGTATATGACAGATCAAGCTTGGCCAGTAACCTTCTGCGGCCCAAGGTTACAGAGGCCCTTAGGGCTGGCAACAAACCCTCCGAGAGACAACTCACAAAACATGCACAAGATTCTTGGGATGGAACACAGCTTCTTCGAGTCCATACACATTATTCTCCGACTCAACGGCACAAGCAAATATACCTACGGAGTAGCTAAATCGGGGATTCTGCCGCGAGTCGACCTCGGCCTCTGATCCTTATCACGGCCGTTGTTGCATGATCAACCTATCTTGTGCCACGTTTTCTCCAGACGCGGGATAATCACCGATCCATCCCGTGAACTCTAAGAGCCCAGAGGAAGAACTACGAGTCTAAACCCTTGAGTCCACTGTACCGCCAGCCCGCAACAGACCGCCTTGCCCTTGTGAATCTGATGTGCGGCGTGCCGGTATTCCGAGTAGTCGATCTTGGCTCCGTCTGATCAGCGCAGTGATCTTCGCGATTCGCCTTTCTTTCACGGACTCTGCCCGACGTACAATACTTGTATGCCTTGCCAATTCTTGGGCCTCTTAGGCTTCTTGGTGGTCGCTGTAGTGTCACATCCTTGTGGGGTCACATCATTGCGCAGCTTGTGCAAAGTGCGACGACATCGGGAACAGGGTACGCGGTGTTCTCCCGATGGTTGCCCATTCATGGCGATGATCCCTTGTAAACGTCGGAGTCCCGGTATAGACGCATCCCGCATTACTCTTTCAATGCCTCTTTGCGTTGAGATCTTTTCGAGATGGCCTGTCTCTCGAACAACCTCGCGAGAAATGTTCCTCAAATCTGAATGTCGGGTTCTGCAGAAGAAAATACCTCATCTCTCCAAACTACTTGGATGAAACACTCGAACGTTGATAGAGGCTTATTACCCCGGGAGTAAGGTTATGATATACATACCACTCCAGCTACCGACCAAAAGTCCGGCAAAACTTGGCATACAGTGTCTTATTCAGATAACTACTCTCTCTCCCCATTCTTCGCCTAACGCGCAAAGATTAGAGCAAGCATACTTGTTCTACTATGGCCTTTTTCTTTCCTTTAAACTTAGATGGACTGACCTCATCTAGATGAACCCTCCCAAAAGCCTGGCTGAGACTGACAACGTTAGATAATCACCAGTATCCTTGGAGAATTGCTCAATTGCCAGATCCACGACACTCGACGATGCTATTGGTACTTCGCTGATCATCAGGGACTCGGCATTGACTGTCAAAGTCGCAATCAACTAAGGGCTAGCCGCCAGTTGAGGAAATCAGCGGCCTTGTGGGCTATCCACGGTGCTCAATCTGATGACCTTGGCAATACCCTTCCACCCAGCTGGAACGCTGATGTTCACAGTAGCCCTGGCATCGAGTCTTTAGCCAGACGAAACATGCTGCTCCGTTTCCCTCGTCGAGTCCGCTCTCACAGGACCTATATCGTCATCCATTTATCTGACCTACAACCTCGAGCTCGCCGCTTCTTCTTCTTCTTCTTCTTCTTCTTCTTCTTCTTCTTCACCCTGTCTGCTCGGGGCTCTGAGTTGCGCTCAAGGCAAAGCATGTGCACAGATGCGATCGGATATTAAGAACGATGAGCTAGTCTAGCTGTTGCTGGAGCTAGAACATGCACAGTGCGAACTATGTTGGCACGAAGTCTTGACCTGATAAGAGCACACGGTATAGTCCAGACGGGTGGTCGTCGCCGTAAGCTGACATATCGCGACTCCTCTTCTGCCAATCTCATTGACAGGCATACATGGTTAGCGGGCATTCCAGGAGCATGGTACTAGGATACCCCGGACCTTTTGTCAACCGCTACCGCAGGCAAAGGTACCAAGGCACCCTACGGGGCCGTAATCGTCCGAGCCAGACACAATCTACCCATCTAGAGGTAATCTTGCCCCAGGAAAGTTACTTAAGAACTCTACTCATGCTAGATGTGTCTACGACGGACAAGTCGACAAATCGGGACTAACCAGTATCATCCCAGATATGGAAGGCACGACGGTCGGCCCTTCGAGCCTCTGGGGTCGCTCCTTCCGTTTCTTCCCCTGCAACTGTGTATTTTAGGGAAGGCACGACCGGGCAGGTGGCGAGATGTTCCTTCCTTATTAAGGGCCAAATCAAACAAGGAAGGCGCGACGGTTGTTCCTTCCTTAGTAATATTATACCAAGCAAGGAAGGTACGGCAGTCGTTCCTTCCTCATTAATGTCATATCAAATCAGGAAGACACGGATGGTCGCTCCTTCCTTGTTCAGCTCGTGTTGAATCAGGAAGGCACGGCAGTCATGGTCGCTCCTTCCCTGTCGAGGTCGTACCAAATGAGGAAGGCGTGGCTGATCGTTCCTTCCCATTGAGGTCGTGCCCAATACGGAAGGCACGGCTGTCACGGTCGCTCCTTCCTTGTCGAGGGTATATCAGATTAGGAAGCCGCGGTTGGTCGTTCCTTCCTTGTTCAAGCCAAGTCGAATACGGAAGGCACGAAAGTCCATCGCGGGTCGCTCTTTCCTTGTTGGAATTTTGTCGAACTGGGAAGGCACGCTCCCATGGTCGCTCCTTCCTTGTTGATGATATAACAGGGAGATAAATGTCAAAGGTGCGACTGACGCAGCGCACCTACCTTTATAGGATGCAGATAACATGGAAGAGAGGGAAGAATAGTGAAAGCGACCCAGCATTCCAGGTTGGACGCGATTCTGGTCCGTTGATAATCAATTGAGTGAACTACCTACTACGCGGCGCATGGTGCTTGGTTTCAGGGTCGAATCAAGGTTGTAGTATGTACGTTGTGTAGAGCAAGTGCAGTCAGTCTACTTCCACTCGGTTATTGGTGGGATTGAGTCGTAGACACGAAATGCTTTGGATGAACTGGAGTAGAGTCTTACTCATTTTGACCTACCGGGTAGATGGCGGGAAAGCCCTAGGTATCGCGAAACTTTCGAGGTGTTTATCCCCCATGCGTCCATCTTCGGCTTAAAATGAGGCTGTCGCGTCCTTGGGCTCCATGAGCTGGCTACAAATCGCCGGCGATAGATCGTTAGGAAGACGGTCTGGCAGACTCTCATTGAAGCTGGCCGATGGCCTCAAAATACAAGGCGACCGGAATTTTGGAAGCTACCCTGAACACCCTGAAATCCAAACACCAGCCACGGGCCATCGCAGCATAAGAAACATCCGCTACCATCTTCGCTGCCAAAGGAATGATACCTAAAATCCTACCCAACCGTTACGCCTCACATCCGACTCGGAGTCTCACAATAGCTACCTAGTACCCATCGCGGTGTATCAACACAGTAAGATCTGCTTGTGCATCTGCCATCTGCCTTGCAGCACATAAGAAGAACACAATCAGATCACGCTCAAATCGACACGCTACGACATGCAGTGCGACTGGCTCTCCCGAGTTATGTTTGCTGGGCCCCCACAATTGTCAATGCATCGGCGGGTAGGTTCAAGTTTGGGGTCGGGCCTCTGACGGTGCTTGCATGGTCAGTCGGTCTGTACTAGCGAGGTGCATGATGCTGTATGACTTGACCAGGTCACGGCTGTGGATTGAATGAAGGATTCTGTGGTTCTACAATATTGCATATATAGCTTGGAGAGGGGAGGATAACCTGGTCCAGAGCGAAGGGCCTGTCAATATGTGGATAAGAATAGGAACAGCCAGACTGCTCCCCACACATTCGTAAATGCCGCTTGTCGGGTCCAGGCTGCCAGCAAAACCCTGGCCCTCAGCACAGATCCTGCATCACAGGTTGGTTCCAGCAGAGACCTGAATGAACACACAGACCCGCTCTGCTGCATCTCGCTTTTTGGCTCAACCACTGCCTGCAGTGTCTCAGAACGCCTCGTTCGATACCCCGTTGGTGCAATTCTGGAAAACTTCCGTAACATGTTTTGATTCGGGCTACTGCGCCGCTGCAGAGCGCAGGTTTCGTTTTTCTAGTTCTCGTAGTACTGTGCAAATCTGACATCACCTACATAGATCGGCGATGTTGTACCACCGTGAGAGAAAATTGCTAGTCCGAGTAACAGCATGTTCGAGCCTGTTATTCTGCCTTGCTGTTGCTGTTGTAAGGGACGCGAAGGAAACCCAGCAAGCAAACAGCAGAGAAGCTGAGAATTGTTGTGGGTCACATGATTCGCACAAATTGGGGGTCGATTTCCCAAGCCAGGTGTCGGACTGAGATAGTAATCATAGTATAGACTTCAGGAGTGCTCCAGATCTTCAGAGGACTACTTCGTTGCCGTACAACATAAGATGTAGGAGATTCGCCACGTTCTCTGTTCGTCTGTCCACAGATGAGCCTGTATTGAATCAGCCCTGAATCATTAAATTGTGAAGGGGGATAATCCTGATGTCAACCAACGGTCCGGCTCGACAGTTCTCCCGAGGTCAAGGAGCTCCGTTGCGCCCGAAAGCAACCTAATTTTCCCATCATCGTGATGTCTTCGCCATGATTGCTGTTGGTGATTGAATCCCTGAACTTTATGTAAATCTAGACTCCAAGAATGAACCATAGAACGTAAATGCGTAAGAGTCCAGCGTGTAAAAACCTTCCGTTCCCGAGTTTCGCCATGCCAGATCACTCCCATGGTCGCCGCCCGCCACGGTCAAAGTTTGGAGGTAATTAAGTTGCCAGTTTCCCGGTCCGTTGTATCTCGAATTAGATGGTGATTACGTCGACCACTCTTCGGAGGGATGGGCAACCTGGAGCCTGGAGGATGCGGGGGTATCACCTTTTGAAACGGCGCGAGAGCGGCTCTGCGAATAGGCACTGCGGACGAGGGTCTGGAGAAATCGCTCACATGCTTGGCGTAGTAGCTTCGTTCCAAGGATGGTGGCATGTAGTTAACCGTATCGAGCTTAGATAAGAAAGTTCAAAGAGGTCTGTTTCTTGCGAGGGAACTTAGAAGAGGAGAGTTTGTCGAGGAGAGTAAAATTGAAGCCTCAGGCAGAGTTGGCATGGCAGCTGGCTCGGATGAGCATATCGCAGGCGGAACTCTTCAACTGTCTAACGTTAAAAGGAAAAGTATGCGATAATGATTCAAATCACGTATTTTTATATTGATATAGTGATGCCGCTGTTGAAGTTGGTGATGGATGAGATGGTCAAGTTGGATTTTTGATCTCGGTCGCGATGACCGTCCGCTCCTGCCTCAGCGGCACGCACCACCTCGACTACTATTATACTAGACTGATACTCGTGGTAGTAACGGGGTCGTTTGTTGCCGTCTGTATAAAAAGCCTTTTGAGAGAATATACTGAATACTCTTTCACCAAAACGTTAAGAAGCAAGCCTGTCTCACCATTGCCCTTGCAGGAGCCATCCGCCAGCAGGCACTAAGATATATATCCATGGGATCCGAGCAACTAGGTGAGTTTCACATCCATAATGGACTACATGGATAGAACTCTAACTGAACGAACCACTAGGTTACAGTATAACTCTGAGATATAGACACCCTATTCTAGTTCACTGAGGGGTTTCGGTTTCTATAGCTCGTATTCACATGTCATGGTGACCAGAGGGCAAAGTTCGAAGTATACTAGCGAACTCCAATGGAAAGGTACCACAACTTTTTTGCCAAGCGGATTATATTTCCCCTGATGTAGATGACAGTTCATATCATGAGAAGGCACGAGAACGAGTGCTCGAGCGAGTCTTGAGCTGAGCTGTTCTCCAAACTTCAAATTAAGTCGCTTTTGACCGCGGCTGTGGCTCGGACCCGAGAATAGGGGACGAACTTTGAAGGCCCAAGGGCGCGAAGTGGACACTGGATAGCTCGCATTCCTCGAGCATTCTGGGCAAAAGGCAAAAGCCGAGGAGCATGCTCCGTAATCGGGCGCCACAGCCCAGCGGCCAGCCAGCCCAGTGGCAGCCCAGGATCAGAATTCTAACGTTGTGTGGGACCCGTGCAGACAGGGCCCGCCCATGTTTCGGACTTGAGAATGAGATAAAGGTACGGTGCACCAACACCGAGTCTAACACAGGCTAATAATTTGATTCGCGATGGGGATGCTTGTGTATCTTTACTTTTTCCTATACAAAGAATTCTTCTTTGTGTGTGCACGCTGATCGGCTGTGAATCCTTCAAGGTTGGGGAAGGGAACGCCCGGAAGGGAGGACAGAAAAAGAAAGCAAGCGATCGGCCCACTCCAGGCGATGTATCAAGATCATCGACCACAACAGAAGAAGAGCCGACGGATCAGCACTCGGGAACGGCCCACTGGTCGAGGTCGGAGGTCCGTTGGCATTTCTGTGGCTGGTGGCTGGGCTCTGGCGTCTGCTTCAGGCTAGCGTGGGCACTCCCATTAAGTAAGCTGCACGGACCACCATGAGCGGCTGAACCGCTGAACCGCTGAGGCCCTTTTTGAGGCCACCTGGCTGGGCTGATGTGGGTATGACGGAAGACACCTAAAGGCTGAAGCCCAGAAAACTTCATTTTGACTCCTGGCTGGCTGCTGGAATAATACCACCCGAGAGATCTTCAGAAAAGGCAATGTCGCGGGGGTGAGATGATGCAAGGGAAAAAAACTTTTGTTCTCTTCTGATCCGTGACAATGCAGGCAGCTGCAAGCCAACGCACAGATTCAGTCGGCTGAACATTGCCGGGACTATGCAGCGTCGTTTGACGTATTGACATCGCTGTCCCTGCTTAGCTGCGGCATATGGCTAAAGATGGAAGGGGATGATCAGACCTTGCAAGGAAGGGCGGGAAAGGGGTTACAATTTGCTTTTGCCTTTTGCCTTTAGCCTTTTGAGAAGGGCTTTAGCCTTTAGGGCGCCGCCTGTGACGAGAGAAGCCTGCGGAGGCGCGTGTGAAATCTCGCGTCGTCGAAATCGCGGCTGTGGATGGCGCCCAACGGAGTCGACCAGTTTTCTGGATTATTGGGCGGGGCATGATTTTATTGCGACCATCTGGGCGATACAAAGCGCAGTGTACTCTTGGGGGAGCGCCTCATGCCTGGCTCCTACCTTAGTATGCTACTTGGCGTGCTCCTGAGAGGGAGCCGGGAGCTTACCTCGCTTTAGCTGGTTGAGCTTGAAGGCAAACTCCGGAGTCGCACGCACGCACAGTGGCAGCCATGGATGTTTGTGCAGGCCCACCCACACCGTGTGGAATTATTGGCGGCGGTCCGTATATTATGCGCTAGTAGATTAAATAATTACCTAACCTTCCTAAAGCATCATCGCACGGGGAAAAGAGGGCTGGTGGGTCTGGCTCCATGCCACCATGGCCCTCATGCAGCCACTCGGCGAGTCACAGCCGGGGTTCGTGCTGGGCGAGAGCCCCTCCCATGATTCCCATTCCCTCATCCCTGGATGGTCTGTGGCTCCGGCGCTTGCATCCTCGTCAGACCTTGCCCTGTTTCTGACCCCATACTGCCTGAATTTTTTTTTTTTCGCGGTTCTTTGCCCTCTACTTTGGGGGTTGCCATTTGCGAATCGACATGTGCAAGCCCTGAGCATCTCTATTTTGGTCGTTCCAAGGAAGGTCTGCTCGGCACCCATGGACGATTAGGTTGTCGTATCACGATGCATCCCTGGCTATCTTTGGGGTACTAGCGCCTGCGCTACTGATCTCGATAATGCCCCCCGGAATGTTTTTATTTTTATTTTTTGGTGTTAATTTTAATTTAATTTTCTTTTCCCATTTTCTTCGCCGGCTCGTATAGTGGGCCACCTCACGTACGTCTTCTGTTGGCCTCAAAGTCACAGCCCCGCTTGCCAACATGACACACTTAGCCTCCTTCCAGCACATCGCCTGGACGGAATCGTCATGCCGTAATTGGGATAGTACTGTAGAGGATCAGCTCAATTTATCGCCCACGCGAGGCGGCTTGACAGCATCTGCCATCCATCAACCATCAACTGCATCAAGAATGTAACAGCAACCTGAAACTACACTTTGCATTTTGCCTATTTACCCTTGAGAAATGATGATCATGTCGCAGTTTCGCAGCGTCGCCATCTATACTCCGTCAGGCTTATAAGCCTTGAGAGCCGGAAAATTGACTGTAAATACCCGCGGACGACTCCAGACGGGCCCCACCTGTGGAGCGGCTAGGCTGTTCCTGGACGGAGAGCTGGCTGTCCGTGGGCTTGGCGCCGGACCACCGCTTTCCCTCTCTTTCTTCTCTGCTTTTGCCTGAGTCGCTGACTGCTCGAGAGCTGCGCAACCACTAGCGCCCCTTGGCAATTTCACCCTCTACCGCCAGCCCCTCGACCTTTCTCTCATCCTCTCCCGCTTCCTTCTCTCTTCTTCCTTTCCTCCTTTTTGGCTCTTTTGCTTCGGCTGGCCTTGGATCTTCTGCCCTTCTGTCCTGTCCCCCATTGTTCCCTCTTACACCATCGCCTTGACCTACCCATCCTATCTTCTCTACTCTACCCCATCAACCAATACTATCCCTTTCTCCAACCTTGCTTCGCTTAGCGTACCATTCTCCAGTGTACTTCAGACCTTAACTTTCAGGCCTCGCCTTGTCATATTTAAGTTTGCTTCTTGATTATCTCGCGTTTTCAGCTTTTGCTTCACATATCCTTTTCATTGAGCCAAACCGTCGCCAAGAACTAGGCGACCGGACGCTTACTCGAGTCCACCAGCTCACACTGTCGTCACTTACTCGAGATCTATCTTTTTTGAGGATATTCTTCAGTTTAAAGGGTCATTGGGCTACCATCTGCTTCGCGACCATCTATACCGGGGCTGTGCGACCTCGAAGTAGCACGGAGATTGGCTGCATCATTTGTGTCGCAAAGTTAATCGCATTCAGCCGAGTTCGGGAGATTCGCGATTTTGTTTCAACCCACCTTACGCCATGGCCCACACTCAGCCATCGCCTACAGGAGGCGTGACTCCTCACCATGGGCACCTCGCCGCTCACCCCCCCGTTAATGGGCACCTACCCCTGCAGTCGCCAGCGCAGACGCAGAAACCGGCAGTCAGTACCGCCCAGAGAATCGCGACTTTAAACGAGCAAGTCTGGTTACAAATTGGTAAGAATACCCTGTGTTAGCGATTTGTCTCTAAATGATGTCCGACTCCATGGCACATTTGGCTGACTGCTTTTCTAGGTAGCATGACTGAGCTATTGGGTGATTTGGACGGAGCGATGAGCGCGTACGAACAAGCATTACGACATAACCAATGGTCCGTCGCTGCCATGAACGCGATCTCATGTATTTTGAGAACGAGGGAGCAGTTCCCGAAAGCCGTTGAGTATTTGCAAAACATCCTTAAACTGGACCCAGGGAGTGGTGAAACATGGGGAAGCTTGGGTGCGTTGTTTCCGCCGGATCTGCGCTCTTGCGCAACGAGTTACTGACTTGATATCCTAGGTCACTGCTACCTGATGATGGACAATCTGCAGGAGGCTTACACCTCGTATCAGCAAGCGCTCTACCACTTGCGCGACCCGAAAGTTAGTGCTTTTCCCCCAATTGTATGCGACATCTCAGCACCTAACCTGAAATGCAATAGGAGCCCAAACTGTGGTATGGAATTGGTATACTTTACGATCGTTACGGCTCTCTCGACCACGCGGAAGAAGCGTTCTCACAGGTTATGCGAATGGCGCCTGAGTTCGAAAAAGCCAACGAGATTTATTTCCGATTGGGTATCATATACAAGCAGCAGCAGAAGTTCAACCAGAGTTTGGATGTTAGTGGATTCCAGATTTATTATACGAATGCTCTATTGACGTTGATTAGTGCTTCAAATACATTGTCAATGACCCGCCACGCCCTTTGACAGAGGAGGACATCTGGTTCCAGATTGGTCATGTTCATGAGCAGCAGAAAGATGTGAGCTGTTCGGATAAACCTCTAGTTTGGTCAGTGCTAATTACCTCCTAGTTTGAGTCTGCCCAACAAGCATATAAACGCGTTCTTGACCGTGATCCCAATCACGCCAAGGTGTTGCAACAACTCGGATGGCTTTACCACCAGCAAAGCAACAGCTACTCGAGCCAAGAAAAGGCGATCGAGTTCCTAGAGAAATCCGTTAGCGCCGACAACAGCGATGCTCAAAGTTGGTACCTTCTTGGCCGCTGCTACATGTCTCAGGCGAAATATCCCAAGGCATACGAGGCCTATCAGCAGGCAGTGTATCGTGATGGTCGCAACCCCACCTTCTGGTGCTCCATTGGTGTTCTGTACTACCAGATTAACCAGTACCGTGATGCATTGGATGCGTACTCACGTGCTATCCGACTGAATCCATACATCTCAGAGGTTTGGTACGACCTGGGCACTCTCTACGAGTCCTGCAACAACCAAATCGCGGATGCTTTGGACGCCTACGGCCGTGCTGCCGACCTGGACCCGAGTAATGTCCACATCAAAGCCCGACTGCAACTCCTCCAAAACCAGCTTTCCGCTGGTGGCCAGAGCAACGGCCCGGCTCCGCAACCGCAGGACGTTCATCCCCAAGCTTACCAGGCCCCTGGAGTCGGAGCGCCTCCCGCACCGCAATGGGGCGCAACCCCTGTTCCAACGGGAGGACCACCTCCCCAGCCCCCAGCTCCTCCTCGGCAAATCGCTGATTGGAACCGTGGCATCCACGACGTCCCAGCCCAAGGCCCAGCTCCCGGAGCAAACGGATTCGATCCCCGCGACGTACCACGCCCCAGCGCAATCCAGCAGCCGAGTCCACGGCAAGATCCTGGTAGAGGATTGCCCGAGGGCGCGCGCCCTCTCCAAGGTGGCCGGTCACCAAAGCCTGGCCTCGCTGGACCGGGTGTTTACCCTCCAGGACATGCTCTTCCCCAGCTCGCGAACCCGCCGCCTCCGTCCCATGATCGTGCTCCTAGCGGGGCTAGCTTCGGTTCTGCTACCCGTGGCCCGTTGCCACCTGGCGCTGCTCCAGGGGTTCCGGGAGCCCCTAGCAGCGCTCCCAACTCTGCTGGCCCTATGCCTCCGTACCACCGTCCCTTCACACCGCCGACCGAGATCCGGCCCATCCGAGAGGAGCGTCCTTCTTCGCCCGGATCCACCTACCCCCACCAACAATATCATCACGGCCCTAGTGTATCAGTGCAGCCGGCCCAGAGCGCTAACAGCGCTGGTATTGCTGGCGGAGCTCCTGCGCCGGCCTCTGCAATCTCTGCTGCGGAGGCCGCTGCTCGTGAGCGCGAGGATCGTCCCCCTTCTGCGATGAAGCGCGGCAGAGAGTGGGAGGGTGAACCTGGACCGGTGAAGAAGATTGCTAGTGAGGAGAATCGCTCCAGACTTGAAGAACAGATTGGTCGCCGCGTCCCGTCCCCGAGCCGTCTGCCTTCGCCCGGTGAGATTCGCCGCCGCAGCTCGTCCGAAATTCGACGCGATGACCAACGTCGCGTAAACGAAAGCTACCACCCTTCTGAGGCTGCGCACCACCCCCAGACTCTTCCATCCATCCAGCACATGCCGCCGCACCCTTCTGGAGCCAGCCTTCCTCCCATGAATGAGAGTGCTCCGGCCTCCAGCGGATCCTCGACTGTGCCTCCCACTACTCAAGTTCAAGTGCAGGTTCCTGTCAAGGAGGAGCACATGCGTAGTGAACAACCCCCGGCACACGAGCCTGCTGCGCGCAAAATGGATGTTGATGAGAACTATGATGATGATGGCGACGACGAGAAGAAGGCTGGTGTTGTCAAGGGTAGCCCTCAAGGGAGTGGAGCCGGCAGCGTCAATGGAAATAGCAATGGCGTTTCAGCAAAGGAGCCCACTATCTGAGCAATCCACACCCATCCAAACCTAGCTTGGGTATGCCAATAAACCTTTTTTGTCAGAGCTACAGCTCAGGATCTGAATGAAGCTTTTGTTACGAGAAACTTCCACACCTTCATTTATACATTCCGCCTATTTCCTTTTCAACCCTACTATTTATTATGCTTTTTTTTGTTTGCTCGGCAGCATCTATGATTGTCTGCTGTTTTAGCCCTCGAGTTGTGTTGTACGATTGGGAGTGGAGGGGCGGTTTTGCTGGCCATGTTTTGCATTGTCGAGACTGCCCATAATGAAATTTCATGTCCTTTACCTGAATCTGAATTTCATAAGTTCTGATATGAACAAACGTAGAGATTTGTAGACTAAGCAGGGACTGCATGGTGAAAGATACTTTGAACTTTAAAAGTCTAGCCAAAATTAGTGCCTGAGGCAACCAGCGGGTTGTGTGGTGGGCCTGATGCCTCAGGCTTCAACCCTGATTCTGCCCTTAACCATAACAGGGCAAACCGCCAAGACCTCTCGCTTAGAAGCCGCCCACAATTCGTTAAGCGTTGCAAAATCGGACTGCCGGCCAAACCTGGAGATAGACACTCTCAATCACACCTTCGACAACTAACGACAACAGGGTCAAGATGTGAGTCCCCTACACTCGATCGAAGCTCGATTTATTCGCAATGGACAATATCACTGATTTAAATTCCTCTTTCTAGGAGTCACCGGAAGTACGAAGCGCCTCGGCACGGTTCGTCCACCTTTTCGTCCTCGATCTTCGACAGACGGGTTTTTTGTGCGTGTGTGGACAATATACTGACAAGGAATTGACAGGCTCTCTTGCCTACCTGCCCCGCAAGCGTGCCGCCAGACACCGTGGACGTGTCAAGAGGTTAGTTGGACTGCGAAAATTGTTTTCAGTTGGGAATTGGAGGGACATTTTACTGAGTTTTGCGACAGCTTCCCCAAGGATGACCCCAAGAAGCCCGTCCACCTGACGGCCTCCATGGGCTACAAGGCCGGTATGACCACTGTCGTCCGTGACCTTGACCGTCCTGGTGCCAAGATGCACAAGAAGGAGATTGTTGAGGCTGCCACCGTCATTGAGACTCCTCCTGTAGGTTTCCCACAAATTTTTCGACACCGAGGTTCTTGGGCTCGGTCGGCTGACTGGATTTTTTTTTTCCCTCGATAGCTCATCGCCGTTGGTGTTGTCGGATACATTGAGACTCCCCGTGGTCTCCGCTCGCTCGCCACCGTCTGGGCTGAGCACCTGAGCGACGAGGTCAAGCGTCGCTTCTACAAGAACTGGTACAAGAGCAAGAAGAAGGCTTTCACCAAGTACTCCAAGAAGCACTCCGAGGAGAGCGGCGCCGGTGTCACTCGCGACCTCGAGCGCATCAAGAAGTACTGCACCGTCGTCCGTGTGCTCGCCCACACCCAGATCCGCAAGACCCCCCTCAAGCAGAAGAAGGCCCACCTCATGGAGATCCAGGTCAACGGTGGCTCCATTGCCGACAAGGTTGACTTCGCCCGCAACCTGTTCGAGAAGCCCATCGAGATCGACTCCATCTTCGAGAAGGACGAGATGATCGATGTCATTGCCGTCACCAAGGGTCACGGTTTCCAGGGTGTCACCTCCCGTTGGGGTACCAAGAAGCTTCCTCGCAAGACTCACAAGGGTCTCCGCAAGGTCGCCTGTATCGGTGCCTGGCATCCTTCCCACGTCCAGTGGACCGTTGCCCGTGCCGGTCAGATGGGTTACCACCACCGTACCTCTTGCAACCACAAGGTCTTCCGCATCGGCAAGGGCTCCGACGAGGCCAACGCCTCCACCGAGTTCGATGTCTCCAAGAAGCAGATCACTCCGTATGTTCCCTATATTTCTTCCCTTTTCACTCGCCCACAACTAATCCTTTCTAGTCTTGGTGGCTTCGTCCGCTACGGTGAGGTCAAGAACGACTACGTTCTCCTCAAGGGCTCCATCCCCGGTGTCAAGAAGCGTGTTATGACCCTGCGCAAGACCCTCTACCCCCAGACCAACCGCCGAGCCACCGAGAAGGTCGAACTCAAGTGGATCGATACCTCCTCCAAGTTCGGCCACGGTGCTTTCCAGACCCCCGAGGAGAAGCGCGCTTTCATGGGTACCCTCAAGAAGGACCTTGTTACTTCTGCTTAAGGTGTTTACGGAGATTATGGTTTGGTGTAGTACAGCTTATGAGTTTCAATAAAAAAAGCGGCAATACCTTCAATTTGTTCAGTAAAGTAATATGCTCGCCACGTGCGGATAACGTATAACGTAGGATTTGCCGACTGCATACAAAATATACCGTAGGCTTGAATGCCTCAGTGCCGATGCGAGGCATCATCTACGGGAGACCCTCTAGTAGGTAGTGTGTTCCGGGCGGATGACTGAAAATCTTGCAATTTCTGAGGTCTAGGCTCACACAACAGACCACTTGAATTGGACTTTGTTCTTTCGATTTCTTTAAGGTGGCACAATACTATCACCGCAATATTGAACACCTGGTCTCTCGGCTCTTGTATTTTTCTAGCGAATCCGCGATGCGAAGCTGGCAGGCCACCCGCAGAGCGCATTGCGTCATTGATCACCTCTCCCATCCAGCTTCCCCTTCATCTTTAAAGCCACCACTTGCGTCGCCCCAAGCTACACCATTTCGACCCTTCTCATCTACTTCTCGCTACAGTCAATACACACCATTCTCAAAGTCCCCAGTCGCTCCAACAAAACCAAGAACCCTCTGCACAACACTCCACCGAACTCCCTCCCGCACCACCCCATTAACACAACCACCACTACCAACCGTAATCATCACCACGCGCAGCATGTCCTCCGACGACGCCTACATGTCCTTCCTGGACAAAGCAAACGCAGACCTCAGCAGCGGCCGCTCGCAACCCGAAACCCAATTTTCGTCCGCAGCCGCCCGCACAGAGACCGTCGACGTCAACGTCAAGGTCCCTACCCCGCTCACCTCCGTCGACGCATACTGCATCTCCGACACGGACGAGCCGTTTGAGCCCGTTGCGCTGAAGTGGGAGGGGGCTGCGAAGGGGAATTGGCCGGATGCGGGTACGTCACTGCCCACTCCTTCCCTTGGTCTATTCACCATGGCTCTGGCCTGGTTTCACCTGGTGGACGACGATTCGCTAACTCTCCTGGATTACAGCACACTTCTCCAAACTCATCTCAACGGATACGGACCTCTCCTCGTCAATCGAAACGCTTTCCGCCTCATCATTCGACCCGAAGAACCACTACGCGTCTGTGTTGCGGGCTGTGCGCGCCGCGGCTGTTCAGGGCTCTGGTGGGGATGAATCGGCGGTTGACGTGAAGATTTACCGTGTGGAGACTGGGACGTCGAGGGTCGAATACTATGTTACGGCGTTGGATGTTGAAGGAAGTTTGCTTGTTGGGTTGAGGGCGAAGGCGATTGAGAGCTAGGTTGTGGTTGATATTGGGATACGGAGATATGGTAGGGTACTGTGGTTTTCTACAAGATGTATAGTCGGTTAAATTGATTTATGAATGATTCATGTTCGTGCGCTTACTCAAGGCTCATACAGGGGAGGGTGGTGTGCTGGGACGCAAGGGACGGCGGGTGAAAAAGGCATGGCAGGGGACGCCTAAAAAAGGCCCAGGCGCAGGCTACAGCAATTAGCAGCATACAACCAGCAACTGCAGGATGCCCTTCTTGAGGACAAGGTGTCTGTAAGTCTCGACGATGATGTCAAAAGTCCATCGTCTCGACTGAGTACGCGGCTAGAATGCTGTGTTGCTTGGGTATCCGTTCGTTCATTCTCCCTTCTATAGCAACGGAATTCCACCCCCATTCCCTTAGAAGCCGACAGCCTTATAGAGCCGAGGCTCCTATCTTGATGCGTCTCCGAAGGCTGGCCGGCTGCTTGCTGGGATCCGACGAGGCTGGTCTAAGCAGTACCCTGAAGGTTCTCTATGTTCAAATACTGCAAGCGACAAGACTTCATGCTGACGCGTAACTGATTTTCTTTCTTTAAGGCTGCCTAAAAAATACTAGGTAGTAAATTTCTCTTCAAGAATTCCAAGGGCCAAGCCAATCGGCGCATTCCTTGACCTGGGCTTGCCTTGATATGGCGAGGGATAACCAACTCAACATACTCTGGTTATGGGGATCTTGAAAACAACAACAATAAACTCTGCCAGCAGCGGAGTCCGACTCTCGTCGGGAAGAGAAGATGTCAACAATTGCAGTCGCAGTCCTGCCACTCTTTTGCGTGGGCTGTCCCTATCCACCTGCATCCCTTCCTTGACCCCCCATCTTATCTCCCTCCCTCTTTTGCTTCCTCAACTTCACTTCTCGAGCCTCCAAGCCTTCTCATTCTTGTCCCTCTTTTGTTGCGTTGTTTTGAGCTTCGTTTCCTCCCTCCCTTTCTTTCCCTTGGAACCGTGTTCAGGTCCCGGCCCGCCATTCTTTCATCGGCAAAGGAGCATTCACGATCAAAACAGCTAATTAGCTTTTGCGCATATCTTTTGTGTCTCTCAGTGTTGACTCTTAGAGGCAGTGTTGTTGCACCTGCCTGTCCACTCGTTATCCCTGTTGCCGCGCCGCTTCGGTATCTACTCTCGTTCTCGAATCGAAGGAATTGTCTGTTGACTGCAACTGCAGACGGCTATACCCAACCAAAAAAAAAGAGCGAGACACAAATGGAAAGGCGACTGCATTGAAAAGAGGTGGAATTGGCTTCGCAGAACAGCAGCTACGGCATACTTAGCTCACGGCCGTATCAAACAAAACGCAACACTCGAAACAGAAATTAGACAATGTCCGAACCATCCCCCACACAGCCTCTCCGCCGGACTCCTCACATCCGTCTCAATTCCGGGACACACGATGTCCTCGAAGATGACGACGCTAGCACAGTCAGTCCTATCCTACCGGAGCAAAGCGGACGCCCTCTCACACCAATGGTTCCGCGAATCCTCGAGTCCCAATCAGCCGGAACCCTACAAGCCGTATACGCCTCCCTCAACCACCATGGCTCGACAGAATTTCTGATACCCCCGCGACCGCCGCGACATCGCTCAAGAGAGGACCTCAGTTCACCAAATCTATCCATCCTATCCTCGCGCCGAACAAGCTGGAGCTCAGAGGCCGGCAGCTATGAGACGAGAGGATATTCGTATACCCAGTCCCACGCGCCCTCACATGTTGAAAGCGAAGAGAACGACATGAACACGCAGACCGTCACGGAGAAGTACAACATCATGCCGACGGACGGGCTACTGCTCTTTCCAGAGGACGTCGAAAAGGACGACTACCTGCACAACCCGGACCCCAGCGATCGGGAGCGCGAGTGCGATATCTGGAACCGGCGCGGCATGATCAATGTTGGTGGCTTGATTTTCCTTACTCTAGGGTTTTTGGCGCTGTTCATTGGGTATCCTATTGTGTAGGTCTTTCTTAATCTTCTTTGCATGCGATTGCGGGTCTGACATATGACTGGTTTAGGACTGCGATGAAAGGGCTCGAGAAGCCGGAGCCGCGCTGTGAGAAGGGGGATACGCTGTGTCTTGATGTTGGGGATCGGCCACTATTATCGAACATCCGCACGGGGCTGATAGATCCGGATACGCCGCAGTCGGAGCATACTAAGGTGTCGGCAGATGGGAAGGAGTGGAAGCTTGTTGTGGGTATCTACACCGTGGTAACTTGGAAGGGGTTTTCTAACATTGGAAGTTCTCGGACGAGTTTACGACACCTGGCCGGACGTTCTACGACGGAGATGATCCTTACTATCAAGCTGTGGATATCTGGTATGGTGTGACGCAAGATCTCGAGGTCAGTGCATTCCGACTCCAATATCTACAAGAATCTTGGCTAAACCAGCAACTCGACAGTGGTACGACCCCGACGCAGTAACAACAAGAGATGGTGTCCTAGAAATCCGCTTCGACTCCTTCCCAAACCACGAACTCAAGTACCGATCCGGCATGGTCCAGAGCTGGAACAAGCTCTGCTTCAGCGGTGGCCGCCTCGAAGCTAGCATCTCACTCCCAGGCGATGGCGAGATCTCTGGCTTCTGGCCGGGCTTCTGGGCAATGGGTAACCTAGGCCGACCCGGTTACGCCGCGACCACAGAAGGCATGTGGCCATACAGCTACTCCGACAAGTGTGATGCGGGGATCACGCCGAACCAAAGCTCTCCCGATGGACTGAATTGGCTCCCTGGGATGCGGTTGCCAGCGTGTACTTGTCCTGGCTCGGACCATCCGAATCCGGGGAAGTCGCGCAGTGCGCCGGAGATTGATGTAATTGAAGCGAGTGTTTCGCCGTTGACTGGTGATGAGACGACGATTGTAGGGTCCGTCTCACAGAGTCTGCAGATGGCTCCGTTCGATATCTGGTACATGCCAGACTATGGTACATACCTCCCTTTTACTCTACATATTGAATCCAAATTAACGTCCCAGACTTCGCCGCCGTCTACGACCGAAACGTCACACAGATAAACACCTACCGCGGCGGCCCCTACCAACAAGCCATGTCTGGCGTGACAAACCTCAACAACGACTGGTACAACGGACACGAATACCAAACCTACGCCTTCGAGTACTCGCCCGGGGCCGACGGACAGGTAACCTGGTTCGTAGGCCCCGAGAAAACATGGACGCTCGACGGCCGCGCAATCGGGCCCAACGGCAACGTCGGACAGCGCGTTATCCCACTTGAGCCCCTGGCCATCGTCATGAATCTAGGCATGGCCTGGAACTTTGCACCCATCAATACGGGGATCGAGAAGCATATGCCGGCGTACATGCGGTTCGATTACATTCGCATCTATCAGGATCCGGACGAGGTTAGCGTTACGTGTGATCCGCCGGGGTATGAGACGACGGAGTATATTGCGAAGCATCCGAATGCGTATCGGAATGTTAATAAGACGACTTGGTATGGATATCCTCTCACTTTTCCTACCTAGGGTTTATTATGATGTGCCTCCACTAACCCCTGTTTTACCTTGTACAGGTCCGACGCGGGATATGACTGGCCGACGAACACGCTGATGCATGGATGTTGATCAATCTACACTGCCGATTATAATACATTTTTTTTTTTTGCTTCTGGTGATATGGCATGATATCTATCCTGACAGCGACGGTCTGCTGGATTTACGAGTCGTTTAGCGGCATCTACTCTGGAGTTTAGGTTGTCGTGTTCTGTACGTTCTTGTTGTTCGAGTTGGCCGTGACTCGACTTTTGTATGGTTCTGATGTTGGCTTCTTTCATCCTACGTCTTTCCATTTTGATTCTTCTGGCATAGATGGCTACAGTTGGGCTCGTAGTATACCGACACCTAAAACTCTTAGTCCGAGTAGAGAAAATCTATGGACTTCACTCAGACAAATAACATAACTTCTCCCCATCAACCCTAAAGCCGCCCCCCTCTCCCCTCTTTCACCTTTGCCGGCAAAAGTCTTCTAAGAATCTTCCCTGTTGGCGTCTTCGGCAGTGCCTGCAAATGAAAAACACCCCCTCTCAAGCGTTTGTACCCCGCAAGTTGTCCATCTGACCACCTTCTGATTTCCTCAAGCACTTTCTGGATCTCGGCATGTGGTAGACTGGCTTTATCGGAGCCCAGCGAGACGTACGCGAGAGGGACTTCGGTCGCTTGGCTGTCTTCGTAGATGGCGCAGATTGCGGCGTCGGTTACGTGTGGATGCCGGAGAAGTAGGTCTTCGAGTTCCGAGGGGGCGATTTGGAAGCTGAGTTGACTGTTAGCTGCGCGCTTGTTTTGGTTGTAAATGCGAGGTAGATAACTTACCCTTTGTACTTGAT
The DNA here is from genome assembly GCA_025688815.1 of Aspergillus carlsbadensis. Lineage (NCBI taxonomy): Eukaryota > Fungi > Ascomycota > Eurotiomycetes > Eurotiales > Aspergillaceae > Aspergillus > Aspergillus carlsbadensis. The sequence goes on from MU628175.1 coordinate 139,867, forward strand.
CATCTGCGTGAGAGATAGAGGAGGATATCTTAGCTATATTCTCTGAATCCTTCCAAAAACGAAGGGATGCCAATGGGGTGAGGATAACTCACCTCCTTTAACCGATCTGTAACCCAGAAATTATTGTCCTCGTCCATCCGCATGATATCGCCTGTGCGTAGCCATCCATCGGAGAATGTTGCGGCTGTTGCTTCGGGGTTGTTGATGTAGCCCCTGTACGGGAAAGGATTAGCGAAGCCCTGGCTGCGTCTGCCTTTAAAGCTGAACATACATCATAACCTGCGGCCCACGAACCCAGAGCTCGCCCTCCTGTCCTGGTTCGACGTCGCGGCCGGTCCTGGGGTCGACGAGGCGGGCCTCGCTGTGTATTTGGGGTTAGTAGATGGAAATGTGTAGGTAGGTATGGAAGGGAGGGAGACGTACGTTCCGGCAACAAGCTTCCCTACTGTTCCGCAGTTCGAGGTGGTATCATCGAGTTGATGTGTTACACCGGGGGAGCATTCGGTCAAACCGTACCCTGGCAGTAATACTTTAGTCTTCATACACTGCGCTGCGAAAGCTAGAACCTAGGGAAATTATGTGCTTACCTTGACAAATACTCGCCCTCGGAAACTTCTTCTTCAATTCAAGCTGTAGCGCTTCCTACTTACGCATGATCAGCACTCAAGCTCTATTCCATACTGCACATTGCGTGGAAGATTCTTGGAAGGCTGGAAACGGATACCTTTAACGGTGCGGCTGCAATCACAATCCTCTCCACCGAGGGTACGTCGTACTTCCGCGCAATCTCCGAGGTTGTAAGGAGCAGCGCCACAGGCGGAACAAGGTGCATATCCGTTGCCCGAAGCTCGCTCGACTTCCGGCAGAAGGTCTCGAGGTCGAAGGATGGGAGGCCTAGGAATGTCGCGCCTGTCCACATGCCTCCGGAGACAACGGCGGAGAGGCCGTAGATGTGGCAGTCTGTTGTATATAGTCAATATCAGCTCATACGGAGAGGGCTTAGCAAAGGCTATCGGTAGGATAGATTGGACGAGAATAAGGGCTGCTTACATGGCGTGAACCAAACCTCGCGTACGCCCGAAACTAACCTTGAGGGCAACGAAGCGCGCATCTGCATGAGATTGTTGACCAGATTATAGTGCGACATTAGCACGCCCTTCATGTTGCCGGTTGTCCCCGAGGAGAAGCATATCGTGCTCGGGGTATCTCTCGCGGATTTACCGTTCAGGTCAAATGGGGGTAGGGCTTGCGTCTTGGGGTCTGTGCCGGTAATGTCGGTGGGGAACTGGTGGGTTTAGCTTCCGCATTCTGTATAAGATGGCACCGATGTAGAAGGTACCTGTGGGATGTCTGCGACTTTGCTGAGCACGGTGAAGAGCTTTGGTGTTATGCCCAGTGCTGCTGTAGCGTTCTGGACCTCTGTGAGTCTCGAGGCGATCGTCGCAATGTGGGTTGGTTTGACGAGCTTCAGAACATGCTCGATATCCTTTTGGGTGGACGAGGTGTTGAGCGGGCTGCAATCTCTCTGTTAGCTCCGTTATAGAAGGCGTGTAGGTGAACTTGCGCAAACACACCCCCAGCCCACCAAGTCGCATGTGCTAGGAGCACAAAGTCGTTCTTCCCGATTAATCAGTTAGTCAGATCCTACACCATGCATTCCTCAACGACAGCGAGGCGCACCGAGTTTGTAACAACAGCAAGCACCACATCCCCCGGCCTTACACCCAGTCGATCCTTCAATCCCCACGCCGCACGGCTCGCTTTCTCTCGAAGGGATCCATAGGTCAAGTGTTCGTTGGAAAAGGTGTCCATGTGGACGACTTTGTCAGCTGGGACACCATCGGGATTGTATCGCGCCATAAGCTGTGGAATTGAGAGATTGGTGATGTCGCTGAAGGGCGCGAGGGAGGAAGTGTAGATTGTCATGCTGGCTGCTGTCCGCTGGCGACTTTGGGCGTACACTTTGAGGTGAACAGCATTTGTTGAGGGTATCTGTGACTGCAAAAGTATCGCGATGATAAGAAAAGTCCCCTTTCGAACCGACCCCGCTTGGTAGAGCGCGTTGACCGAGCTTCAGTGGATACAGGTCGTCCTGGTGGTGAGGGGAGCTTGCTGATTACCTAGGTAAGCCAGCCGAGGATGTGTTTGAATGAGGGGGGTATTTGCGCGCCAATTGAGATGTCGGGTCTGTGTATTTTGCTTTTCTCTGTCCTCGCGGCTTTCTTTATAGCTCCACTTACCTAGGTACTGCCGGGGTTGTTGCTACTTTGTTTCCTTTTCTTTCCGATCAGAAGATCTCCCAGTTGATCGAAACCTACACACTAGATTGGGGTGTTTTGATTGATGAGCCAGTTGGAGAGGATTCCTTCCGGTTTGCTTGATTTTCAGTTCTGGCGACCATCTCATCTAGACTTTTAGGTTGTCAGACTCAGATTATTTTACTGGGAACCGGCTGCTACTATGAGCTGGTAACATATTGCTTTTCGTATCTGCACCAACTTTGGTGGTCACCGCTGCTTCGAACAAACGGTGACGTGTTCATTGGTTGAGAGATGAATTTTGGCGCAGTTATATGGCAAACGAGCCTCCGTTTGCTGTATCTTTCCAAGAATCCAGAATATCCATCGAGATGCAAGAAGAATCCAATGCTGGAAAGAGATACGTCCACTAGAGAGCCACGAATTGACACCGGGCATCATAATGATGGGAATTCTCTCGAGTCCATCATGCATATGCTGCATTGCAAGAAGCTGCGTGCGAGGGCAGACGTTGCATCTGTATTGTATTCCGTACAAATAAACAATTCCTATTTGCGGTAGCTGCGTACCCCCTGCGCAGGAGCCAACACCCATCTTGCTGCTTGGGCGGGATAAGAGATGGCTGTGTACGTTGTAGTTGGGAGAGTGGAAATGAGAATGGTGGGTTCGTGGAACAGAGATCGGGTTCCAAGACGCTGAACTTTGCCCTGTTCCATCTGCGCAGTAAACTTTGGAACCTTTTCCCACCTCATATGTCAAGATTTGGTAACTCAAATTTCGAACAGATCTTGTATGGAGATATCTTGGAATCATCCGTCTCCTGGCCGGACTTGGAGCGACGGACTTAAGCAGAGAGGCCGAGCCCCGCCCGCATACATACAGTAATCCTTGCATCCCGAAAGAAAGCAGATCAGCAGGTTAGTTTGCCCAGCCAGAAACAGTCGGGTACGGAGGGGCGATTACCTCGGAGTTCGCTAATGAGGAGGCAGTCCAGACTTTTTAAGAAGCCTTTATACCTGATCGACTCGAATCCTTCGCTATCCCCTTCCTCTCACTGGACGCTCTCCCACCGATTGAGATCTCCCCCACACGTGGCCCGGGCGAACGGAATGCGGGTTCCGGGCACAATTTGGTCATGCAAGTGCCTTTGGAATTATTGATGCATTTTTCGGTGAGGATGTGGGACGGTGAGCGCGGATCGGTGGGGCCATGCTCTGCATCCATCGTCATCGTGCGCAGCTGTTCGAGTCTTCGAGATAGGGAGTGGGCTGGGAAGTGGTCAAGTATGCAAGATCTATGAAGGAGACGCTGCGATCGAGCTGGGGAGCTCGGCCACTGCTTAGATCCCTGGGAATGATCACAGCCCAGCCCAGCTCAATCGGACGGACAAAGAAAGTTTCAGAGAAATTACAAGGTAATAAATAATGGGAAGTGGGCTTGGTGTGTGTGGAGCTGTCCCCAGACGCAAGCTTGCTAGCTTATTTCCCCGCAATTGCCTCGCCCTGGCTGCTCTTCCCTCTCACCTTTCTTTCTCACCAATCTCCCAAAGCTTGCCAGCATGTCCTCTCAAGATCTGAAAGCTATACCCAATTCCACCCGCTCCAGACGAGCCGCTCGCGCCTGCACCCGCTGCCACTCCCGCAAAGTCCGATGCGATGGCTCCATCACCGGCTTCCCCTGCACAAACTGCCGCCTGGATGGAAGGTCGTGTACGTTGCACTCAGGGAAGCGGGATAAAGAGAAGCAGATGGTGAGGTCGATTGCAAAGGACCGCGAGCGGACGTACCCAACCCCATCAAGTCACGATGTATACCAGGACTCGGGAAGAGTGGCTTTTGTGAGGTCTCAGGGGGCTCTACGAGTGCCTATACAGGAGGTCTTGGATGTCTTTACAAAGCACTATTTCTTATACGTGCACCCCTGTCTACCTGTGGTGGATGAGGCGGTGTTTTGGAGAAAGTATCGGTGCCCGGATGGGAGTGCGGGCAAGATCTCGACTCTGCTTTTTCAGGCAATGCTTTTTGCTACGAGCTCGGTATTCCATCTCAGCTCTGCGTCTCTTGCTCTGAGCGTTGCTGATAATCACAGTTCGTCCCTCTCGAGGCAGCCAAAGAATGTGGATACGACTCCCTTCAATCCGCGCGAGACGATCTCTACCGACGAGCCAAGGTACCGTTCCTCATACACCTGTCAGAACACTGAACTAACCTCGCAGCGCCTCTACGAGCTCGGCGTTGAAAAAGACCGATTCGTCGTCGCCCAGGCCTCTCTCCTGCTTACATACTACAGCACCGACGCTGAACGCTCTAACAACTCACGATGGCTGCGCACGGCAATCCGTCACGCGAAGAAGGAAAGGGCCCATCTATACCACCATCTTCAGCCTTGTAGGAAAACACTGGATTTGAAGCGTCTTTGGTGGTGCTGCATGATCCGAGACCGCATAATCTCATTAGGCATGCGCCGACCCATCCAAATCACGCCGGATGAATTCGACTTGAACCAACCAGGTCTTTCGTTTGAAGACCTCCAAGAAGAATGCCTACAGTCAGAGGTCTACAACCCCGAGACGAAAGTTGCCCTGTGTCGTGTGCTAGCCAGCCTCTGTCATCTTATTGTTGCAGTGACGGAATCCATCTTGCTCGTCTACCCAACGACGCATAGTCTGCCATATTCCCTAGCGGAGCGCCGCGTGCAGCTGGACCGGCTTGACGAGACAAAGTTCGCCCTTCTAGAGTGGGAGTTTAGTTGGGTAGCAAATCCGGATGGGAAAGAATACTATATACATCCGTCGCTGACGCTATACACGAACCTCTGCGCGATCTATTACCAGTAAGTGCTTCTCTTCTCCCACTCAATGAACGAGTCAATCCTAATGAGCCAGATCCGCCCGCATTGCCCTTTGCAACCGTATCTGCCTCCTAATCGGGCACAGCACCTACTTATGTGACGAAACCGATCTCCCACGGATTGAGTCCTGCCGTGCCGAACTTGCCATGGCAATACGCTCAACCGCCGACAACGTTAAGCAGCTCATCCTCAACGGCGTCGCAGACAAACTCCCTATCAGCGCGTACGCTTTCGTCCTCACAAGGATAACCCTTCCTACGCTAACCGATAGCACAGCATCGCATACACCCTCTTCCCGCAAATACTGCTGAGCATTCAGTCACAACTTTCAACCACAGAAGAAGACAAGCAGCTCCACGAGATCATGCTCGTCTTCTTCGTCGAGGTCTTCCGCTGTTTCCGTAGCCAGTATTATATGAGCCTGATCCTCGCGGTATCATGGCAAGCGATGGACCTCTGTCATGCTCAGAACAACTCTTCCGCCTTACCCTCATCAAGCACAAGTCTTATCCCTTCTGGCACCGGCACAGCATTACATACCCAGCTCATAAAGAACGCCGGCTATAACTACAACACCACAAACACACCAACTTACCTCCCCAGCCTCTTCCAACTTCGCCTAACAGAATATCTAAGATTACTCCGCTACGTCGACGAATTCTTCTCGCTCCGTGCCGTACCAGGGGAGGGCTTTATCTATCCGCCTCCTAGCGTGCGCGCACCGCTTCCTCCAGACTCTAACTCCTCGTTATCGTCTTCGTTCTCTTTCCCTTCTATGTCGGTCTCAAGGCACCGCGCTCTAGCTCCTGCGCCTGCTCGGGTCTCTGCTTCCGTTGCATCGCCGCCTGGAACCGTCTCCTCGGACTTGACGGAGGACTCGAAGCGTGATGCCGCGGATGGGGGCTCGGTATACGCGGGCTCGATGGATGACTTTCTCTGGGTGTATTTTGGGGAGGCAGAGTTGGACTTTACGGGGAGGCAAAAGGAGGGCGAGGTTGAGACTGATACGCCGTCGGCGGAGGGATCTGGATCCGGGTCTGAGGTTGGTGGGGAGCGTGACCCTGGATATGCGGAGGGATTCCAGGGCATTTGGGAAGAGGGTGGTTGGAGTAATAACCCTGAAAAGCAGGTGCCTGGAGTAGGGACGCGAGTGGAGGATTCGTTCCAAAGCATGCTTGATTGTCTCCCATTACTTGGTGAATAGTCAGTTTGATACTTTCGTGACAATGTTTTTATATAATAATTACTATATAATTCAATCATACTGAACCCAAAAGAATCAAGACCCCTCAAGCAACCCCACAGGAACAAGCACAACCCTATCCCTCAACCAATCCGCAACCCCCTTCCCAAACCCATCCAACCTCGACGAACTGCTTACCCCCCTCCCAAGGATCCCATAAACAACAAAATGCACGGCGCGAATGTGCGGGAACTCCACCCGCTCAATATAGTACTCATCTTCCCTCCAATCATCTCCCAGAAGAGTCTTCATGCGCGCGATACTCAAGTACTCCCGGAGCCACGCGTACGCGGCGTCTTTGTCCTTCACATGGTAAGCGAGATCGATGTCCGGGATGAAGAAGCCGACGTTGAGGTTCCCGCCTTTGTCACCGGAGCGGGCGAGGGTTATATCGCCGAGGCGGATGGGTTGTGTTTCTTCGAGTAGTTGCGGTTGGGAGGCGGGTTGAGACGGGGAAGAGTCGTAGCTTTCTCGCGGCTCAAGCGCAGCGTAGCGGGGAGGGTGGCCTGTTTCGAGGACTGTGGTTGTGCCGTCGCTGTCGAGGAGGGTTATTGTTTCGTGTAGGGTGGATTGCGGGATTAGGGCTGGGTAGTAGGCGAGGAAGGCGCGGGGGATTGCGGTGCGTGTGTCGAGGGTGCTGTGAAAGCCTGCGATCCCGCTTTAGTAGACGATATAACAGGTATAAATTAGGGAGGAAGGGGAAGGGAACGATGTACCAGAGAAATGCTTCAGCGCGATACTCCTCAGCGTCAACCCAACTGCTGCAACCGCTTGTGGATTCTGCGAGGCGATGAAGATCCGCAGGTATGTTGTGCTGGAAGTTTGGGTCCTGGGATCTTGCGCGGGGGTTCCGATTCTAAAAGTCAACAGCATATGATTAGAAGAAAGCTTTTGGAGAGACTAAGGGATAGGAAAGGGTACCGCTGAAATTCGAGCGTCTCCAGTTGTTCGAGTGCAGAGTCAGGTAGGAAATGCCGGATTTGCTTCTCGACGAGATCCCATTTCTGGGTTGTACCGTAGCCAGTTGCGTTGAGGAGGATCTCAGCCTCGTATCCGCCTGTGTAGAAGATGGCGAGCTTGGTCGTTGGGGGTGGTGGGGAGCCCTTGATCCCGGACACCCGGACTCTGTGGTGGCTTGTTAGCTGCGGGCAGGTAAGCTAAGGGGAAAAGAAGACACACCGATCCTTGCCAACATCCTCAACAACAGCCCCTCCAATGTACGCATTAACATCACTATTCAGGTACACTGTCCCCTGCAGCTCATACAGAAACTGACAGCGCACCGTATCCGTCGTAACCATTCCTTTCGTCCCGGGGTGCTTGGTGACAACACACGTGCCATCACTCTCAATTTCCGCAATAGGGAAACCGGGCTCAACCAAGTCCTCGATGTTATGTCGATCAAACCCTGCGAAGTTCCCACCAGTGACATACGCCGAGCACTCGATGAGATGCCCCGCAACAAGCGCCCCCGCGAGTCTATCATAGTCCATCTCCTCCCAGTCGTGCCAGTACCATGCTGCTGCGATAGCAGGGCTTGCGTCTGCAACGCGTCCGCAGAGGATGATGTCTGCTCCTGCGCGGAGGCCATGGACGATCCCCCGTGCGCCGAGGTAGGCGTGTGCGGAAACCATAGGGATAGGCTTGCCGTCGGGGGTCCCGCGGAGGAAGGCGAATGTTAAAGATGATGGGGCAGCAGAGGGGTTGGAGGTGTCGAGGTGGGTGAGCCCCCCTTTTGTTGTTGGCATGTTGGGCCCGAAACAGGGGTAAAGGTCGTCGCCGGAGAGGTAGGCAATACGGAGGGAGAGGTTCTTTTCTTGTACCTTCCTCTTTTGTCAATATGCTGCGTATCCAGGTGGGTATGGGTGGATGGACGAACTAGGTCTTGGACTTTCAACGAGAGCGCCTTTGGGTCTAGGGCGCCCCCGTTGATAACGACCTTGATCCCCTTCTCCGCGATGATATCGATGGTCTGCTGGAGGCCCTCCCATGCTGTTTCTTCGTAGCCAGGGTGCTTTCCTGCTCGCCAGGCCTCCGCGTTGTTGGCCAGGTTGACCTCTACACAGCATTAGCAGCCATCATTCAAGGGATATAACCACTTACCGGCGAGATAGTCTCCAGTAATGAAGTCAACATCTCCAAGGCTCGCCTGGCGGTACATTTCATAGGCAGGGTCGCCTTCTCTTGTTAAACATTACCCATCCATCTATAAAGAGGATAGGCGTACCATGATACCCGGAACAATTGGCAACCCGAAGAGGCCGTTTTCCTCTTTCACTTGTCATGCTGGTGGTGTTTTCCTGACTTGCTAGTGTCTACTCATGGTGACCTCGGATATCCATAGGTCTACTTATACTTTGGGGGAGAGGGGGTGCAAGATATAGCCGAGAACCCAAGGCTTTTGTCGCCGTCGGGGTAACTACGTCAGTAGGCCTGATGCTATAGATTAATCAAGGGACTCTTCTTGCTTTGTCATTGAGCGATCCCCATTGTCAACGAATTGTTGCAAAGCGCTCTGTTCAGGGGGATAGTTTGGCGTCGCACAGTCGCATGCCCAAGAGTATGTATGCTAGGTGGAGAGCATGTATTCCATGATAGATTTTGCATTTTAGTTCATGGCTTTTACATAGGCAGAGTAGAGTAGCAGTAAAGTCATAAGTTCTAGCGAGAGTTGTCTATTAGAGGACTCAAGCGAAACTTCCCATTGAGTCGAGGCGGCCATGTTCAAGGTTGCTGTTCACGGCCACCAAAAATAATCGTCGGGTGTCTATAGCTCGCACGGGAGCGGGGTAAGCTCTGGCTGACTCAGCAATTCCCGCCCGAAAATGCGGAGAGTTGCCTGAGGCCCCAGAGTCGCGATATCACATTTGATCGACATCTCACAATCCCGAAACATTTCTCCTCCAGCGCTCAGGTAGCCAACTTGACACTCAATTATTTCTTGCAGAACCTTAACAACAGCCACACCCGCTCTCTTTACTTCCAAGTTCCTCCACGGTACTCCCGCAGCAACACTGACAATGTTCAACCCCAGTCCATGGCGCTACAACCAACCGCCGCCGCAGCCGCAACCGCAAAACACGATCGTGATTGACTCCGAATCAGACGAGGATGACGACGGCGACGTCCAGCATATGCCCATTGAGTTTACCGCTGGTGGGAATGGGCAACAGCTACAACATATTGGATTGACGGGGTTTGCCAGTACGTCAGTCTCAGCATCACCTATTTACTTGCCTGCCTCCCTACCGACTCTTACCCCCGCTCTGCTTGTCGGTCGGAACAAATCTATCACATATAGACGGGACCTTGGACTAACACTGGTTAATTGTCCTAGGAAGACCACCTCTCTATCCACACGCCCCCAGCCATAGCCACAGTCGAAGCCATAGCCACCTTGCCCACGTCCCCGGCCCGTCATCGCTAACATACCCGCCCCCGCTCTCCCACGAACAAGAAATGAAGCTCCGCAGCCGTCTCCGCGAGGAGCGACACGCCGCTCTCTGTGTGCTTATGGATCGCGAGCTGCTGACAATTCAGGCGCTTGCTGCTCAGGAGGTATGCCCTCGAAACGCCCGTCTCAGCAAGACAGACAGCAAGTCCTCGGACAGTATAAACTAACAAACGGAAATGCAGACCCTCCCACAAACTCGCCGCCGCTTCCTCTCGAAACTCGTCTCCCCCGACGACCCGGATACCGCTGCCGCACTGCGCGCAGACCAGGTCTTGATTCCGATGAGTAGTACGCCATTTGCGCGAGCGTCGTCATCTTCAGCACACCATGCTACATCCGGTCCAGGCGCCGATAGTGTAGTGGCTGTCTCTAGGGGTATAGTGGATGTTTGCGAGACGGATGATTCGGGGTGGTATCACGAGAACGATGGTGGCGGCGGTGGTGGCTTGGGGTCAGAGGTTTCATCTCCGGGGGGGTTGGGGAAGGTTAGGGGGAAGGGGGCGGGTACGCCGGAGAGGACGAGGGGAAAGGGGAGGGTCTCGTCGGGGAGGCATTCGGGGCCTCAGGGTCAGACGCGGGAGAGGCGGAGGAGGTGGAGTGGGGCGGAGAGGCAGGATTATGGGGTTTCCATGATGCCGCCATGATAGGTTGGCTGACTCTGGTGAACTGGTTGAGCTGGTCATTAATGAGTTATGATTATGAGGAGGGTGAAGACTTTACGATTTGTTTTGGAGTCTATCTGGCAATGCGCATTTATGGAGCATGGTGAATTCCGACTCAAATTGTCAATCATATCCTGTTTTAGGTCTTGTACATACATCTTCGGCCGTTTCGGAGCAAGAGCAAAAAAGGCCAAACACATGAAGCTATCGTACACAAATAGAAAGAATAAAGAAGTATGAGGATATCAAGGAAGAAAGGCGAAAGATAGAGATGAAGCTCTACCAGGTGTACAATGCGACCCCTACATCACGGAATCCAACCGGTGATGGTTTCCAAGGGTTTCCAGAGTCCAACTTGTTGTTTGCACAAAGACACTCGTTTTATCGTCTAGTCCAAAATTGGCCGACCATCGGTTGACAAGCGGCCGTATCATGTCTCAATGGTGCGATGGTGCGACGCTGCGACGCCGAATGCAAATATTAAGCACTTCCATGCCCTTTTCTGCATCACGACTCGAATGTTTCGATTTCATGTAAAGTTGTGAGCGGACAGTGTAGAAGATGCGAGAGGCTGCGGCAGCCTGTAATAAAGCGTGGACAATATCTATTTCCTGGCGTTTAGCAGGCTCTCTGCATCTCCGACCTGCTTACGCTCAGAGACTTCTCTTGTGCGCATCCGTGCGCGTATGGCTTGTATGTTCATCGGCGTCAATCCTTGGGTTGGCGCGGGATCGGGTTCTGAATAAAAGGGGTGAAGTCTATGGGAAGTAGAGAACCGAACGCGACCATCCCTCATGACTGGTAATTGTCATTGGAGGGGCTCTGAACTCGACGATAGGCGGTTCAGATGGAGGTAGACGTCCGTTCCGTATCTGATTCGAGTTAGCTTTGAATTTGCAGGTCATTTAGAGCGCTCACCCTTCCATACTGATCAACTTGAGGTCACCCCCAAAATACCGAGCATACAAACGACTGATGGGCAAACCGTATCCGAACCCTGCCATAGGTGCTTTGAAATCGCTCTTGTCAAAGTCGGGATCCAGATTGGGAGTTTGCTCCACGGTCGTGTACATATAGGTCCAGACAAGAGGAATGGAGGACCGTGGAATACCGCCCCCCTCATCCGAGACTTTGATCGTGATGTCCTCTTTTCCTTCCGCAATGATAACCTTAGTGACGGGGAATGCTTCCTTTTCTGCACCGTGGGTCTCAACCACAGCACGCAGAGAGTTCTTCAACGTCTCAAAAAGCATGTGCGATAGATGACCCGGAACGTACATGAAGTTCAAATCTTCTTTGCAGACAAGTTGCACCTTAGGAGCTTCAAAGAGACCGTAGTAATCCTCACAGACAAAACGAGCGTTGTCAATAGCCTCGAGTGCCACCTCCCGCACATTCGTTTTGGTACATATAATTCCGACATAGTTCGGATGCCGTACGTGCGTTTGTTCCGTGAGAGCGATGTGTTGGCCGATTAACATTCGTATACCTATGCGGGACATGTAGAAGCGATCCAGAAATGATTGTATGGTCGAGTCAATTTGTAGCCGCTGACGCTTGCGTTTCCATTCGAGGATTCCTTGAGCCACTGTAGTCACAACACTGTCGTGTCGCCGCTTAATGTGTTGCAGAGTCTTTGCGAAACGTTCATTGTAGTCATTCAATTCTGGAGGCCAATTTCCCTGGTCATCTGATGGGACAAAGTATCTTCGCGCTGCAGCTGCAGCTGCCTTGCCGTTGCCGTTGCCGTTTATAGAGGTGGGGGAAGAGCGGTACTGCCCCTCGCGGATGCTTGGATTCTGTGTAGCTTCGGAGAGAATTTTCGAATGTCCGTTATGCGCTCTGTTCTGGCGCAGAAGGCGCGTTTTTACTTCTTGGGTGAGGCTCGGTCGGGGAAGGGTGATGATTTCCTTAAACTTTATCAGTGTTGCGTCACATAGAGTCGGTTGGGGTTAAGTCATACTTCGAACGACTGTGCGTACCAGTCCTGGACCTTCTTGATCGAGGGCATTTCACTAAGCCCGTCAGGAAGTTCTCCAAGGTCCTGGACGCGATGGGCGAGGCGAATGGGCAGTTCTTCTGATAAGAATTGTGAGGCGCGAAACAAGGTTCCTGTTTGCAGCGGGCGTGATGTCAGACACCGCGATCGGAGCAAAGCAGCAGATACAATCATGTTGAAGAGACGGTATACTTACCAGTTGACGGTCTATCTCCAAATTGCACCATCTGTCGGAGCGAGACACCAGTCGCCGGGAAGCTGGCGTAATGCCTGATGGTCTCCATCAGGCGCTCCGACGGCTTCCACATGCTGAGAGCGATTCAGGCCGGACGGCCGTCACTCTCCGAATATTTCAGTTGAGTTGAGGCCGGAAAAGGACGAGAGATGTCGAGAGAATAGGATGATTTGAGAATGAAAATCCGGGGTGAAGAAAAGCACGCGGGCAGTTAAGACGGACGTGGAATGGTGAGGTCGGAGAGCTCAAGACCACTGCCGAGGTTGCCCGAACTAGACGAGCTAGAGCTAGAGAATAGTCGGAGATGGTATATGAGTCCACAGAAAACGCCAATATGAGCAGAAGACAAATCCAAATTCGCCTTCTCAGATAAAAAAGGCAGTCCTTGCAGATACCAGACAAAGTTAAAGGTTGTGAGTTGCGAGTTGCGAGTTTCGGCGGATGGAGAGCAATGACTGTTTTTGGTCTTGCGGAGAGTCAAGCCGGGGGTGGTCACGTGTGGGGGGATCCCGTGCTTGGCCGAGGACCAAAAGTCAATAATGCAGAAATCAGACGATCCACGGACAAGAGTCTTGTTCAATCAGCCTTCAGCTTGTTGTCGCTTACTTCTAGCTATTACTCATTTCTATGCACTGGCAGATAGCAACGAGCCATTCTAGGCAGTTCAATTGGGAAATTGATCCTGTGTTCTCTTGTCCCGAGGATATCAGACCCGCGGCTTGGGGACAGGCGAACCCCCACCTTTCGGACGGTCACTGCTCTTTGGTCGTTCAAACTGCCGATGAATGTGAACATTTCTCCGGATTTCCCCTTCGCCCGAAAATGGTTCGATTTTCGCCGGTGTCTCCGATCCCCAGACAGTCGCAACTCCTTAAAAAACAATACTCGTCAGGTGATGAGCAAACCCTTCTCAAGCCGTCACGTTGTCACGGCCTAGCACGAAGCATCGAGAACATTTCGTGCATGTCCCCGAAGCGAAGCTCACTTGGACCCTGGTAGAGGTTAATTGATACCCACAGTTCTCGAATAATATAGCAATGTCAGCCTTCCTAACCCTGGCCGTTCCGTGTCCCCTCAAACCCCTGCCGTCTGATGAACGATCTCCCTGTGCATGGTTCACCTCTTTCGAATGACTCCAACTTTCGATAAAATTGTATAAATTATTGTCGAACATGACATGGCGATCATAAGGTCATGGGATTAATAAATAACATTGATGATTCAGAATTTCAGATGATGAGCTTAAAAAAGCAGCCAATCCGGTCCCCAGAAATTGGTCCTACTCCAGAGTAGAATGAGATGCGCATGAAACAGCTCTGGCAGGGAGCGATGAATGGTTTACTCCGAACTCTGGAGGAACAACATGGCGGCGGAAAACCAGGGTATTTGACGGTACCCAACCATGTCCCTGAGACCCCTCGTATCGCCTGTGCTTTGCTGTCTTCCGTCATCACGATCGTCCCTCCCTGAGCTTCTTAGTTCTTGCGGCAGAAAAGCCGAGAGAAAGAGGCTAAGCGCAAAGGTGGAGGGGGAGGAGAGCCTCTCGCGGAAGGATACTAGAATCGCATCCGGTAGCCCACAATTTAACTCGATTTCCGTTCTGGTTGAGGTGCTTCGAGAGACTCGAATTGAGGGGCAGCCCAAAGGACGCCGTCGCAACCGTTTGTTAATTTTCCACCTGTTCCGCCCGAAGCCTTGTGCGAGGAGTCGAGGATGGAGATGCAGTGGAGTCTCGTTTATTGTTTGACATCTCTCGGCCCAGCCAACCAGCGGAGTCTGTGACTGCAAATCCGCCGGCAGGTTATCTCACTGGCTGTCATTCCACCGAGACGGCGTGTCTAGACCACAAGAAACGCACGCTGCGCCGTGCGGATTATTCCCTTGGTGTTGGCCCTCTGTTTACGTTTTGCCCAAGGCGGCACAGTGATCTTTCGAAGACGGGGACGGAAATGCCAGCTCTTGACAATAGGTGCATGAATTGCTGGCCTTGATAAACACGATGAAGTCATTCTGAAGAGGTATTCGAGCAATGTGGATCAATATGTATTATTGTCAAGTCCGCCGTGCAGCATAAGCGAGTCGAAATTCTTCTGATGATGCAAGCGTGCACGGCACGACGTCAATCGGGCTGTACTTTCTTCGCTGCCATTTCATCATCATTAGTACTTTTTGCAAGACGCTCCAATTTATTATTTTGCCGCGCCTCATGGTAGGTTCGCCAGGGCGTTGGACTTACTGCCGATATCCAGGAAGGATCCGCAGATTTCAGATTGCCCTTTTCGCCCTCGTGCCGTCAAGAGGCTAAAGTACCCCCTGTAGCTGACTCCAGTTCATCAGGTTGCCCCTGTCCTGCTCTGGCGCCTCCAGTGGGCAAAAATGGAGTGTGCGTGGCGAAGGATCGTTTGGACTAGTATAGGGTGGTCCATATTCCATCTGACAGGGGAGTACAGAGAACGTAAGATAAACAAAGCCGAGCGAGAGATGAAAGCAAAAGAGGTTGAAGAAGAGAGGGAGCGGAGGAGGAAAAAGGTCCAGCAAGAAGAGCGCAAGAAGTATGAAAGGACCAGAAGGGAAATACAACAGAACGCACGATAGAAGCCGCGCGCCCCTCTTTGCTTCTTCGGAGCTGTCCTCTTCGCTGCTTTGCAACTGCGACCCATCGGCTTCAACCCTTGGAGGTCCGTCTTTTTTTGTGCTTGGTGGATCGATTACTCTGCTGAACCCTAGTCGCTTTTTCCTATTTCTTTTTTTCCAAATAATAATCATATCTTTTCTTGTCGCCTTCTCGCCTCTCCCTTTTCTTTTTCCTGCTGTCTCATTTCGTGCCGCTAAAAAGGCAACCTAAGGACAAGGATCAAACGCCTTCCCTCGCAAATGAGCCTTGCTCTGTACTTTCTGCTCGACCAGCTGATGTATAAAACAGAAGATGTCACGTCGCCGTGCCTCCAACAGTGAATCGCTGGCGTCATCTTCAATGAACGAGGCCGTGGCCTATCCTTTCTCCGGCATGCAGCAAAACCATCATACTTACACTCCACGGCGCGGTCCGATCGAAGGCCCTGGGGGAAGACGGTTGACTCGCCGTGTCACCTGGCGGTCGTCCACCTACAAGCTCATGGCGTCGCTCTGGGTGTTGGGCGTGTTGTATATAGTCTGGCTCATTCGCGACATCTTCTATCTTCCCTTCTCATACTCCTCAAAGCACACGATCAAACCGCATGCTGGGGATGAGTAAGTCCTTTTGCTCTGGTCTGGGTATTTTCTCACTGAATTACGGACGATACTTATTGAATTCTGCTTACAGTCTGTTAGCTCAGTACCTGGGCCGTGAATGTGGCATTTCCTCTCAAGCGCTGTATCTACCTCCTCATGCCAGTGACGAGCTGTACTGCCAGACCCGTGAGTCGTTGCTTAGTTCCATGAGCAACGGCGGCCGCCATGGCTTCGGCGCCCCATATACTTCCCAAGGCGAGTGAGACCACCAATCGCGAACGCCCCGCTACACGCTGGCCATTTGACGCCGGATTACTGACTATTCGAAGGCTGTTTCTACCGCTGGTACACCATCACTGAAATTTGTGAGATTCTGGGGCGGTTTGACGGCGTGGCCTTTATCGGAGATGACTCCCTTGCCGACGCTTACGCGGGGTTCAACATCCTTCTGCGGAAGGATCTAGAACGAGGGTCGGTGAAGGACTGGGAAATGAGCAGTGCCTTGCACGCGAGTTGTCGGTGTGATTCACAATTTACAAGTCCGGCATGTTCATCTACACGAATTTCCTCGAGTGAGGAACTATACTCTCAAAACGGCAGGGATAGAATCCAGAGCCCTTATGCCTGTTCGACCCGTTAGTTTTTCTGCTTTCATCTCTGCGGGAACGGCAATTTCAGATGCTAATGAGCTCTTTTAGACACACCACACATGTTTCTATCCATATCCGGCTCACCTGCGCCGAGCAATGTTCATGAAAAGTTCAAAAGCCTCCTCGCTCGTTCTCCAGAAAAGAAGAAGCCAATTGCTGTCATTCAAAGTCTCTCCCTCTCAGCTTCCTACTCCACAACCACCGCAACGAACAGCATAGACGAATGGCTCACTCTCGCCAAAACCAGCGCACGCAGCACACCATTCCTCTGGATCGGTCCGACAGCTCCCGGCCACCAGAACCCACCGGGGGGCAACGTGCACGCGAGCAGCTGGCAGTACACGCAGGATACAGCGCAGGTCGCGCAAAGCAAAGGCATAGACTTCCTAGGCATGTACAATGCGACGGTGCAGGCAGAGAGTTGGGATGGGCTGCACTACGGCGAGAAGGTCGCCCTTACGCAGGCGATGATGGTACGTTTCTCTGTTCTGCATGTCACACTGCATGAATACCTGCATGTACGTCCGACTGACTCATAGGGGCCACACAGATCATCAATTGGCTCTCTGCGCTTTAGAATTTCCGAAGGGGCCTCTCAGTGGCCCAGTTGGCATGCAATAAAACAAAAATCGGTGGTGCCAGCGAGGGTTTCGAGTTCTGGTTGAATGACGGTAATTGGGATTGTTGGGTATAAATAATGTCGTTTCTCTCCCCTAATTCAACTTTGGGTACCGACTATTGGATAATGAATTGTATCTGTACTTCTCTTTCTCTTTCTCTTCATCCTGTTTTTTTTTTTCTTTTTTTTAATTGCGAATCTCAGTTGTCGTTCTTATAATTTGTATTTCTTACCAATGTGCATCCCCAATCGTTGATTTATAGTTTTCCCTTTTCCTGTCTAGTAACGGCGTGCATATCCTCGGTGGTACTTTCTATCTTCTAGCCCCTCCTTCACGCACCAAAATCTCAAAATCCAAAACACAGCGTGAAACGGGCGTTGATATTACACCAAGATCTATACCGAACCCGCCAGGGGTGCAGCACAGTAAGATCCGGAGAGGGAAGACAACCCTGCCTGCAGGGAGAGATCGAGAGCGGATGTTCCTGCTTTCCGCCAGATATCTATCTAGCAGTGTCATCATCATCTATCGATCTCGATCTTCGGCGGGAACGTTAGGCAACGTAGTTTTGGCTTTGCAGGACCCAAGTAGTTAGGCCGCTTAACAGTTAGACTTCTCCCATGGTGGGGTTGAGCGAGAGGGTCTGGAGTCGGGCCGGGTCACCCCGCCTTAGCTTGACGAAGCCGTTGAGGTGACAGGTGAGTACACGTGGCAGGTGACAGGTGCAGATTTACGCTTTGGCGTGGAGAACACCCCGAGGAAGAACAATTGTAGGTACCATCAAATCATTATGTACATGTATAACTCGCTCCTGGTGGTTACATCATAGTGTAACCACACTGAAGCTATCTGCTATCTACCCCTGCTGATAGAAGTTTTATGGTGCGTTATATTTCGAGCCGCTTGGAAGAAAATGCCCATCGGGAAGAGAAATCTATAAGGCTAACGACAGTTCTGCAAGGAGATTAAAGGCAACGCGGGAGTGGCGCTTTGAAGGACTGCTTGCCCACTCTAGACGTGGAGAGCGGAGGTCTCGGCGTTGGCGAGGTGGGATTCGTACGGCTGAAGAGCCTTCTTGACCTCCGTCGTGGTGAACTTTGCAACCTGTTGAGGGGCGCGGCCGACGAAGGTGCTGGGGTCGAGGAGGGCGTCGAGCTGGTCGAGGATAGGGGCGAAGAACTCGGTGCGACGGATGCGGTCAAGGAGGTCGTTGTCTTTGCCGAGCTTCTTGACGTTGTCGGCGGCTTGGTGGGAGAGGACACCTAGGATGGCGGGGTGTGTTAGACTTCAGATTTTGAGGGGGATGGGGGAGAGGGAGAAAGTGGAGGCTTACGGATTTCCTCATGGGCGTCTTGGCGGGAGAGACCCTTCTTGACGCAGGCCATAATGACCTGTATTTCATACATTAGTTCCGAGGCTAGGCCAGGGTTGTTATATTAGGGGGGTGCGTACGTTCTCACTAAAGGACTAGTTAGCATGGGCTGATTGAGAGATGGAAACTGCAGCGGCCAAGACTTACGTTGCCATAAATGGAAGCTCGTCGTTCACACGACGTTTGATGACCTCGGGGTACACCACGAAACCGGAGGTAACGTTGTCTAATTGATCCACATGTGTAAGCAACCCAAAATTACAAGTCCGACTGGGCCGTTATGCGATACTTACTCAGGAGGATAAGACACGCGTCCGCGCAGAGATAGAGCTCGGGGATACTGATCCGGCGGATAGCACTGTCATCCTGTAACGATAGTTAGACGCTAAGGCCGGCCGTATTAAGTCCAACGGGATATCTCACCAATGAACGCTCGAACCATTGTGCGGAGTAGGTATCCAGGGCGTCCTTGGGGAGGTTTTGGAGGTGCCTGCCCAGCGAGCAGAGACGCTCGGACCGCATAGGGTTACGCTTGTAAGCCTGTATGTCATCGTTAGCCCGAATCGCAGTGATTTGCGCCACGCACGGATACCGACCATTGCACTGCTGCCAATCTGGTCCTTCTCAAAAGGCTCCTCGACCTCCTTGAGCATAGCCAAATGGCGAATATCGATGCCGATGCGCTCACATGTGGAGCCGAAGGAGCCAAGAGCGTTGGCAACGTCAACATCGATCTTTCGGGAGTATGTCTGACTGGAAATGATGAAGGCGGAGTCGAATCCAGCCTTTTCGGTAACAAGCTCATCTAGCTTCTCAACCTTCTCGTGATCTCCGTTGAAAATCTGCAGGAAAGAAGCCTGGGTTCCAGTTGTGCCCTTGACACCACGGAAGCGCAGATCATCACGCGCACGCTCGAGGTTCCTCAGATCCATCAGCAAGTCCTGAATCCACAAGCAGGCCCGCTTTCCGACCGTGACAAGTTGCGCTGGCTGCCCGTGGGTGAAACCGAGACAGGGCAAATCCTTGTACTGGTTGGCGAAAGCAGACAGCTTGTCAATGACAACCGCCAGCTTGGGTATAAGGATGTTCAGGCCATCCCGCAGGAAGATAAGGTCCGCATTGTCCGTGCAGTAGCAGGAGGTGGCGCCCCAGTGGATGATTCCAGCAGCTGCAGGAGCAACCTGACCATAGGCGTGCACATGGGCCATGACATCGTGTCTCCGGCGCTTCTCCTCCTCAGCGGCGACCTTGAATTCCTCGTCTTTGATGGTGGTGTGGTTCCGCATCTGCTCAATGGCTTCGTCGGTGATGGCCAGACCGAGCTCTACACGGCGGTCAGTTGCATTGTACGTGGGGCTGGCGAGGGGTAGGATGAGAGTGACCTTTCTCGGACTCTGCGAGCCACAGCCACAATTGCCTCCAGGTTGAGAATCGGTTTCTCGGGGAGAATAGATATTTCATCTCATCACCTAAGTGCCAGAATGAGTTGTTAGCTACTACGTGTACGGCAATTGTGAGGGGTTGGTGGTCATGTACTTACTCGCATACCGCGAGTTCAGAGGGGTCTGGTAGACGTCATTGCTGGAAGACATGGTGTCAAATAGCAGTCGAACCACTGTACGAGAAATTGAGAGTCTCTGGTGAGAGAAAAGAGAACGAGGCCCAACGGAAGTATGTGCGTCGACAGTCCCCAGACGAAATTTTGCTACGACTATTTTTTAGCGGGGTCGAAAAGGCTTATCAGCGGCAATCGATCTGCGA
This sequence comes from Aspergillus carlsbadensis, assembly GCA_025688815.1. Classification (NCBI taxonomy): domain Eukaryota; kingdom Fungi; phylum Ascomycota; class Eurotiomycetes; order Eurotiales; family Aspergillaceae; genus Aspergillus; species Aspergillus carlsbadensis. Next base: position 160,184 of record MU628175.1, read on the forward strand.
CTATCATCACGTGATCCTCATAATTTTTCCACACCCCACGCCCAGGGACCGCCGAGATCGGCCAGGGTCGGAGAACACCTTGGGGGTGGCATGTTGTCAAGCGCTCAACGCGGTAGCATTATTTATACCAGAGCACATCGTAAGACATACAAGGAATTGCCCGGAATCTTCCACATCAGATGACAAGGGCCTGCCAGCCATCCTTGACGAGTTACCCAAAAAACCCAAAATGGGCTTTCTTCAATCACTGTAGTGCCGCGAGCTGGGCAGCCAGACTACCTTTGTCATACTTGGCATACTTGCCGCGGCCTTTATCAACTTCGTGATACCTGTCCCAGAACCGCGCATACAGTGGCTCGAGTACTGCTTGCACCTCACGAGCGAGCACACTGCGCACTTCCCTCTCCATGTAAAGAGCTTTGTGACGTGCGACCAACTCATCAAAACTGGCATTGAAGGATTTGAATTTGTCTTTAATAGCATCCTTATCACGGGAGGAGAGAGATTTGACGATTGCGCTGGAATCGACAACGCCACCGGATTGGGGGCGGCCACCACCAGTCCGAGACGTATATTGGACATCAAGGAGATAGTGTGACGTCTCCTTCCAGGCATCGAGATATGTTGAGGTGGCTCGTTTGCGGAAAGTATCAATCCTCGATATACTGTCTGCGGAGCCGAGGTATTTTGCTAGCTCTGGGCTCGATCGGATTGAGCGGTCCACGATACAGAAGACGTTTGAGAGAAAAACACCCTGTACAGCCTTTGACCGGTGCAATGCCCGGCTTCGGGACTCAAGTGAAATCATAAGCGCTTCAATCATATCCAAAATGAAATGCGACAAGAGCGTTGAGCTGTCGGGACTAACATCCAGGGGAGTAGCTGATGAAGTATTGGACGTCGAGCGCCAATTTCCGTCTCCCAAGGAGGTCAGGATAGAAGCGAGAGGGCCGGAATAGCCAGTCAAGGTAGTCAGCGAGCTCATGACCTCGTTGACAAGAGGCACGGACCCACCATCTGGTGGAAGCATGGGTATACTGGCGGCCTTGCGCTTTGTTTCCTCCAGCAGTTCTGAAAGAGACGATTTGGCAGTTTCCCTGACAGGCCTCAGGGCTTCGATGAACAGACTTTTGAGCTCGCCTGTCTTCCCGTCAACCCGGTAGGACATGGCTGTCACAATCTCTATGATCTCGAACGCTAGAAAACAATCTGTCATGAGGTTTGCTCGAATATACTGATTGAGCTCACGAAGGGTCTTTGAGTATTCGCCCATCGCAGAACGACATGTCATTTGCAACGCCAAGCCCTTATGGTCCCCCGTGAAGATCTGCGAGATGGCTTCGTACTCCGCATAGATGAAGTTTTCCAATGCACTCGAGTAGATACCAATGCCATTCGTTCCCTGCTTGTAGGGACCGTCGGCAGCCCTCCGTTTCATTGTGTTTAGCGATGCAATGGCAAGATTTTGTGAGCTCGTTGTGATATATGGTCCGCGAATATCGGCGTAAATCTTGAGGGCAGGGCTGCCGCCTTCACCGCGATGGGGTGTATGTACAGCTGCAGAACTAATAGCAGCACAAATAGGTCCTATCTCTTCTATCTTCTCGTCGGGGATTGATGGGAATGAGAGATCTATTTTGAAGAAAACGGTAAGCAATAGTCCCGAAAGAAGAGAGCAGGTAAGGTACCCTTTGTCAAGTAGTGTAGCGGCTCAATCGGACCGACATGCTGGCCCAGTTTGAGTCGCAGCAGGTCTTGTAGTTTTGTATTCCCAATGCCCAAAAGAGATGTGAATTCGCTAATTGCTTTTTGGTTTGATTTCAAGTTGGTCGAGGTCAAGTCCACCAATGCATTGTCCACACGTTTCATGGCCTCCAGATATTGCGATAAATCTTCGGTCTGTGGCCTATTTGATCACAGCTAAAGTCAGTAGGAGAAATTCAGCTGGGAGATGTCGCGTACCCAGCACGGATAATCCCTTCCTCACGGTTCTTCGCGTCGAGTGGTTTTCGGAGGCGATCAATGGCTTCATTTATTTTATCGATATTGTTGTTTGTAGTTTGCAGAGACTGCGTGTTGCTGTAGATAGGGCCGATGGCATGTTTCACGACGTTCCCTCCGGTTTCGAGGCGTACAAGGGAGCCTTGGATCTTCTTGGTGAGGAGCTTAAGCTTCTCCAGGTTGGCGTATAGTACTTCCACCTCTGCGCTCTCTTCGGCAAAGGCCGTACTCCTTTGTGCGACCATCGTGGTACAGTTTTAAATATCAGGGGCTCAGGTGGTGGGCTGTCTGCGATCTGTACAGATAAGGCATGTCATGCTCAGATTGGGATGCGAGAGATAAACAATAGGTAAAGGGCGATGAGAGGAGACAGTTGACGAGGCACCGGGCCTCATAAACAATTCAGCGTCTCATTCATTAACAATTAGTGCGATAAGAGTGATCGAGGAAGCGGTAGATGTTTGGTCGGCCAGTTTGTTGGAGCTCTCTCCAGACTCAAGGGTCTCGGGGCACTGGGCAGCGCGATATCCGCCAGAGAGGAACTTTGCCCTGTTTGGCCTAGCACCCTGTCCAACTAAAACCACATCACCCCCTCTGAAGCTGCCTACTCCATGAAATGTCACTCACTTCCAAACACACGGGTCATCGAACAATCGATACTAGTATTAGTCATGGTTACATCGTGTATCCGTCTGACAGGCAACCATCCAAGTTGCCGCCTCCATTTAATTGGGAGAACGGGCTTTCATCAAACATGATCCTATTCAACAAACCGCCACTCCAAAGCTGAGGTGTCGAACGACCATGAGCTCGCGGCCTCGTATTCGTGATCTTGGATATGGACCTGGAAAATTCTCCCCAGGTCCAAAGAACTCGATTCTTGACGTAAAAGGTACGGTAAAAGTACTAGAATCCAAAATGGTGGTTTGAATACGAATCTGACCAGCCTACAGACGTCTCAGTCGGCCAAGTCACCCTTCACCAAGGGACAGACATCCATACTGGCTTGACTGTAATTCTTCCTCGCACAATTAAGGAAACTCTTGGTTTGCCTTGTTATGCAGCAACTCACGACCTGAATGGAATGGGAGAGCTGACCGGGACCCATGGCCTCACAGAATGGGGGTTTATCAATGGGGTACTTATATCCCTTCGTGTCACAGGTAGCCAAGTTCTAATAAACAGTATAGCCAATTGCCCTGACCAATACCATCAGTATTGGAAAGGTATACGATGGCCTCTTCTTGTGGCAGCTGGAGCAAGCGCTGAAGTCCGGACAAGACGACCTTGAAGCTTCACGCCGTTTAAACATACCTGTAGTGGGAGAAACTTATGACGGTCTGCTGAACGATATCAGTGCATCAGTGGTTGATAAGAATACGGTATATGATGCTATTGAAGCGTCAAAGACCCAGAGCGAGGTGCTAGAAGGAAACTACGGTGGTGGTACAGCGATGCGGTGCCATGGATATAAAGGAGGGACTGGAACGAGCTCCAGAATTGTGCCTGGTGCTGATAAAGACTACACCCTTGGTGTCTTGGTACAAGCGAACCATGGTCAGAAACCGGATCTCCGTATTGGAAATGTGCCAGTGGGGGAGCTCTTGATCAGAGAAGATGCGGCAGCTTCTGATAGCAGCGCTCCCGATACAACCACCCGCTTTCCGAAAGGCGGCAAGGCAGCAGAAGGAAGTGAGTGTCATTATCGCTTAACACTTGGATAGTTCATGCTTCTGACTCTCGTCTAGGCATCATAGTTGTCATTATGTAGGTCACCAGCCTTGATGCACGCTTATTTCAGTATTAACTTGGTGAAGCACTGACGCTCCGCTGCTTCCCCACCAACTGCGCCGAATTGCACAGCACGCTGGAATGGGTATCACACAGGTAAGAGCTTATCTGCAAATTTTGGCCCAATTCTTGGTAATAATCCACGGACGTGGTATATTGACTCGCTACTTTTCCAGGTTGGTGGCCACTCAGCAGGGAGGAACTACTCCGGCGAGATATTCCTTGCTCTATCAACCGGAACGTCTCCAAATGAGCTAGCAACAGAGTCCAGTGGCTTTGACTATCTGCCACCACTAGAAACACAACCGGTAGAGACTGTCAAGAATGAGGTTGTAGATTCCTTGTTCTACGCCACATCCGAAGCCACGGAGGAAGCCATCCTGAATGCTCTTTGCAAGGCAGAGACCTTGACAGGATTCAAGGGGCGAACTCAGCCTGCTCTGCCTGTAGATCGGGTCAAGGAACTGCTGGATAAATATATGGTCAAGCTGCCGCCTCTTTGATGTCTTCAGGTCTGAGATTCTAGATTCGGCAATCTGACAGGGACTATACCTCAGTGGCGTGTCGGTCCGTCCCCTTGTAGCATATTTCAAATTGACAATATCCCACACCTTACATATCTAGCATTTGAAAGGCATATTCTGATCATTGATTTTAAAGTCCGAATCACGGTCAGCCATATGATGGTATAAAATAAGCAAAATGGACGCTAATCTAGAACAGGACTAGACACTCAACGTTGAGGGGATCACCTGACACTACGTCACCATCTCCGCCGAGTCGCGGCGGCGTTGATTGGAAGCTGCAACCTTGGAAGCGACAAGCTGCAAATCCTGCAAGAAATGGAGGATCATCGGGGTCTGGCCCATAGCCCTGCAGGCACAGGTACTTAAGAGCAGTCACCACCCCATGTGGTTACCCTTCAATCCTCATGCCAGACGTGGTATCCGCCTCAAAATGGGTGCTGCGAGGGCATTCTGTCTCCGCTTCGCTCCTCCGGCCGCCCTAATCTACGTTGGCGGTCGTGTCCTCACCTCAATTGAGGCAGCTCAGAATAATTCGCAATTCTTTCTTTTACGTTCCGACCCGAGGACGCCTTACTCGACCAAACAATCGCAAAACTCAATTGGCGATGGCGCCACTGGCCGCAATGAGGCCAAGTCTCGCGTTGGCGGGAGCTTTCACAGCGATGACTCAAACGGCTCATCCGTTTGGACGCACATGATGGAGAGATTTGAGGGGGTCAAACAGTCCGTTGGTTCCGCGGATTGGATAGAATTGGAGCACATCAAGCACTACATCACTCCTGACTGGACACGACTACTGCCCGGAACGGTACAAAAGCTTCAGCGCGAGCTTTCCATGGCTCCAGGCTCCCTCGCAGATGAAATTTGGAAAGAAGCACACGACCCGGATCTGAATCCGGAGATATTGCGAGAAGCCACAGTCCGCGTTGGGGACACCCTCTGCGACGACGAGTTGGCATTCAGGAAAAAGCGGCAAAAACATGCGGTCAAGGCTCTCGCCGCATATTTGAACATTCCTGAATCAGATATACACCCCGACGATGTTCCGATCATCTCGATGTGCGGCTCCGGTGGTGGTCTCCGCGCTCTTGTTGCTGGTACAGGCTCATATTTAGCGACTCAAGAGGCCGGGCTGTGGGATTGTGTGACTTACACTGCTGGTGTCAGTGGTAGCTGTTGGCTACAGACCCTCTATCACTCTTCCATTACTGGGCGCAATTTTACCAAGCTGGTTGATCATCTAAAGAACAGACTGAACGTGCACATGGCCTTCCCACCAGCAGCACTCAAACTGTTGACCCATGCGCCGACCAACAAATATCTTCTCAGTGGCCTCGTCCAAAAGCTCAAGGGTGACCCAGGTGCGGATTTTGGTTTAGTCGATGTATACGGCATGCTGCTTGCTGCGAGGTTGCTTGTGCCGAAAGGGGAGCTTGGGGCTTCCGACCTAGACCTCAAACTGTCCAACCAGAGCTACAATATTGCCAGTGGAGCCCATCCGCTACCCATCTACACAGCGGTGCGCCACGAGATTCCGATCTTGGAAGAGAAAGTAGATGGTAAGAAACCTACGCCTGAGAAGCTTATAAGAGAGTCGAGGAACGAGGCCTGGTTCCAATGGTTCGAGTTTACGCCATACGAATTTTTCTGCGAGGAACTCAATGCTGGAATACCTACATGGGCCCTAGGAAGGCACTTTTACGGTGGTAAGAACGACATGCCCGCTGGAACCTCTCCCATACCGGAGCTACACGTTGGGAGCCTTATGGGCATCTGGGGTAGCGCTTTTTGTGCGACTCTCTCACACTACTACAAGGAAATCCGCCCATTAATCAGAAACCTTGCCGGCTTTGGTGGTGTCGATTCTCTGATCCAGGGGAAATCAAAAGACCTCATCCGGGTCCATCCCATCGATCCAGCCACGATACCGAATTTTGTGCTAGGGATGAAGGACCAGCTGCCTCCTTCCTGTCCTGAATCGATATTTCAGAGTCAGCATCTTCGACTTATGGACGCAGGAATGAGCAACAATCTTCCCATATACCCACTTCTTCGGCCAGGGCGTGACGTGGACATCATCATCGCATTTGACAACTCGGCCGATATCAAGCAGGAGAACTGGCTATCTGTTGTAGATGGATACGCACGCCAGCGAGGTATCAAAGGCTGGCCTGTCGGCGCTGGCTGGCCCAGGGAAGCTGACACACTGAAGGAGACAGAAAGGACCCTCCGCGAGCCAGAAAATATCTCTGAAGAGGCCCTAAACAGGAAAATAACGACCGCCCAAGCCGACTTCAATCAGGGGCAGCCATCAAAGCAAGCAGCGAAGAAATCAGATTCCCCGGTAAACACAGACCTCGACTACTGCAACATCTGGGTCGGCAGCACGCAAGAAATGATCTCGGCTAAAGAGCCTCCGCCGTCCAAACGCCTCTTCGACCCCCGGGCCAGAGACCACTCCGAGTCCGAGTTCCACCTCATGCGCCCAGATGCCGGAATCGCCGTCGTTTACTTCCCATTACTCCCGAACCCCTCAGCCCCAGACCTCCCTTCCGAGTCCTCCCTCTCCAGACCCTCCAAGGAAGACCTCCACAGCCCCTCCGAGTCCAAATCATCCGCCGACGCAATCGATCCTACAAAACCGCTAGTTCCTCATCCGGGCAGCATCAGCCCCGACGTGGACGATTTCCTATCAACATGGAACTTTATATACACGCCGGAACAGATCGATGCCGTTGTCGGCCTGGCCAAGGCCAACTTTGCGGAGGGTGAGGAGCAGGTCAAGCGCGTTGTTCGCGGGGTTTATGAGCGGAAGAAAAAGGATAGGTTGCTTCGTGAGGACCGCAAGCACCGGCCTCATGCTGAGGGGTTGATGCTGAGCTGAGCTGAGCTATGGGACCACCCTTCCCTTTAATCCCTTTCCTTTCATCTCGCCGTACCTCTCTCCTACTACTTGATACACTGCCACGCCTTTTTTTTTCATAGATTATTTGTACTTTATCAATAGATATCAATAACCACGGTGTTGTACGATACGGTAAAAGAACATAAGCTAGTCTGCAATCGATTGCAGGTCTATCAGTTTGTCTTAGGGCTACTCTGGTTTCTTCTCCCGGACAACCCGCCCAGCTCAGATTACTCGGTATGTTTTTTCTCTTCCGCTATTCTATGCTTACCACAGCTGCTCGTCATGGCAATGGACCTAACCCCAATAGACTAATTTTTATTCTCTCCGAACCAGCCGGCGTATGTATCTACAGGATTTTAAATATGTACTATAACACAAACCAAACCTACCAGCAACGCTCACAGCCGCACACGAAGCCGCACTCGCCCATCTCTCGGATTCGCACTTTCACCTATCTAGCACTTCTTGTTGCCCGAGGTCCCCAACTTCTGGCCCGCAGTACCCGGGATAACGCCAGCAATCTGAGCAGATCCCAGCGCCTCGATGGGGTCATACGGCAGGCTGTCAGGGGTAAGAGTTCCCTCAGGGACAGAGTTGCTCGAGCCACCAAGGTCGACGTCATCGACAACAGCGTACCCGGTGTAGTCGGAGTCAGCGAAAAAGATGGCCTCGTCGGGGCAGTTGGCGAAGGCAGAGGACTGAATGAGCACTTGGGCGTCCATGCGGCAGTTCACGCCGGTGTCGATCAGGCTGTCCCAGAAGTTGTTGATCAGGTGCACGGTGGCGAAGCGGATCAGCGGGGCGCGGCTGTTGATGTTGTAGAAGTGATTGTTGGCGTAGGTAATGTGGAGGGCGCCGAGGTCTTCGTCTTCGTTGGAGTCTGAGTGGCCGATTAGGGTTCCCTTCCACTACAGCGCGGAAGACAAGTTAGTACGTGCGTGGCTAAAGAGGACACTGGGGATGGAAGGGGCAGGAAAATAGGAACGCCGTACGTGGTCATGGAAGTAAGTGTTCGAGACAGTAATCCAGTCAGCGCCGTGGGTGATATCAAGGAGACCGTCGAGGTCATCCTTGCCACCAGAGAGGTCGCCAGAGAGATCACAGTGGTCAACCCAGACGTTGAAGGACTCATCAATACCAATGGCGTCGCCATTATCAGCGTCTACCTGGCCGATCTTTAGGTTGCGCATGATAACGTTCTCAACTTGGCGGATGTAGAATCCAACACCAGTGATGGCTGGTCTGGTTAGCAAAATTCAAGGTTGCTAGGGTACTGTACACCCGGCGGGTTTTGCTTGAGGAGAAAGGAACGTACAGCTGCCAGCTTCACCATAGATGGTCTTGTCCGCAGCAACACGGATCTTAGCGCTGCCAGAGATGGAACCAGAGACAATAACAGTCAAAGGTCCCTCGCTCTCGGCAGCTTCAGTCAGGCTGGCAAGATCATTGACAGTAACAGTGTCACCACCAGCACCACCAGTGGTGCCGCCATTCTGGGTGCAGTAACCGACTGGGCAGCTCTCTGTAGCCTGACGACGAGCCAGCTCGTCGCGTCTCTGGCGGAGCTTAGTAGGGGAGGCAATGGCCACAGTGGCCAGGAGGAAAAGAGCGGAAAACCTCATTTTTGAAGGAGTGAGAAACAAGAGTGGTATGAAAGAACGAAAGGAAGGAAATTGTCTGCAAGCTGTGTCAACACCAGGTTGTTGGGTTCCTCTATCGCATGGTGGAAGGGCCCGTGATTTATAGGCGATAGAACTGGTTGAGGCTTGAGACTTGGGCAGCGTCAGCAATCTACAAGCACTCTCTATACTAAACATCCCAAGAACCTCCGCCCAAGCCAAGCACTCTATTCCAATTTTCCGTCCAATGGGATGCCGCACTTAGCGCATATCACCCCCCGAACTGGTGACCCTGAGCATTGCCGCGCAGACTGCCATGGCCTGCCGAGAACCCTTAATTAATCCGGGGCACTGGTTTGTGAAACCCCGTAAGCGGACTCGATCCAGTTGGCGCGAAAAGCAGTTCCATGGCGTTTCATGCAAGTTGGACATGATTCATGGTTTGATAGCTATCGCTCAGAATGAGAGAATTCGTGGGAGTTTGTTTAAGTACCGAAGGATAAAAATAGGTTTCAGGGATGGAAACCCTGAAGGGTCTGTTCGTGCTATCTATCCCGGTTAGTATATTTGAAGCTATTCGCGGGTCAATGCTTCCCTCCGCGGACTCCGACTGAATAGACCCTGCGTTCGCTTGAAGATACTCCAACAGCCATCCTTCTTGGCCCCATGCCCCTGGCTACAGCTCGAATGGGTTGATGTGAATCCCTGTATTCCGGAATGTCGGATGCAGATCTCGCAGAGTCCTCTTGATTTTGCGCCAATTGCGTCACGAGGTGGACTAAGATTCCGTTCCAATGATACAGACTCCGAAATCCAGGCGCTCGCGGCTAGCTATACCAAGTATTGATGGGTATGCTTTCAAGGAGGGCAGTCCTCTCCCCTTCCGCGCCACGGAGCAAGCAGACTCGAGGAGTGACTTTTTTGGTCATTCTCCAAGCAATACGCCGCAAATGACCGAATTCAATCGGGACGAATCTGTAGCAGACAGGTTAAGGCTTCGAGTGACGTATGACGGTGTTGTGGTTGTGTGTGGTTGTACGCGTTTGGCACAGGAGAGCATAGAGAACACGACTCTGGTCGAGGAAACGAAGTATAAGATTTCAGATCCGGTTCACAGCATATGAAAACAGCACCAAAAGTGCCTGGTGGCGACCTATGGCGAGGTCGAGTGGGAAAGCATCCGGACAGGTCAAGCACCCGCACGCCCGGAGAAAGACACTGGACCATACAAGCGTAACAAGGACCTTTTTTTAATCTGAATAAACTTTCTGTACTAAGGTTGTCGGTTCGATTCTTCGCTTTTCTGATTCTCTTGCTTTTACCCAAGTGGTGCTTTGCTTCGTTGACAATGTCTTGTTTGAATGTGAATGTTAGTTATATAGTTATAGTAATACGTAGGTGTTCCTGCAGTAGATATTTTTTTAAGAGTGCAGGTGGTGGAGACCAGGGCGATTGTAAACAAAGGCATTGGAAACTGCTTAAGAGACATCTGCATTAGTATTAATTTAGGGTCGTTATTTCTATGCCTTTTGAGTTAATAATGTATGTATACATATTTCGTAATCCTTGACTGGGGACCCAAACTGTCTACCAGACACGGTGTCTACACAGATCTCGTCTCCTCGTCATTATTTGTATCCTTGTCTCTCCCCTTCGCCGATCCCTTCGTAGCATCGCTCATCGGAACATTCTCATCCTCGTGATGCTTCACCCCTTCCTCCCCACTACTATCATCCGCCTCCCTCTCGATCTCCTCCTTTCTGAGCCTCCAATCCGAAACTCTCGTCTCTGGAATCTCCTCGCCGGGCTTAGGCTCCGTAACAACACCCTTCGAAACCGGTCTCGTTTTGTCGTCGACGTCGCGAACCTCTCCGCTCTCAGGCTCCGCATACCGCCACAGAACCTTGAGCCGATCTAGCGCTTTCATCCCCTTCCTACTCGTTCCTTTAATTCCGTCCATGGCGTCCCATTCGATCTCGAAGACGCCTGAGTCATATTGATTCCCACCTTCGAAGTACGGGTTGAACCAAACGTGTGCGACCGATGTGACCATTGCGAGCCCCGTGTATGTGGCTGCTTTGCTGCGGCGTTCAAAGTCGATGTTTATGTCGGAGGATGGGAGGATGACGGGGCTGTGAGGTCGAAGAAGGACGGCCGTCGTGTGTTTCTGCGGTGGTTCGGAGGGGGTTGACTTGGGAGGGGTAATTGTTTGATTATGAGAGGGGTCGCTGGGGGTTGTCGGGGATGTGGTTGATGAGGGATTAGCACTGTTGGCTGCGAGGCTATTTGTCCACATCGATGAATCAGATTGGGCGGATATCGGTTCTTGCTGGTTGGAGAGGGATGGAGATGGTGTTGTGGTCAAGGGCGTGGTTTTGGCTTTGGTCCGAAATTTGTTCTTCCTGTTGACCATGTCGGTGCTGCTGCTGTTTCCATCGTCACTGAGCTCGTTGCCGCTGTCAGGTTGTGAGCCGTCACCGGGCATGACGATGCGTTCATCCCGGTGGAAGAGATGGAACTGCTTGATCTTCTGCCCCTCATCGACGAAGCCCTCCACAGCAACCTTCACTCCATCCCGCAAGCCCCATACGTGGATTTCAAGAATCTCGACCGGACGCTCGACATACTTCTTGCCCATCTCATTCGTCCACCGGTCGACATACCGCACCCAGCGCAGCTGACTTGGTATACTCACACCGGAGCCAAACCCAACCCTCATCCGTCGCTCCGTGAATCGCTGCAACGCATCTTCCATCTTCCACCCCTCCTGACTGATCAGGTACGAGCACGCCATTGTCCCACTCCGGCCTTTTCCAGCCTTGCAGTGCACAACGATCACCCTCTGCCCTTGTTTGGACTCTATACCATTGGCCTTCTCCTTGGTTTCCCCCCCTCTTTCTTTTAAACCTTCGGAGCCAGTCCCGTCCAGCCGGTGCAGCCAATTCCGCATACTAGCCACGACCTTAGGGATCAGGGCAAAGGGCGGCGGATGGTGATCGGGAAATGGAAAGTGGTGGATGCGCCCATATACCTCTGAGTCTGGGTACCCGGTGCCTTCTGCACGGAACTCCCAGATACCCCAGTTCTCCGCATGCTTAGTGTCGAGGAAGTTGACGAGATCTTTGAGCGGGGTTCTGTATGCGATCTTAGGATAGTTTGTCGAGGGGCCGGATGTTGCGATTACTACAACTGCGATTAGTACGCATATCGACAGTAGATACTCAGGACCAAGAATACGCCTTGTAGTGCTGGAAATTGAGGAGCGGGAGGGGCAAGGGAAAGCACAAACTCACTATTATCAGTAACATAACAAAGATCCAACCCAGCTTCGGGATGCGGCAGTCTCGGACCAGCAACAATCTGTCGGAGGATCGACGCCTGCGTGGATCAGGAAGCCAAGCGCAGCAGGTCAGTCTGGGCGCTGCCAGGTGAGATGAAGTTGGAATGGGGGCTGCATTGCATACCATGTGTTGTGTCACCAGCGTCAATCCAGCTGCCGGTGGGGAATGTTCCTTCGCTGCTTGAAGTAATCAAAACTAGGCGGAAATGGAGGTGAGAGGCGTGATATGAGTAACTGAATAATTTGTAGAAGCTGCGTCTCCGGCGACGCGTTGTTGGGGAATCAAGTTGACGTGTGGAGGCTCTTAAACGTAGTGCCAAGACTCTGATGTCATCGCCAGAGGCTTGTATAGCCTCAAGGCATATGGTGGCATAGCCTCAACGACAGCTCAGCTACGGAGTATTACTGCATCTATACGCATACGAAATAGGGTGCAAGGCTGAATTCGAAGAAATATTTATTGTAGAAAGCATTACATTACGGGAGAATTGCAGATGCTTCTACGCCATGACATATAAAATTATAAATACAGAATCCCAAATAGCCTTTCTACCATGCCACTTAGCCTTCGAGTTCCACCATTTAATGTAACCTTAAACGCACTCCGATCCAATCGAACTCACAGCTTAAGCAACCCCATAGACCTCCCCAACCGTAATCGTAAAGCTCCTCGTCGCCTCCGTGACATTCCTCTCCCCAAACGCAAAATAATGCGACCACTCCGTCTCACGCCACTGGTGCTGCGCCTTGACCGTCCAATTCGGGTATTGCGCGGGTTCGATTTGCGCGAGCATGGCCTTATCATTGCACGCGGCATAGTCATCCTGCACACTTGTTCCGTTGCATGTTGTGTTGAACCCGGGTGTGTTGGCTGACGCGGCGCCGGCGATGTTGAAGCTGTAGACGCACCCGCCAGGAGAACAGCCGATGTCGAAGTTGGAAACGTGCCAGGTTAGGGCTGGGTTTGTAGGATCTGCTGCCAGGCGAACGGCGGTTTTGGGGAGGGAGAAGGGGGAGGCGGTCGTTGTTGTTGTTGCGGAAAGGACAGCGAGGAAGGTCGAGAGGAAAGAGAGATGCATTGTTGTGTTGTGTGCCTGGTGGTGCTTTGGTAGTACAGGTAGAGAGAAATGAGGAAGAGGGGGATGAGAGGAGACGAGAAGTTGAGCAGCAGTTTTTCTAGCCCAGAGAGGAAGAGACGGATATAAGAAGACAGGATCCAAGAGGGCTAGCTATGAGACAGCGCGCTTTGTTTTGGTACCGACGATGAGAAACCGGGGAGCTTGTCCTTGCCAATTGGCGATACCCTTGACTATAAATGGAGCCGATGGAGTCGGCGACCCGGCGATCGCCCTTGGCGGCGTTTGAACCGTTGCAGATCCCTAAGGGGGTAAACTCTTACAGGCGACGACAGTCACCACTCGCTGGACACGTTTACCAATAAGACAATCCCAACAAGATATCCTGCAGGCGAACTCGCCTGTCTCTGTCTCACTCTCTGACACAGTCGTACAGTTTCTATTTCCAACCCGGTTTGAGCTTCTCCCGCGGCTCTCGTTCGTCCATGGTTCGACAGTGGAACAGTGGAACCAGTTGCCGCGGCTAACTCCTGAGCGATATTTGTTGTAGTTAAGCTTGTCTTGATCTGTTGCAGCCGGGGTGTCAGACTACGCCAAGCGGAACTGAAGGTTGCCCCCGGCGAACTGCTGTCTTAGGGAAATGGACATGGTCGCAATCCTGTTCCCGCTATGCTGAGGCGTTTGTGGTTTCGAGATTTGGAATTTTGGGTTCGAGTCGGAGAATGTGATAAACCACCCAGTTGGTTGCTGAGAGCATACAGTGTCGCCGTGTCTCCTCGCAACTTCCTGACGAAAAATCGATAGTGAGGGATCTCATTGCGATCTGCAATCAGCGTCGGGCCGGCATCGTTCGTTCTCAACAATATTATTGTCAAGTCACCAGGGGGAGAAAAGCTTGAGATTGAATAATGTCCATGATAGTTTACAGAGGTTATATAGGATTCTATTCCTCATCCATCTCAGCCTCGGTTTGCTTGATGGCCGGTAGAGCGGCTTCGATCGACCCTTGAATCTGGAGTAACGAGACTCGACTCTTTCAGGAGGCCATTCTCTCTTCAAAGTCGCCGCTCTTCCTTTTCTCTTACTCCATATCGCGTTTGAGATCATTATGTGGTTGGGCCTCTTTCCGGCCCGAATGACCTTCAGGTTCCGCTCCCTCAATAGAAGTATTGGGCGGGTTTGTGTGTTTATCGGTCGCTAGATTCTCGACTTCTTCCTCGGGTACATCTTCCCTGATTGCCGGATGTTGCCTCAACTTAACAGCAGCCTCGTCTGCCGAGGTACCGCAAAGCTCGCGAATCTCAGCACGCGCTGCCTGGTCAAGGTGCAATCCTCGCTCGATCATGTCCTCAAAGTACAGGTGCGCCGACTGGAAATTATCACACTCCAAACATATCATGATGAGATGCCCAAAGGAATTCGCGTTCGGCACAACCTGGAACGCTGCCATCTCGTGAACGACGAACATGGCCGACTCGGCATCTTGGGTCACTCGGCACATCCGGATCAGTGCGTTGAATATAGCGGCGTCCGGTTTAGCAGAGCACAGTGTATATAGTTCTTTGTAAAAAGCGATTCCGTCATCTACCTCGAATGGGTCGCTCCGCGCGCCCTCTCGGTATAAGTCAATGACAATCCTAGCACAAGCAAGAGGGATATCTTGCCCCTTCGACTTCAGGTCTTTGAGATGAGACCAGACGTCTCGCGGGCGAATCTTTCCGGAGATACAGTGATTTAGGATCGGCCCGACTGAGCTTGACTGCACGGTATGGCCCGCTCCTTTCATCTCGCACAGCACCCGCAACGACTCGTATAGATTGTTGGATGTGACATGCATATGACACAGCTTCTCATAGTGCCAGGCTTCGAGGGGATGGCCGCTATGACGGAGGTAAAGCAAGACTGATCGTCCAAGCCTCGTATCCCCATACTCGGTGGCTTTCTCGATAATCAGATCGCATAAATGAGGCTCTGGGCCAAGGGAGCCTAATTCCACCGCCCTCTTCCATATAAAGCGGATTGTTGGAAGATAACAAGCTGTGGTCGCCGCATTGAGGACGTGCATCCAAAGCTCTTGAGTCACTGGATAGCCTTGCTCTAAGCGCGTGCGCAGCAGCTCAAGAACCTGGCCAAACTCCTCACACTCGCAGAGATAGTATATGAGGAGACTGTGAAGCCAGCCCTTAACTACTATATCCTTCCTCTCCATATGCGCGATGTTGTCAAGCGCTAGTTCGAATTGGTGTTCTCTTATCAACCCCGCCACCACATAATGCCAGCCGTCGGGACTAAGCGGAAGCCATCTATCTCGCATCGCACGAAGCACATCTTGCCGTAGCGTATAATCTGGATGAACTGCGAGGGCCTTGAATTGTCAGCGACGAACTTCATGTGTCCAGTGATAGTAGCACAAACCTGCAATGCAGAATGAAGTGTACTAGAGTCAAGCGGGATATCATTTTGCTCCATTTCCAGAAGTAATTGACGAACTAGTGCCGGCGACCCATGCTGAGGATCCGAGTGGCATTGTATAAGCCATTTATAATGTCGCGCGCTGGGTTGAATTTTCCGGTCTTGGATTAAATGCTGTAGTTTCTGCATCGCACTATGTACGCTCGGAGATTTTTCCGCTATATCCTGAAGCTTCGTCTCTATCTCTTGCGTTGTCAGAGACTGGAGATGGACCGGCACAATATAACCTCCCCGTGACTTTTTATCTGGCTGCGACTTTTTGCGGTTGGCGTTGCGCGGTATCAGGCTCGGTTTGCCATCGGGCCGTATACTGGGACCCTTATCGTCAGAGGCAGCTTTCTCTTCATGTTTGCGCTCTGTATCTCGCGGTTGAGTGGAATCGGAGCTGTGGCGTTTTGGTAAAGAACTTGGGACGGAGAGGACTAAAGCTGGGCATCGAGGGCGCGTTTTTGCGAAAAGATTACTCCTATAAAGCTTCAAAGAGTTCGATGTAAATGACGGACAGAGACAGTGCCATAATTCGTCTAGCACAAGTCTCCTGTGAGACATCATGGCAGGGTTGTCGGCGGGAAATTTGAACTCGCAAGATCTCCGAGAGAAAGCGCAAATCACGTGAATATCAAAATGTCCTTGGACCAGTACAACCCAACAAATGAGACATGAATTACAGATAAAGAGTGCGGCTTTGATATCGGCTTTCATTCCACGTGCATCATAAACTGGTGATAGTAATAAAGTTACATGGCAAGCTCCAATCGCAAAAAAACAACCAGATACGCCAGGCCATGCTCACGAACCCGCCAACGAATCCTCCCAGCTATCTTCGGGGTATCTATCATCTCTCTGTCCACCTCGGCTCGTTCCTCGCGACTTGCAGGAAATTTAGTTCCCACCCCGACCACGACCGCGCCCACGTCCGCGACCACCACGGCCTCCACGATCACCCCGACCACCTTCACGAGGCCCGCGGTTGCGATTTTGCGGTTGGTTTTGCTGCTGTTCCTTGACCATCTCGATAATCTCTTCGGGGATCCGTAGGTATTTGATCTGGGGACTTTGTTAGTTTGTCGGCGGGAGCGAAAGGCACGAAGGCGTACGACATACGTTGTTTCCACGGATATAGACCTCCGGAAGTCGGAAGAAACGGTCGCCCTCGGGGCTTGTTTGGACAACCTCCTTGAGTATTAAGTTCATCCAGTTGTCGCAGTTGGCGAGGTGTCCGTTTAGCGTTTCACCGTTCTTGAGCTCGACGAGCATGGGATGGCCTTGCGCGGCTGTGAGTAGACCGAGGGGAAGCTATCAAGGCGCTTATTAGTTGATGCCAACCGAAGAAGAGGTAGCTTCATATCTCGGCGTGGGGTCGTTACCATTGTGACTGTTTCGACGGTTGTGCGCTTGAAAAAGTGATTGGCAGGGAAGCTGGGGGAGACTGTCGGCGCGAAAATTGATCCACGTGAGGTAATGATGCTGAATTTGCGTTGAATATCAATGGCGAACGTAAAGCCGAATCCTTGACAGCTGCAATAAAGCGAGATCCAGCGATCGAAGCTCTGACATCGGCGGAGTTAAGGTCGGAAAATCAGATCTCCCGAGCTCCGGTGTCTGTACTTCTTCGAGGGCCGAGAAGGATTCCTGTCAGCATCGTCATGAGACTTCCTGAACGGTTTCTCGAAAGCCTTCTGAAATATATCCTACGCATTGGTTGAAGAGCGGTTCAACGGTGCCTGACGTCGTAGGGCTGCATACATGTAGTGTCCACGGAATTCGCTCAGTATGCGTTCCGCAGCAAAGCTAGCACTGGGCTTGTTAGCCATACCCCTCAACATTTTCATTGCTTCTGCAACGCAAACTGGCGAGGTCGGATCCTCGGTCTCGAGTATATTTGAAAGTTAGTATGTCTTTAGTATCACTCGTCCGATATCCTAAGCGTGTTTAGCAAATGAGTACACCATCGTGAGATTCGAAGCTCAATGCTCGGAATGTCAGGCCACGCCATATGCGAATTTGGTAAGGCCCTCTACTTAATTCAAAATATGCGCTGCTAAGAATATATCAGCCTCTCGAGTTAATGGTGCATAAAACTCACGTCGCTTGTGAGACGACGGGCATCTATCTTAATGGAGACGACCTTGTACATGACTGGAACGGAAACTCCGGACATGGGTCTGGTTTGATATCAGCTTTGTCTGCGGAGATCAAGCCTTCATTGACAGCTAGCTGGGAGAGCATCTGCATCTCGATCCCTTGTGACGACTCCGAGGGCTGCATGGCTCAAGTTCTGACCGTACAACTTGAGCAAATCGACGAGGAAGACCTCGGAACCGCTATCAGATTCAGTTTCACACTAGCTGGAGACCGGAAACCAGAGCTTAAGAGCCTTTCCAACCATCCGTGGCGCATCTTCGAACCCTCGTACGCAGATGATGAGGGGGAATTTATGGATTGCCCTGACCATGAAAAATACCACACAAATCCAGCCGAAGAGAGCCTAGAAACACTGTACAACACGCTCCATAATCTTCAATATGAAGTCAACGAAATACAGCAACGAATCCAATACCAGAAACGCATTATCCGCGAGAAGCTCGCAGCAGGCTGTCTAAGTAACAGCAGCATCACCGCCTGGAAAACCTGCACAAGTCTCCCCTGCAAAGTGAGGTATACATTCTCCCTCATCCCGAACTTTATCCGCCAAATGCGCTACCGATTCGGACCACTCCCTTACCCAATTCCGGATCCTCTCTGCACAAAAGATCTAACCACGGACATAACAACATCACTCAACACCACGGCGAACACAACAGCCATTCACCAAACAGCGTCATCAAATTACATCACCATCACAGATCACGAGACATCCCTCATTACCCTCCCCGCTCTCCTAATCCTCTCTCTGCTCCTCTCAATCCCAATACTCATAACCCTCTTAATATGTCACAACGCCACATGCTGTCTCCGGCGCCGCGCAGACAGAGCTGCCCGACGAGAGGAGCGTCGAACTCGCGCCGCGTACAAATCTGCTGCTAGGCGTCTACGCTGGAGACAGTGGCTTGAATCTTGGGGGTTCCCCTTCTTAAACTCTGCGACGACAACAAACTACGCGCAAGTCCACGGCCTATCACCCATATCGGGAGACGACGACGGAGACAGCGAAGCATCAGGTGGGGCCCGACCTCGCCATCCATACTCGCACCTACGAGCCGGGACTGGGAATGACGAGACCAGCGGCAGCACCAACACCAACATCCTAGCCACCGAGATCCTCACCTTCCGCCAAGCCCTCGAATACGTCGGCGATCTCATCCGCATGCCAATCCCGACCCCGAACCGGGAGAGAGATTTGGAGAGCGGATATCCCCTTCCAGACGCAGATACATACGCGGGTGCTAGTCCAGATATGGGACGAAACCGCAGAAGAGACGCAAGCCGTATTGGAAGACGAAGCCGCGCGGCTTCATCGACGGCTGGTCTGTCGACGGTCGTCTCGCTTCGGACGGGGACGATGAGTATACCTGATACGGAGACGGAGGTAGATGTAGATGTAGACGGCGTGGAGGGTATTGCGGCCTCTGAGTCTTGTGTTACGTTGGATACATTGCTTTCGGAGACGCCGCCGCCTAGTTATCATCCGTGATTTGGGGCTTGATTTGGAGTTTAAGATTTAAGGTGTCGTTTAGCGCTTGCTTGGGTGGCTCTGACTATAGCTATATTAATTGGCAAGGAGTTGTATGGATGTTTTGGAATGGGTTGGTTTACATTACTAGGGATTACTAGGGAAGCATATGGTCATGAAAGTGCTAGTTAATTATCTTAGGGCATTGTGTCCATATTTGATAAAAGTACATCGCCTAAAAGCTCGAATCCAGGGAGCATGAACGTAGATAAAGAGAGGCATCAAGCTGAACCGATAATTAAGCTACGCCTTTGGCCGCTTCGCCGCAAGGGACCCTTCCTCCGAGTCCTCATCGTCATCATCGTCAACAGTGAATTTCCGCTTCGTGCGCTGGTCTCTGTTATTCGATGCTTCGTCTTCCTCCTCCAAAGCCTTGAGTTTCTCCTCGCGCTCTTCGAAGAAACCGAGTAGTTGCTCGTATCCTTCCTCCACATTCGTGACGGTCTCTTCGAGGGCGTGGTGGCGTTCGCTCATCTTCATCTGGATGAGCATGTCCCTGGACCGCTTGTAGAGACGCTGCTTGGTGAGCATACGCCACCAGTAGTAGCGGCGGTCATCTGGGTCGTCAGCTCTGTGCTTCTTGATGAGCAGGCGCGACATGTTTGCTCCGCCCCTTTTGCGATGTTTGACTCCAATCTGGCCGAGGAGGAACATTTCTTGAATATGTGCAAATTGCGTCGGGGCAATCTTGTATTTTGTGCGGATCTCGTCGAGGAGCTTGAAGGGGAGGAGGGCGGAGGTAGGGACGCGTCGGGTCTTCTTGGAGCTGCCGCTCCAGGGGTCGGGGTTGATGTTTAAGCTGTGCTTGAGGAATTCAGGGCGGAGGATGTGGTAGTCGGCCGAGTCGCGGAGGACGTCGAAGGATTCATTCGGGTCTTCGACTGTCAGCTCAACTATCGTTGGGTCGTTGAAGCATGCTGTGTGGATTGTGTTGTAGAGGTTGATGCCGTGTCCAGTGCCCTGGTGGGGAGGAATGATCAAGAACTGGGCGATGCGCAGTCGCGATGGGAGCTCTCCAGGCCGGATGAGTTCTGATGCAGGGAAAGGGGTGTCCTTTGGAGTAGGCTTCTCGGAGCCGTTGATTTTGTAGAACCACCATCGGTAGGTGGTCGCGTATCCGACAATCGAGTACTGCGAGGCCGTCGGGGTGGGAGGCTCGACCTTTTCGTATCTACTTTTGTCAGCTCGAAGTACATCCCACAGTGTTGTAGTAATGCGTACACAAAGTATACTGTCCAGCGCTCCAGTGTCCAGTCAGGATCATCTGTAGTAAGAGGCATTCCAGCTTCGATGTAAAACGAAACCATAATCTGGAACCGGTTCAGCAACAGCTGTACTTGACGATCCACAAGAGATGCTGCAAAAATCTCATAGTTCCTTCCCCGAAGAGAATAGCTATGCACCAGCTTCCCTGGTGGCACAAAGTCTTTTGCGTCCTCCTCCTGTACCGCGTTCTCGAATTCAGGTAGGGTCGAAAAAGCCTCTAGGTCGCAAATGTGTTAGAACAGTTCAACCGTTATGTAGCGGCGATTATGATTGGAAAGAAAGCGCACCTTCAGGAAGAAACTCCTTCAGCGTCTTGACCACATCAAGAGGCGCAGCGTCGTCGACAGCCGTAAATTTCTCGTCGTGGGAAACATGAACATGGGGACGTAGATTATGTGCGGCGAACCGTAGTCTAATAATCAAGCCCTTGTAACCGAATATGCGCTCCTCATCGCCGAAAATGGGGTATGTGAATTGAGGATGGAAGCTAGACAGGGTCTTGGGTTTCTGCTGGTCAGGCTGGACAACGGTGATTTGGATGGCGTCGTTAGCGTCGCAAGACCCTGTTGGAGCGATGGCTGTTAGTTCAAATGCGGTCATATACTGGAGGAAATGGAATAATCACATTCAGTTTCAGCCGACATGGTGAAGTTTTGTCAGCTGGGATGATCCAAATGTTGGTGGAGAGAAAGGGTCAAGAGAGGTCTTTCAAGCTCTTGCTTCATTGTCGTTCGCGTCGCGTTGCGCGGAACGTTATAACCCTTTTAGGACTAGCGGCATTTGAGCTCCAACAAGCCCCATTTTTTTACTTCTTCTATGCAATATTATCTCACAAGCAAATTCATTAGCTATAGAGGTTAGAGACTTATAATTATCCGCATACCAATTCTTGGGGCAAAAAAGGCTACCCCACTGCTCTTTTTCTTTGGCTAGGCAGTCAGACCGGCCCTACTGCTATGGTGCTTGATATCAAGCCATTCTATAACGTGGACAGTAAAATGAAGGCAAAGTGAATTATACATACTACGCCCAAGGGAAATGACACAGACAGAGCTATACTATAAGGGTATGTATAGCGGCCCAGTCCCCTTACTAACTCCATTAAGTGTCCCACACAGCTCATGCAGGGTTGAAGTCTACACCTAGTAGTGATTTTATGTTCACTCTTAACTAGAAATATCTACATGCTCTTCTATCTCATAATGAAATGAAGATGGATGAAAATTACTGCTAGGATGCTCGATCCCTGTCTAGCGAAGTGATATTGTAGGCTTGCTCGGCTCTACAGGAACATTCTCTAAATAGGCAGGTGATAGATAGTACTGGCAGGAGTCGCGCGTCTACATTTGTCATATGTAATAGTATTTTAAGAGCTTTGGTTAGCACTCGGCTGCTCATCCAGCCTCCTCTGATCATTCTGATGGGTCCTAGTCGAGAAATACCTCGGCATCGTGATTGATGGGACTAACCAGTGATTCGAACCAGTGGTAGTGGGGTAGATACGCTGGAGATTGTCCGATGCGGGGAACTAAAAAGCGACCTCGAGCCTTGAGGTGACTTGAGTTGTGGTCTCTACTACTTTTATTTCTCCTCGTCTGCTCCACTACCTGGAATTATCTCTAAGAAACCAGCCCAACTTCCAGCCATATTCACTACTTGACACACCACAATGTCCGCCAGCAACCCCCAAAGAATAACCCTAATCGGCCTCGGCACAATAGGCATGTCCATGGCGGCCCTCCATCTCACCCGCGACAACACAATAGTAGACGTTTTCGACACCAGACCAGACATTGAGGAATATCTCTTGAAGACGCTCCCGAACTTCCTACACAACACCGACAACACCTCCGACTCATCTCAATCCCAAGCCCAACCCTCAATAGTCACCACCCTCCTCACAACCGACCGTCTCCACATCCACTCAACCCTCGCCTCCGCTTGCGCCTCCGCAACAATCATCCAAGAGCAAGGCCCCGAGAACCTCGCCTTCAAACGTTCAATTTGGGCACAGATTGAATCCCTCGCGCCGACAACCGCGCACTTCTGGACGAGCACATCCGGCATCGCGGCATCGGCGCAACAGCAGGACATGCTCGATAATACCCGGCTACTAGTTGTCCACCCCTTCAACCCGCCGCACATCATGCCGCTACTCGAGATCGTGCCCAGTCCCACGACCGCACCCTCGCGTGTTGAGTTCGCGCGCGAGTACTTCTCTCTCCCACCGGGTGAGTCGCGGCACCGGCCCGTTGTCATCCAGAAGGAGATTCCGGGCTTCGTAGGGAACAGGCTTGCATTCGCGCTACTGCGTGAAGCGTGTTATCTTGTTCAGGAAGATGTTGTTTCCGTGAAGGATCTTGATACGGTTCTCATGGCGAGTTTAGGGCCACGGTGGGCCGGAAACGGGGTGTTTGAGAGTTACCAGCAGGGAGGCGGGGAGGGGGGTATTAAGGCATTTTTGGAGAAGCTGGGGGGCACTATGCAGGAAGTTTGGGGTGGGCTTGGGGATGTTAATGTGCTTGGGAGCGAGGGGACGGAGTGGAAGGAGAAGGTTATTCAGCAGACGGACGAGGCGTATGGGACGTTGACAAAGGAGGGGGTTTGGGAGAAGGAGGAGCGGTTGAAAGACTTTATAAGAGCTCAGGAGAGAAGGTATGGGCAGTGAGGGGGGTATATGCTTGTTATATAAGCTATGATAATATCTTGCAAACATGAAACCCACACATGTGTCTCTTCAATATACGCTGTGGTCTATCCTTACTTACCACACCTTCCAACCTTTCTTCGTTAACTTTTTGTATATTCAGCGCGCTGGTCGATAATATTGGACCATACCCATATGTCTGCCTTCCATTATTAAACGCACCCGCCCCAGGACCATTCTCGGAAACTGGGCGCCATGGCCTAATAATTTGCCCAGAAAGACTGGGCTCATCGGAGCCGAATAGTATACATCTAAGTTGCTGGCTCTGGCACCAGTCTCGTTCCGTGCAAATACACAATGCTCCGCTATAACGCCGCCGGCCGCGCGGTACTCCTTGTTCATTCCTGATAGCCGTGAAGTAGAGGGTAGAGTATAGGGTTTCTGAACCTGTTCGAATTCCGGCCGCATTGATTTGGAGTCAAGCCGAGCCGCCTTTCCTTCGTAGTAATGAGCTATGCAGTCGTCTTCTGTTGCGCCAGGAAGGAAGTACTTCACGAAGAGGGAGTGGAAGTTGCCCATAACACGATACATGCTATCATGCAACGCAATAAGATCGTCCTGGTTGCGGCTTGCGTGTGGATGAGTGAAGTAGAATGAAAAGGAGACAAGAGGAGGTAGTATTGATGTTTCGCGGTTACTGAAAACCATATATGCTGTGCTTGCTGTGTGGTCTTGGAATGACAAAACGTGGGGTTTGATACTGTACCAATGTGGTTCTTCCTCTTCAAAGGATGGCGCGGAACTGGTGTCGCGTAGATACCTCATTAGTAGACTTTTCTGTACATTTGTAAGACGGGTATTGCCAGAGTGCCACAAGTACATTCTCATCCTCCACAGCCAACGACAACGTCCTCCGTCAGAGACGGGACAGTAGTCAACTCTACTAATCAGAGCGAGTGCGGTATCTGTTCGTATCAAAACGGATAGCTTTCTCCTCGCACGTTGCAAGGAGATTTGGATAAATACCAGTGACCCGCTTGTAAGGACCGAAATAATGTCAAAAACCCGATAGTCGTATTGTCTTCAGAGAGGGAGTATCTGAGCCAATGTATTTCTCTAATTCCGATAACGAAGTAGAAAGGCCTTCTCGTACTGTATCAAGGTCCAAGCAAGAGAATGCAAGCTACCTAGGGGCTAAACACTTCTCCAGGTATGAAAAATCATCACCAAGAACCTGAGCTTGAATAGAGAATGTTTTCAAATTGACTAATGAAGTCAAAGAGTCAAAGAAGTCTTTTGTAAAGTGGTGGCTCTTGTTGATGCGGTGGACAAGGTCCGGAATCTCAAGGCTATCAGCATGCGGCACTCCATATTTGGTGATTTGAGATCTTTCGAATAAATTGCCTTCTCGCGCCGGATTTAAATTTGTAATTGAGCCAGGAAAAGGACAAGGTAACTAGAGCTTTCGGCAAGGCCAGGAGGGAACGAACATCCTCAGGTATGCGTTGGAGTCGTCATGAGTAGCAACGCAAAGGTGCTGGACATGGCAGATCCGAGTATTATTGTCAGTCTGCATTTCGAAAAATGATGTGAGACCCTCGGTATCAAGGTGATACAAGTAACCCGATCGAGGACTCCCCAGGTATAGGACAAGCCAGACATTGCTCAATTTCAAGGCAGGCTGGTAAACATACGTCACCCTGGATCTGTTTTTGAAGATAGGCACTTCGGCTAGAAGATATAGCTCCTCCAGGTCTTTGAGAGTAAATTAGGCAGAGAGGCCAGCAGAAATGCCACCAAGGGTCTATGGTCGCGGGCATCAGCAGGTAGCGAGGAAATTGTGTGAGAGTTTGAGATGTTGATCGGCCAACGCAGCGCCTACTACTAGGGCATCATTGATTTGCCGAGTCAATGCTAATCCTTGAACATGAAGGACTTCTAAAAGTTCCATGAACTATAAAATTTTCTTTTCAGACATAGCATACATATTCATCAACTTCGTAGTCAAGATTGCAGCTGACAGCTGATTTGGTGGATGTTCTTAAGTTATCCACAGCGGGTTAGTCCATAGATTCGTCCCATCCGCAGGTATACGATTACCCCATCGGCCTTCTAGCATCGGCCGTAGCTGCAGTGAGTCAAGGGCCATCCCGGGTCTCTATTTAGCTATGCACTGATAGCTATCGCTAGATTGGTGATTGTTGATATTAGTGGGGAGACAGTGTAATCCTGAGGGTCATCGAACATCTTCCGCTGCTTCTTGAGCCTGAGGTCCAACGGGACTCTCACTGCCACTCTTGATATCACCTTCAGCTCCAGTCGCCCCCAGGGCCAGCACCGACCTCTTTTCTTTCTCAGTCCCCAGCCTCGCCTGAGCAGTATCACACAACTCCGCATCCCCACATTCACAATCCCCCTCCCTCGCCCAACGATACGTTATACTCCACCGATCATTCCGTATCCTCACAGACTCATCAGGCAGCGTATCCGTCTTGCGCTTCGCAATCCCATGCGTCCAATGCAGCCTCGCCTCCCCACTCAACTTCATCATACTCCTCGGCAGCAGATCAATCTCGGCCCGCTGTTGTTCTCCCTTCTCCTTTCCCTTCCCCTTCTTCAGCGCCATAAGCACCGGCGCGCCCAACGAAAGCGCATAGAGCTGATCCCACGCGCGGTGCGAGTCCACATGCGGCGGGATCCCCGCGCCGGGCGGGTAGTACTGCAGACAGACTTGGTCCGGTGGGCGGGACTCGGAAGTGGGTATGAGCGGTTGGAGCCATTCGGGGAACTCCTTGTACGGGATGTCGGGGTCTATGCCAAAGGTTTTGTAGTCGAAGGTGTAGCCATAGTGTAGTGAGAGGCGGCCGTTGCGCTCCGGCCAGGTGAGCTCGGTTTGGAAGATGGATATTAGGCGTTGCTCGTGGTCGGGTGTTATAAAGTCATTTTGCCAGAGGATTCCTGAGGGCGAGATGGGGAGTTCGGTAAGATTGTTTTCTGAGCCTGTGTCTGGGTGAGTGTCCATTGAGGGAGCGATGCGGTGCGTGCGGGGAGAAGAGGGGATGAAAATGAAATTTTGAGGCTACTACTAGGTAGTGTGGGGTTACAGTACATCTAACGGTGGTACCTGGCGCCAAGATATGGCTTCCACGCCACAACTCTATAAGAACGAGTTCTGCCTTCGGTTACTCTTATTGATTGGAGGGATTTTATTCCTGATCTACCTTGAAATTATAGGAGACTGGGGAAACTGATGAACAAGCTAAGGTGCCCACCCCACGCTGGTTCTACCGTAGTATACTCGGTAGTACTAATTGAACCTCACTGAAGCCTTCGGAGTGGGCGCCAGTCTGGTTCTGAAGCCTCATGTATGAACGAACTTATTCACCTCATCTCATGATACATGGAGGTCATCCGGGAGAAATCTGGACCTCGTCCAGTCATTACACGACAGTGTTGTTCATCATTACTAGGCTTAGAAGATGTTAAGAACTCCATGTGATTGCTTCAAAGTTCAGGCCCTGTACCTAGTAGTGTTGATTATCAGTACCTCAAAGATACTGTCAGTCAAGTGGTGAGATTAGACAGTACTTCAGTCCCAGGCATTTCCTGTATAGATTATCCAGCGACGCGAGGAAGGCGCGATCGAGAGTCGAGATGAGGTGCACTTTCCTTTAACAGAATAGGAAGGAACGAGTGGAATGTAGACAGTCGTGCCTTCTTAATATACAGGTTCAACCGTGAGGAAGGAGCGACCCTGGGATGCACTTTCCTAATCAAAAAAGGAAACAACGAGCTGCGAAGGCAGGCGTCGTTCCTTCCGTTCGTACTTCGTTGACTGCGCAAGGAAGGAGCGACCGAGACGCGCACCTTCCTCCCATGAAATAGGTAGGAGCGACTAGTCAAGGGGCCGGTCGTTCCTTCCTCTTGTACTTGGCTGGGCAGTGAGGAAGGCGCGACTTGGAGGTGCACCTTCCTAGCATAAGATAGGAAGAACGGTTAGCCAAAGCAATGCTCTTTCCTTGTGCACCCCCTTAGTCATAGTTAGAGCTTGAATCTCGATTGTGACTCATGCAGCTAGCAGATACTGAGAGAAATCAGGCACTTGCTTGCTTTGGTTGAAGAAAAGGATGCTTCGCCAGTTCATCTGCCGTCTTTCTCCAGCCCGGATGCCAGACAAGCATTCCCTTGGCGAAATCCAGAAACGCATCCCTCTCTTCTCCCTCAAGCAAAGAAACAGTGCCGCCCAGTTTCCGATTGGGGACCAGATCTTCGTGGAGAAAGCGACCTAAGACATTTCGTGAGTCTTAGAATAGTCTGTTCGAAATGGGAACCCTGGTCTTACCATTAATGTCAAAGAGTGGCCCACAAAAGTACTCCTCCGAGGTCTCGCATACCCTGCCATCTTCTCGTCGAACAGGTTGCGGCCACAAATATGATCGCATGCATTGATACATTTCTATTATCTCCGGAGGGGGTGGGCCGAGTAAGGCTATCATTTCGGCGACATGTCGTTTGGCATCGTAGCGACCTTGCTGATCATGGATCTGCTGAAATAGCTCTTTGCCTTCGATCATATCCTACAACTGACCTAACATTAGTGGATGTCACAACTTTAAGAACAGCACGCACTAAAACACCAATATTCCATATATCCGCGGGCATTTGCCATCCATTACCCAGTATCACCTCTGGCGCCCGATAGTGATCTGGCTGAATAGGCCAGACGCCCCAGTCGTCGGCTTCCTCGAGTCTGGTTGCCAGACCAAAGTCAACAAGCTGCGGTATACTTCTTGGGCCTCTGAGTGGCCCAAAGTCATTACGAGGCTGATATACTGATCGTCCTGCCAAATCAACCTTGAAAGCCATGGGATTTTCAAGCTAAGCATCCATAAAATCCCCAAGCACGGCTGGATCCTCGAAGGTGACCATTACGTTGTCAAGCTTTAGATCTAGGTAGCCGCCTGGTTTAGTATAACCTGGAAGCAAGACCAAGGGTGAACTTACCCATATGAACTACTCTGCATTCTCTATGAAGATAGTCAAGCCCGGTAAGAGGAGCACGAATGTATGTTTTGGTAAGGGGCAGTGGCATCCTTTTATCGTCAAAGCGCCGCTGATACATCGACAATGGCTCCCTCATAGGCGGATGCACGAGACACGAATGAGAGCCTTTCAGACCTTTAATTTCAAAAGAGTCTAGCAACGTTCGGATAACTGAGCGACCGCGATGTGATGGCTCTGCCGCAGAAATATGCTCTTCAGCCTCACGCTCATGACTAGCGTAGCTCGCAGTATCATTGGCAATTTTCAGTGCTACGACGCGCTCGGGTTCATCAATATGCCTGTGCGTTTGCTAAAGAGAGAGTGTGTCTGCTCCGCATCGAACAGAAATTATTGAGGGCTACCCTTGCAAATCACGCGCGAGCCACGCTGTTGAAGACACGCCCCAGCCGGCTTTGACCAGGGTTTGGTAACGATCGTTGAGTATCTCTCCAGGCTTCGCTGGATAGAAGGACTTGGAATTGTATACTGGCGAGCTCTCTTCATCGACGAGTATGCCGGGCAATACAAGTGGCCAAGGGGGAGGTATGGAAAACGGTGTCTTGCGAAGCAGGGCAGAAAAGCGAGGTACCAGCGGCTTCCTTTTGTTGATCTCAGATCTATTCCCCAGTACTACGAGTAGTAGTAGTCAGCGGAGAACGTGTTATCAATGGTTGAAGGTCTAGGGAGGCGCCAAGCATCTCAAGCCGTTAAAGCAGCAGCCCACAAATTCCCTATAAGGCCGAACTATTTATAACACGAGTCAGGCCCAGGTCCCACGGGTAGTGACATCGGCCAGGTCATTGCTCCTAAATCCTTCTGCAGCAAATCAATTCAATCAATTATCCCGAAATCCACTTCCAAGACCGCCGGCTTTCTCAATTGCGCCGGTGAATTGCTAGGTAAGGTACCTTGAAGACGACGGGCGCTTTTTTCCCGCTCCAACTCTCCGTTCTCCTCCACGCCACGTTTTCAGCGTCGTCAGCGAACTTGCTATCTGTCGGCGAACACTTACGATTGATCTCAACGAGATACGTCCTCCACAGCGCTATTATTCTACCGAAGACGAAGTCGGAACTTGGAATAATTACCGGTTAAGGGTGACTGTTGGTAAAAACTCGTCCAATTGACACCATGATCCAAGTTCTTTAAATCGGGAACGAGCTTCGGGATCACAGGGCGACCATGGATGGACTTTTCACACTGCTCGTCTTGAGCGTCGTGATGGCAATTACGTGGGTTAACCATGTCTTTAGTATTATGCTCTGCTGGATGTTAGCTAACGGCTGGATATTCTAGATCCTTCGTCGTGGGTTCATTGCCATTAGCATTCAAACTTTCGCACTCACAATTGCGACTGATATCCTCCCTGGGCATGGGAGTCCTGGTCGGCACATCTCTGATTGTTATTATACCTGAAGGAGTCGAGACTTTATACAATGCGGTCACAATCGAACGAAAGAGCGTCAACAGCCGCTCCGTGGCCGTTGCGCCTTTACACGAACGAGCGACTATACCTAGCATCGCAACAGCATTCTCTGACCTAAACGAAGATATAAATCCCTGGGATGAATCACTATACCCAACCGACGCTCCGGCTATTCATGTCACTCGGGATGCGCACTCCGGGGAGGGAGCAAAGAAGGACGCTTCAGATGACCACTCGGAACATGAGCACAACGAGGAGAGCTCCCCACATGCCTGGATTGGCATTGCGCTCATCAGCGGCTTTATCCTGATGTACCTCATCGATAAGATCCCTGAATTTGCCGCTCCGACAAAACAGCAGAAGCCTCCTTACCATATTTCACTGGACAACCTAGGCTCTGGACTACGGCGAAACTCCTCGCCCACGCGGGATGGCGGGCTCCTGGATGCAGCCAACAGCCCTCGAAGCAGCCACAGCTTTGCTACCACTACTGGCTTAGTGATTCATGCAGCAGCTGATGGAATTGCGCTCGGAGCATCTACATCCGATACTGGATTGAGTTTTATCATCTTCCTCGCGATTATGGTTCACAAGGCCCCGGCTTCCTTTGGCCTGACGTCCATTCTGCTCCGACAAGGCTTATCTAGTCGTGCAGCTAGGGCTCATCTATTGATCTTCAGTCTGGCTGCTCCTGTTGGTGCTCTGATGACTTTCCTATTCGTACACTTGCTGGGTTCTGGTTCCACGGACGAGACGAGCGCGTATTGGCGCACAGGTGTTCTTTTACTCTTTTCTGCCGGCACATTCTTGTATGATCCCCCTCCCTCTAAGCCATGCAGGAGCTAACAAATATAGATATGTCGCTATGCACACTATGCAGGAGAACAATGCAAGCTCATCATCACATGACTCACCAGCCAACGGCGGTTACGACTCGAGAGATATGTCGCTAAAAAGTGACAAGTCCATGAGAGATCTTATTGCTTCCGTGATTGGCATGATCTTGCCACTCTTCCTCCAAATCGGACACGCCCACTGAACATGGACCTTTGCTTCTTGTGAATTACTTTTGCACTGTCCTTATTCATGCCTTAGAGATTGGATTAACTTGGGATATCTGAGGATCATTGTATCAGTAAAGTATCTCCCGCATGTTGACACTTATTATTGCATTCAAAAGCCGTGTTGAACTCTGCTTTGTATTCATGACTACTAGACCGGAAGGATTATAAAGAGCGATAGATTCATCCTAAGACAGTTCAAGTTCAAGTCATCACCTCCCGATCCCGACGCTCCAGCTAATTTGATCCACAAAATAGCGAATCATAACCCCCATCCGACCTAACATTTGTCCTTCCTAACGATGACATTCCAGCCACCAGTGGAAAACGCCTGGCCACTGGTCTTTCGACCACCACCAAATGGCGTGTGGCTACACGGGCTGACGATTTCCATCGCACCATAGTAGATACGGTCGTAACCCATGAGAGTCTTGGTGAAGGGCTCATCGTTGCACCACCAGATAGCGGTATTGTACGAACAGCTCACCCGCCCGCAGTTGCCTGGACCAGCCCCGCGCTTCGGGTACCCCTTCAAGCCGCTGAGGGCTGCAGTGCTACGTAGCGCCTGGTCCCAGTAGACTTCCTTCCAACGGCCGCCACAGTCGAGCGCCCCGAGGTTAAATACCTTTCGCTTGGCGAGGTGAGATCCGGACTCGGAATCGGAGTCGAGTTCGAGGTCGAGGTCGGCGGAGCGGAAGTGAGCCTCGAGCTCGTCGTAAGAACCCGTTTCCAATGCTCGCTTCACCCTCTGCCTTGCCGGCTCGATGTAGTGCGCGTCCCAGTCCGGGTTGTGCTTCAAGGCTTCCTCGCGGATTTGCTCGACGGTGCCCCGGGCGACGATGGTTTTCCCGGTGTGTGGGTCGACTTCAATTTCCCATTCGAGCTCGGTGGTGTTGTAGCCCTCTATGCCGTCGAATTCGGTGGTCTTGTGGCTTTCTATGTCATCGAGGTCGGTGGGTTCCCACTGGGCGAGGGCCAAGGGAGTAAGGAGGAGGGTGAGGAGGGCAAGGATGGTAGCGGACTTCATGGTGTTAGATTTGCTTGGTTTGATATTCGTTCAAGTAGTATCAATTATCAAAAGAAGTATGAGTTGGTAGAGAGTATGTTGAGAACAACCTCTGCACAGCCGTCCATCTATGCAGACGTCTCTGTCCTATTTATTCCCAGCAGTCCCTGCCCCTTCAACCCTCGTCCCCCATCCCAACCCCAAAACACATCTATTCAAAAGGAGCTGAAACTTCCAGATCCGGTTCTCATAGACGCACATCAATAGACCCTTTATGGCAGCCATGCACATAGCTAAAGTCATTACTATTGAGGTCTTATTGAGAAGACTCTGCCCCTCTATTGAGGGCTATTGAGGACATCAACTATGTACGCTGATCTTTCATCGCGCTTAGTCCATGCTTGCATAAACACTGCATAGTAGCTGGGATCTAGGGTAACATTTCCGGGGGGGCATGACAAAGACGCGGTTACACAAAAGCTTGACAGGACAAAGACCCGCCTGGGATTGGCGATAACGAGGGGCTGTGGATGCTTGTTATAGGGTGGGCTGTCTCTAGTCTGGGTCTTGGAGGGTGAAAATTGTCCGGATCTAGGGTGTCGGGTCCTAGCCTTAGGGCTTCCGATGGGATGGCCATCTTCGGCGATTCCGAGGCCGTGAGGTCCGAGAGCCATTTAGAACAAAAGTCTTCTTGCCTGAGGGCATTCATTACTAGAGTGCATCAAAGGGACAATGAACCGAAGGAGTGGGTTGGTAACCTCATGACTTGTCTGAACGAGCCGTTTGCTGACCCTCTTATCTGCCTCCTTTTGTCTGTAGTTATCGAACTCATCATATCCTTAGCAGCCCAGGCATGCTTTGAAGGAAGAATGGTATCTTGCCGCGCACATTGCGTTGAACTCGGTCCTTGAATACATAGAAGTGCCAAGGCTTAGCTACGCGCCGGTTCAACCCAAGGTCGGGCGTTAAGCGCTGTGTACTTGAAAGTTCCAGTGGAACGTTGCGGGCTGCGGTGATGAAATCATTCGGTAACTTCAAGGTTGGTTACCTAGTACATAGTACTAGTAGCAGCTGAGCGGTATCGGCCTGCAAGGTTGAGACCAAGGTTGGTGGCTCGTTGCAAAGCTGTAGCAACCGGGTTGGATAAGCTTTTGCAAGGAGCAGCAGCAACAACAACAACAACAACAACCGTGTTGTATACTATGTACTAGGTACTCGACCCGAGCTCAAGCTCATCTCGAGTGCTTTTGTTGTCACACTGCAGTAGCAGCTGGTCATGGACTGGACGAGACAAGTGGATCGGCGCCGGCGGCTAATCAGGAGTGGCGCGAGTGCTCCACCTCCAGCCCAAACGGTTGACGACTGCACCTGACTTGGAAAGCTGCTTGATCGAGACTCTTGAAATCAAGTCTGCGCTTCTGCTGCGTCCGCTGCTGTTCCTCGTGGGCTTCACTGCAACTGTCCACAATTCCTTCTTCCTTTATTGCTTCGCCGCTTTTGCTTCTTCTTCCCCTCTCACCTTTACCGTCATCTTTGTGCTATCGCTCGTTCCTCCTCTCGCTCCTTTTTCGCCAACGGTCGGTCTCTCCTGCCCCTATTTCATATTCTCCGACTATCGCTCACCAGCTGAAACCTTCCGCCAGACCTCTCGGCGTCTATCCACTCTCCTCTCCTCCTTTACGAACGCGCTTTCTTCTTTCACCAGCCCTATTCCCGACCGCTTCTATTGCCACCCTCTCGTTCTTGATATTCATGAACCGTGCCGATCCTCAGGGACCTGGACGTTGCGGCATTCACCCTGGAGCTTGCGGGAGTACCTCACTGGATGACACGCCTCTCGACTCATCGCGCAACATTTCATGGGCATTCGTCAGCCGCCCGATCCTCCGGTGACCAGCGGGATGGGCTCACATTCAAAGTCGATCACCTCCGATAAACCTCCCACCTCTCATCCTCCAAACCTTCTCCCCTCGGCGCCTGCATCTCCGCCGACCCCAGCTCCTAGCCCTACTCCCCATCAGCGGCCGACAACCTGGCGGTGGTCTGGCGAAGATGAGGACGAGCTGCTGTTGAACGCTAGGATACGGTTTGAGTCGTTGTCCGGCCCTAAAAGGCAGCAGTTTCTAGAAGCGATCCTCAGTCAATGTACTAGCCAGCAACTCAGCTTTGTTTCGAGCTATGTCACCCCGCGTCTGAGAAAGGATCCCTTTACAGAGTTTCCTACCGAGATCTCGCTGAGGGTGAGTTGCGAAATGATCTTGAGGTTCTCGGTCCCGCAAATACTAACTCCGCGCTTCTTTGTTTAGGTCCTTTCCTTCGTCGATGACCCGAAAACGTTGGCAAGAGCGTCACAAGTATCCAGGCGGTGGCACGAGCTGTTAAACGACGATATAACTTGGAAGAACCTCTGTGACAAACATGCCTACGCCCACCAGCAACCTCCAGACGAAGATCAGGACTTTATCGAGCCCATCCACAATCACCGTACACACTCTTTGACCGGGTTACAACGGAGGTTCAGCGCCACAGCTCAGTCTCGCGACGGCTTTGCGGACTTTTCACGGTCACTGTCCGGGGACTGGAGCTCTTCCTCGACTCTTCAGGCAAAGAAGCGACGGACCCGCTTTCTCTCTTATAAGTATCATTTCAAGCAGAAGTACATGATAGAATCTGCGTGGATCAAAGGTGGCCGGTGTACCCAGCGACATATATCCCCAGACCAGGGCGTAGTAACCAGTTTACATTTGACGCCGAAATATATTGTCGCCTCGCTGGACAACGCTAAAATCCACGTGTACGACACCAACGGAGAAAATCAGAAAACCCTCCAAGGACATGTGATGGGGGTATGGGCTATGGTACCCTGGGATGACATTCTTGTTAGCGGTGGCTGCGATCGAGAAGTGAGAGTATGGAACATGGCTACTGGGTAAGCCGGGCACCCCAGATCCTTGATTAATTTGCTAATGACCCTACAGAGAGTGCGTATACTTATTACGTGGCCATACGTC
The DNA here is from genome assembly GCA_025688815.1 of Aspergillus carlsbadensis. Classification (NCBI taxonomy): domain Eukaryota; kingdom Fungi; phylum Ascomycota; class Eurotiomycetes; order Eurotiales; family Aspergillaceae; genus Aspergillus; species Aspergillus carlsbadensis. The sequence continues at coordinate 195,051 of MU628175.1, forward strand.
GACCGTGCGCTGCTTGAAGATGTCAGATAAAGATACAGCTATCTCAGGGTCCAGGGATACTACGCTTCGCGTTTGGGATCTAAAGACCGGTACATGTCGTTCTGTTTTGGTCGGTCACCAGGCCAGTGTCAGATGCCTCGCTGTCCACGGCGATACCGTCGTCTCGGGAAGCTACGATACCACTGCTCGTATCTGGAATATCTCAGAAGGCCGCTTTGTACGAGCCCTGTCTGGACATTTCAGTCAGATTTACGCGATAGCCTTTGATGGCAATCGGATCGCCACTGGCAGTCTCGACACCAGCGTCCGGATATGGGATCCAAACACTGGCCTGTGTCATGCTATTCTTCAGGGACATACCTCGTTAGTTGGTCAGCTGCAGATGAGTGGTGATACCCTGGTCACTGGCGGTTCCGATGGGTCTGTTCGTGTCTGGTCGTTGAACAACATGGGCCCTATACACCGCCTAGCGGCTCACGATAACAGCGTGACTAGCCTCCAGTTTGATAACAGCCGGATCGTCAGTGGTGGCAGTGATGGCCGCGTCAAAGTGTGGAGTCTCCAAACAGGGCAGCTCCTACGAGAACTATCGACCCCTTCAGATACAGTCTGGAGAGTCACGTTCGAGGAGGAAAAGGCAGTCATCATGGCTAGCAGAAATGGTCGGACCGTAATGGAGGTGAGTTTCCTGTGCGAGTATCAATAACGCGCCCTCTAACCCTGCTTCAGGTTTGGAGCTTCTCGCCACCACCAGAAGAGTTTGAGCAAGATGCCACGGCATCTGGAGTATCGTCTAGCATTTCCGAGCCTCCCCCAATCACAGAAAACAGCCTACCGCGACGACTGCTGTCCCCAAACGTTTCACAGACGCCCGACGTTGATCAGCCCATGGTGGATGCCCCGTTATAGATCGTTGGACAATTTCATATCACAGCCATCTAGCTTCTTCTTTTTGCAACTTCAGCGTTGTTGCCTCGGTTTCCTGCTTCTATAAGATTCCCAAGTTTGCACCACTGGCGGGTCAGGGCATTTGGTCGCTTCACTGGTTAGCATTTGCATTTTGGGTGTTCTGGTCTTTTGCAGTTTTTTTTTTTTTTTGTTCCCTGAACTGTGTGGAGTTAGGATATAGGGATTGGCGGTCGCACTGGCTTGATACCAGCTGAAATCTGACAAGAATGTTTGTTTGTATTTGAGGACAAGTGTTAGGATGTACCTTGGGAGGTGGTTTTTTCTCGAAAAGTTAGATACATTGTCAGGTCTCGATCTCGAGCTGTTGAACTTGGAAACTTGTAATCAAGCCTGTTGGCGATACTATTCGTCAGCTGACTGGACTTGGACTAGTCTGCTGCAAGTTAGTGGCGCTCTCCGCTCGATCTCAAGTGCGGAGTTGACTGCCGCGAGCATGTTAATTACTCCGTCGTCCGTGGAACCTCAGGCACCCATCTCCTGGATCTGCATCAAGGTTGTGTATTCTTGTGCCAGCGTACTCGGCCTTTTGCATGAACAGTACCACGGAGGGCGGAACCACGCCAGGCAGCGAGATTCATCATGTCCGGTTGCCAACTGGCAGGATTCGAGACTGAGACACCTCAAGTTTTCCGGTCGTGACGGGGGAACCCTTACTTAGTTTTGATAAACGGACTTCATGCTTGGATAGCAGACTCCTCACCGGACCTGAATACAATATACCCCCACGTTTCAGAAGCCATGGTATACTGCGGGCGCAGCCGGGGTTGTTTTCTGTGCCGCAAGCGCAAGATCAAGGTAGGACAGATCTCTCAGGTTTCGTGCGTCTTTTCTTTTCTCCGGGAACCCCGGATTATATTCTATTGGTTTCTTATTTTCCTTGCTTTTTTTTTCATCATTTCCTGCGTGAGACAGTCAGGGGCTAATCATTCCAGTGCGACGAAGCGCTTCCCGAGTGTGGCAACTGCCGCACCTACGGACGGCCGTGCCCTGGGTACAGACTCGAGTCTATCTTCAGGAATGAGACGTCCAAGGTCGAACAACTTGTCAAGAAAACTAACGGCCTCCCTCCCGGAGGTTATCGAGGACGCCGGCGAGACTCGGCAACAACCCCATCACTAACCCTGTATCATGTCGCCGACTCCACCTGGGAGGAGCGCGCTGCCTGCTATTTCTTCGACCAGTATACCTCTGTCGAAGAAGATGACAATCAGGCAATAAGCTATCTGTCATTCTTACCGTCGCTGTATGCTGTCTGTCGAGATAATGAGCTCGACAGTCCGACGGCTAGCTGTCTGCGTCATGCCGTCGATGCGACGGCGTTGATGGCACTGACCAACGATGTCAATGCGCCTTCGCTTGCCTTGCGTGCTAGAGAGTACTATGGGCGTGCGCTGCGTGGGTTAAGGCAGGCGCTGGCTACGCAGACGCAGGCTGTCATGGATGAGACGCTTACCACTATGGTATTGCTAGCGCTGTTTGAGGATATCACTGGGGAACGGAATGGGCTTGCGAGTTCTCATGCGGCGGGCTTTGAGCTGCTCATGAAGCTTCGTGGGCAAGGGCAGCTTGGCCACGCGCAGGGAAGGGACTTGTTTCATTTCGCATATACACATACTGTGAGTGTCAAACCGAACATATTACATCTCAACCTATGCTAACAGATGCCAGCACGTTGAGATTCTAGCCCTCCGCGAGAGGCCACGCTATGATACAGACTGGATAGCAGAGAGTCTAAACAGCACCGACCCAATCGCACGACTCATCCTTGTAGCATCCAAGCTCAGCCAACTATTCCTCGCAACATCCTCCCTCCAAGCCTCAGCAGCAGCCTCAACTCCTACCTCCATCCCCAAAGACGCAGCCTCTGAACTAAGCCTCCTCCTCCTCACATGCCGTCAAATCGAACTCGAACTTACCTCCTGGAGTCAAGACCTGCCCGACTCCTGGCTGCCCCTCCTCATCTACGCCGATAAACACACCACCCGCGACCCGCTAATCACCTATCACCACCACTCCATCGCCTCCGTGTGGACCTACTACCGCGCCGTCCGAATAGTCACCCACCTCATAACCGCCGAACTCCGCCGCACCCTCGCCCTCGCCACAGGCGACCCCGACATCTTCCACAACGACGACCTCTCATCCTCAACAACACCCACGACGGTTCAAAAACACATTGCCGACATTTGCCGCAGCATCCCTTTCTGCTTCGGCGACGTCGACATCATGGGGAATCCCACGGCCGCACCCTCATCCTTCTCCTCTTCCTCATCCGAGGCCAAACCGCGCGCTCGCGCTTTCTCGGTGTATAGCATGATATGGCCCCTCTGGTATATCCTCTCTTCTGGGTTAGCGACGCCGGAACAGGCGGGTCAGCTTCGAGGCTGTCTTGCGAGGATCGGGTCTGATTTGGGGATTCGGCTTGCGTCTGTTCTTGCGGAGAATGCGGACGCGCAGAGGGTGTCCGTTGGGATTGGCGTTGCCGGTACAGTCGAGAACGAAAGTTAATGAGTAAACGCTTTGCTTGAATTGGCTTTTATTGCGTCCGCTGTTATATTAAGCATGCGATATATGTAACTTCTATACGGGTTGGTTTGATCGGAGTGCCGCTTAGTTTTACTGGGGCATGGAATAGGTGTGTCATTGGAGTTTGTGTATCTATTTTTCTGTCCATAGTCCATTTATCCATGTATATGATTGTCACTCTCAACGGAGATGCAAAATAATGTAGTGGACGCCTTGATCCCCACTCATGTCGTTTTGAATAGTAGCACCGTTTGGAGTAGCTCAAGCAAGTTACCACATATCTAACTCCTTCATTAGCGTAAAACAAGAGAACCTCAATCTCATCCCATACCTCCAAACAATCTCCAGATATAGTATAAAAACCTCCAAGCGCCATATTTCCCGATGGAGATGCAGTCGAAGGATACGACGGGAGCCCGCGGGTACGTGACGTCATCCCACCACGTTCGCCCGCATCTAGACTCAGCGCAGCATAAGCTTTTATGCACTCAGGAATGATAAGGCCCGGAAGGGCCATTTCTTAGCTACTGGGGTAAGATTCGGGAATCGGCACGCGACGTTGATTACATTGGGTAGTTTATCAGTAGTGAGTGGAGTGGAAACAGGGAAACGCATACGAGGTTCGATCCAGCTACGTATGAACGCATGAATGAGGTTGGCCTGGGCTGGGCTTGACAGGTACGACACTGCTGGTGATGAGTGGTGCTGACGACATATTTGCAGTGATCCACATTTTGGTGTTATATATTCGTTCCTCTGTCCGGTCTTGATTTCGGGATTAGACTTAGATAACTAATCATTGGCTTTGCTTGCTTGCTTTTGTTTTCACTTCTCTCTGCTTACGAACCCAAGTGCAGCGGGACAGACAGAGACAGATAGACAAACAGACACATACACAATGGCGACGGCGACGCAAGAGAGGAGATACCCGCTTGGGAAGATAGAGCCCAACTCGCTCAAGTATTTCGGGGCGTGTACGATGGGTGGGATTATTGGTATGCTTCTCCCGAAGCGCATGATGCGGCTTCACCTTCAACTGCTCAGTATTCGATGCTAATAAGTGATGATATGAAGCATGCGGCCCTACACACACCTCAGTAACACCACTGGACCTTGTAAAATGCCGTCGACAAGTCGACCCCAAGATCTACACTTCCAACCTCTCCGCATGGCGCTCCATCATCTCCAAAGAAGGCGTGCGCGGCATCTTCTTCGGCTGGTCACCGACCTTCCTCGGATACTCCCTTCAGGGCGCCGGAAAGTACGGCTTCTACGAATACTTCAAATACCTTTACGGCGACCACCTCTTTCCCAACATGAACCGCACCGCCGTGTTCCTCGGCGCGAGTGCGTCGGCTGAGTTCTTTGCGGACATCGCCCTCTGCCCAATGGAGGCGATCAAGGTCCGCATGCAGACGACGTTACCGCCGTACGCATCTACACTGCGCGAGGGATGGAGCAAGATTGTTGCGAAGGAGGGCGTGGCGGGGTTGTATAAGGGTTTGTATCCGCTGTGGGCGAGGCAGATCCCGTATACGATGACGAAGTTTGCGACGTTCGAGGAGACGGTTAGTTTTATCTATAAGACGCTCGGTGGGCCGAAGGAGAGCTATAATGGGCTGCAGCAGACGGGAATTAGTTTTGCAGGAGGGTACATCGCGGGCATTTTTTGTGCTATTGTCAGCCATCCGGCTGATGTGTTGGTGTCCAAGTTGAATGCTGATCGACAAGGTATGTCCCCTTTATCTTTCAATTGAGTGGTATCATGCTGACTGGAATAGCGGGCGAATCGGCGATGAAGGCGGTTTCTCGGATTTATGGGAATATTGGCTTCTCGGGGCTGTGGAATGGACTTCCTGTGCGAATTGTGATGCTGGGGACGTTGACCGGGTTCCAGTGGTTGATTTATGACTCTTTCAAAGTGTTCCTTGGCCTGCCGACGACAGGTCATTAATGGATTAGATAGATAGACAGATTATGGTAATGAATTGAATGGTTTCGAGAAAGTGTACGAGTAGATGAACAACGAGCTCAGTTGGGGATGGAGACAAAGTCAGTGTTGACCGCCTTCACGGCCTTGGCGATCCAGGCCTGAGCTCAGGGACTTCCTTACTTCTAAGTTCTAGACCTCTTCACCTTCAATTCACATTATCAAGTTCGACGAGAAGCTCACTACTTGCTAGCCTACGCTCAATCCGTATCTCCTGCGACTCCGCGTCAAGACAACACTATGGAGCCAAGAGTATCAACGTCCCAACCCTCCACCAACCCGCCCAGCGTCGAAATCGCCTACAAACGCAAATGCATCGCACTCAAGAAACGCCTCAGCGAAATCGAAGCCGAAAATGAACTCATGCGCATCCGCAACCAGCGCGGCTGGCAATACATTCAGAAAATGCGTCTAGAGTCCTGCATCCTCCTCGAACGCCTCTCTACCATCACAGGAATGACCGACGAGGCTCAACAAGCTGGGGCGAGCCCGGAATTGCGCGCCCGCGCCGCGGCTCTCGTCTCCAACACGTCAAGCTTGAACGGTGCTGCTGCGACGAGAAACGGGTCAGGGCCGGGGTACTATGAAGATGAGACCGAGGGGAGCTCGGACGAGCAACCCCCCACAGTGAGTCCCGCGAAACATTCTCTCATTTGTTATGTTCATCTTTTTGTTGTCCGTCGGCTGACTGTTTGTTGCATGATTCAGCCGCAAGAACGTCCCCTCCGCGTGAAGCGATCTCGCAAGTCAAACATTAACCTCGACGATGATGATGTGCCTGGCGGTACGACACCCGAGCCGGCCGGGCCAGGAGCGACCTCAACATGGCCGCGGTTAGCACCGGCCCCATCACAGGAGGAGATGACATCCACCTTCAGGATTCAGCAGGGGAACGGGTCTGGGGCGGAGAAAGATACCCCCAACCCAAGTGATCGGGAATCCCAGTTCAGAGAGGTCTCGCGGGAACGCGCAGACGCTGCAGCGGAGAATTCGGCGACCCCGATGGATATCGATGCGAAAGAGCCGAAGGAGGAAAGCTAGTGGTCATTTGGTATGAAATTTCTGATCGGTTTTCGGGGTTTTTTAGGGTTCGGACGGGTTTCTTTACGGCTGCGATGTTCTACTTCATCTCTGGGTTCTCGAAAAGATATACTTAATTGCATAGGTGTTATGGGAATACAAATCTAGACCTTCCAACGTTCCGAGTGCGTTAGTCTCGACTGTCTAACTGCGTGTCCATAACTCTTTCTGCAATTCCGCGTGGTTCACGCTCTCGCCAAATTTTCGGCGGCATCCTCGTCTGAAAGGCCCAGCCTTCTGGTGTCTGACCGTTGGCCTGCATCAGTGCACTGCAATCTAGCTTTTCGGGTGGCGCAGAACTATGCAAGACAGCCTATAGGGCAGACAATGGGGAACTGGACAGGTTGCTTCGTATAATATATGAGTTCGCCTTCCTGAAATTAAATCACGACAGGATGAAGATCTCATGTTAGGCTGCATTGCACCACGAGCCATGCGACCAGGATGCTCACAATTGAGGCCCCCAATTCGCAGACAGGACCAAAATCCTCCGAGCCAGCGCTACTAGAGGTGTCAGTCGAGATAGACTTAAAATAGCCAACCGCACATACGAAGTATGATAAAGTGCTCCTGGATCAAGGTCAAGATTCGAGGATTTCTTCACATGTTCTGGTGCACAAGACTGCGGATGCGGATATGGTTGGTTGCAACGTTGATATGTGCGACTGTGCGCCATAGGATGCTGATCTTGTGCAATCTCTCCCCCTCATTGACCACGGTGTCCAAGGGCTGGCACCCAAGAAATATCACCAGAGACAAAAGACTTGGCCAATGTAACATTGTCCCTTCTCTCGGCGCATAATATGTTATCTGCTGCTTCTTGCTTTTGGCTGGTGGCACCGCCAGGAGAGACGGCCTGGATTACGCCATAACGTACGACGATGAGAACCCTGCCTGCGTTGGGATGGATATAAGACGATCCCCCCGGGGAAGTCTGGTAGCTGTGCAACACGCTCACCAACGTCTGGAAGCACGGCAACCGATCGTCTTCCCAAGTCCCTTTCCAAGATGAGCTTGAGCTTCTGGAAATCCCCGGCCGCCGACACCACGGCGGCCCAGCACGATACCGGCTCCGAATCGGACGCTACCATCATTGAGGGCGGCGACTACAAGTATACCACAGAGGCTGGTCAGAATACTTCTCTGCCGACTTATCAGGAGGCCAGCGGTGCGCCCATTGAGGTCGTCTCCCCGCTTGGCTACCAGGCTGGGTTCGTCACCTTGATCTTTCTCAATGTCAGCAAGATGGTTGGAACTGGAATATTTTCTACGCGTGCGTAACATTCCTGCTTGTCATACCCAATAGGGAATGGGCTGACATTCTCCGGTCGCTTTAGCATCCTCTGTTCTGAATGGAACCGGCTCCGTTGGTCTCGCCTTGTTCTACTGGGTAATTGGCTTCGCTGTTGCGTCGAGCATGCTCGCCGTCTACCTCGAATTCGCCTCGTACTTTCCCAGTCGGTCTGGCTCGGAAGCTGTCTACCTGGAGCAGGCATATCCTCGCCCGAGATACTTCTTCCCGACTGTGTTCGCCGTGCAAACCGTCGTCTTCTCGTTTAGCAGTAGCAATGCCATTGGTACGATACGTCGTCCTGACATCTAGCACGAGCTTTCGCTAATGATGCTTTCTAGTCTTGGCCAATTATTTGTTCAGACTGGCTCAGTCGACCCCTACTGACTGGCAGCTCAAGGGAGTTGCAATTGCATCGTACACAGTCGCGACATTAGGTTAGTCTTCGAACCCCCAAGGGTCGCTTACGTGCTGACGGACGGTTTCGAGCCGTCTCCTTCACCACTAAGTGGTCTCTGCTCCTCTCGAACGCCATTGGAATCGTCAAGCTCATTACATTGATTTAGTAAGTGCATCTCACAAGCGCATAATGGAGGCGCACTTCTGACCAATATAGCATTGGCATCACTGGGCTGGTCGTCGTTGGCGGCAACGTCTCACGCATCCCGGAACCCAAGGAGCATTTTCATAATGCCTTTTCTGGAACTGAGAATGCATCAGTTTACGGAGCCACTTCCGCTCTTATCAGCGTCATGTTTTCGTACCAGGGATACGAAAACGCTTTCAACTTGGTCAACGAAGTCAAGAACCCTATCAAGACTCTCAAGTGGAGCGCACCCGCATCGCTTCTCACAACGGGTATCCTCTACATGCTCGCGAACATTGCATATCTCGCTGCGGCCAGCAGGCAGGATATCATCGATTCTGAAGTCAACGTTGCTAGTCTTTTCTTCGAAAGGGTGTTTGGATCCGGTGGTGCTTCTCGCGCGTTGAACTTCCTCATCTGTGTCAGCGCTTTCGGAAACTTGCTTGTCGTGCTCATCGGGCAATCGCGGATGATCCGTGAGTGTGGACGGTATGTACTCCGGTAACTGACTCTTTGATTATCGACTAAGAATAGTACAGGCAGGGTGTTCTTCCATTCACTAGATTCTGGACCTCGACTCGTCCTTTTGGAACTCCACTAGGCCCATACTTCTTGAAGTGGTCTTTTACCATTATCATGATTCTGGCCCCTCCCGCTGGTGATGCGTTTAACTTTGGTAAGCAGGCTGCGAACTCCTAAAGGTTTACTCGCTAACTATGTAATGTAGTTGTCGATCTCGGAGTTTACCCACAGAGCTTGTTCAACTTCCTTCTTGCCGTCGGGCTCTTGTTCACCCGCAGACACCGAAAGCGCCTCAATATTCCCCGAACGGAGTGGCACGCTTGGGACATCGTTGTCTACTTTGCAATCCTAGCCAACCTCTACCTACTCGTTGCGCCCTGGTACCCACCCACCGAGGGTGCAACCGGAGGCGACGTGAGCTTCTGGTATGGCACATACCTTGTCGTCGGTATCTCTCTGTGCGTGCCCTCTCACTTCTCCTCCCCTCGAAAAGTATGCTTCATACTAACGATTTCACAGTCTTGCTTTTTGCGGAGTCTATTACTTCGTGTGGATGAAGGTTCTGCCTCATTATGGAAAGTACAAATTCCGCCAGACAATCGTTACCCATGATAATGGCGAGGTATCCCATAAAATGGTCAGAGTGCCTAATGACGAGATTGTGGCGTGGGATGCGGAGCACGACGCGGCTGGAAGACTTCGTCGCAGACATGCACACACGGTTGAGAAAATTGGCCAGACCGTGGATGCTTAAGCGGTGGAGGGTCCGTCGGTATCTTTCAGCTGCTTCATATAGTCTCCCTACGTATTGATATAGTCCTAGTTATATGTCTATGACTATAAATCAATATGCTAGTACTACGTACTCGGGTATCCACTCGTCTAATCTAAGATGTCCCCGCTAATTCCGTTATCTCCGAGCATTATATATTGTAAGACCCAACTTCCCCAACTTCTTACTTCCCCAGAAGTGAAGTAACCTTGACTCTGTATATTGAAAGCAAGAGAAACGATGCCCTTTGAATTTATTGACAATAACGCGCCAATTGATCGCGCGTCGAGAAAGCGCATCCGAAGCCGCGCAGCGACTGGGAAGAACGCCAACAGGACCGTCACCCGCTCATCAAAGGCACATATTCTCAAAAACCCCGCAGCTGGTACTCCGTTCAAGGCTCCTACAAGTCTTCACAAAGCCCGCGAGAATCAACAAAGTCAGGATGATGTGATTATTGAGATTGGCCGTCCAGTTGATGATGGTCTGGAATTTCCTATACGAGTGCACCCGGAATCGAGATATCTTGTCCGAGAAGGTCTGTCTGCCTCTTTCCGTGTATTACTACGTGGGGTCAAGTGTTACTGACTTTGGAGCTGGCTTGAAGCACTTTTCTTCTTCACCAATATCCGACACAACCCCCAGCTCGATGGCGCGTTGGTCAACCCGGATAACATGCGATCGCTCTGGGTGCGATATTTCTTCCAAGACGAGGCTTGTACTTATCCCTTTCTCAATATTACAGATTTCTCATATATTCGATCTTACTGATAACTGTGGGCGATAGACTTTCACTGCTCCGTAGCTACATCAATCCTCTGCTCGAAGAACCGAGTCGACGAAACGGCACAGGGCATGCGCCACATTGCACATACATATCGTATCGTGCAGGAGCGTCTCTATGGCAAGGAAGCAACGTCTGATATGACCATCGCCATCTTAGTGATTATGTCACAGTATGACAGGTTGCAAGGGCAGTATATGCGCGGGTTTATTCATGTCCAGGGACTGTACAGGATGGCGCAATTGCGTGGAGGAGTTGTGAAGTTGAGTAGGGAGTGCTGGGGGATTGCGCAAAAGATTTTAAGGTAAGCTTGCTAGCATTTTTTTTTTTCACTTTATTTTTTCAAGCGAGGCTGTGCTAATGGTTTAGGGCTGATCTGGAGTACGCTTTACAACTCGGTTCGAAGACGCTCTTTGGTGATGATGGGATCGAGGCGCTCTGTGAAATGGGTTTCCCATATGTTGGTCATGGAGAGCAAATTGACTGGGGCGATGGATCTGAGCTGGACTCGTTCTTGACGAAAAGCCTACGGACCGAACTGTGGGCGGTATTCGCTGATATGCGCCGTCTCGGCATAATGCTTAACGACGCCAGTGCTGGTCATAGACAAAAACTAGACGGGGTTGATTGTCACTGCTCGATCCTGCTTCTCGGTTATCGATTATTGAACCTCAATCCGCTGGACGAGGCTTTGGGCACAGCCATGAGTGATCTTGAGAATGTGATTCATCTCAGTCTTCTGGCGTTCCTTGTGACCTTCCTGACTGGATTGGACCATCGCATCCTTGAAAAGCCGCTTCTGTCCCGTCGGCTGCGACTTGGTATCAAGATGCTCTCCGCATCAAATGATGCCGGGCAGCAAAGTCAGCTAGTGCAACGCGTGATAATGTGGTCGCTCTTTGTTGGATCAGCAGCCGTGTTCAAGTACACGGAAGACGAATGGCTCAACCCGATAACCCAGGCCACAATGAAGACCCTTGGCTTATATGCCTGGGAAGATACAAAAAAGGCCTTGATTGGATTTCCTTGGGTAAATGCGCTTCATGATCGAGCGGGTATAGTGCTCTGCTCTACACAAACTCTACTCAAGTTTTCGGGTGCAACGGATCAATTCTTCTAAGTCAGCTACTTAACACGGCATTGAGCTATGTTGGAATAGTGTCTATTACACTTGCAAGGCCTTCTGCGCACATCCAGGAGCAGCAGTTTCCAGTTCCTGCACAAGAAGGTCCCACAAGCGCTTCTGATCTTTCTGCGCCTCAGCATCTGTCATCCACTCGGGGAGTCTATCACTACAGAACTCTATTAGTATGGATGCAACATACAGAGATTTAGGAAAGGCAACTCACTCTCTGATTTCGCAGTTTGTCAGGTAACGCCCATGGCTCTCCTTGCCCAGGGCAACACCAGCAAGAAGCGTCCTACTACCATCCTCGGCGGTTCGTCCAAACTCTTCACGCAGTTGGCCCAGTTCTTCCTTCATTTTACCGACCATGTTACGGTCAAGCTCTGTGATGCAAAGACCCGGACAGCTTGCATTGATCACCACTTTGCCTTTCTCGATGGGGAGCAATGATGCAAGTTCCCGAGTAATCAGGGTATCCATGAGCTTGGAAATCGGATACCTACGCAGAAGAAGTGTCAGCACAATCAAGCTCAACCAGTGTGTGTAGAGCGTTCATGGAGAAACATACGAAACCATCAACTTCTCTGCCCCATCGAGACCATTAAATGGATCCTCGCGAATCGCCTCCCAATGCTCGCGGACATCGAAAGCTGACCCAGATGTAATCAACGACAACCGTGGCAGTATCCCATACTTCTCTGCACTCTCTTTTAACTTTGGCAGCAACAGCATAGCCAATAAGAAAGTACCGAAAACGTTCACGGTAAGAGGCAAAATGTGGCCCTCGGCCAGGATCTTCTCTCTTATCGCAACGGCCGCGTTCTCAATCACAGCATCGACCCGCTCGAGCTCATTCTCGACCCGCGCAGCAAATGATTTGACGGAGTCGTAACTGCTCAGGTCGAGAGCCCAGACTTCCGCAACCCCCGAGGTGCCCGTGGCAGCCTCGATTTCTGCACGGGCTGTTTCGCCGTTGGCGGGGCGGCGCACTGCGAGGATTACCTTGGTTGCGCCGAGGCGCACCAGATGTTTGGCGGCTTCATAGCCCAGTCCGGTGTTTGCGCCGGTGACGATGTAGGTGCCTCCCGTGACGGTTTCTTTGGTTAGGAGGATGGGGAGGTCTCGGGGCTGTCTTGGGATGTCGGCGGCCATTGTTGCTTTTGAGGGTCTGGTGAAGGGGTGGTATATAAACTTATAATTGAGTTGATATTTGAGACAATTGAGACTCTGCTTGCTCGATAGCGATGACAACAGCTACTCCACGGACATGGCCGTACTTATACCCAACAACGCCGGCGTTTACGGACATGAAAACCACGCAACAATCCAAAATACATCGTTATCCCCGAAGTCAGCGATAGAGAAGAAGGTATCTAACCCAGTATAGACATCACCCCATCAACCTCATTTTAGACTCAGCAAGCCTGCATAAACCGAATGCGGGCTCCCAAGACCCTTCAGGGCTACTATGTAGATGTGGATGGACCAATCAGAGAGTAGTTTCTCTTTTAGGAATAGATCCACTCTTCACTTTATTTATCCGTCTACGAGGAGTGGACGGAGCTTGTGTGGAGTTTGGACATGATATTCTCCGGAAGAGAGGATTAACTCCGGATTGATGATTGAGAACTACCTTGGCTTGAGCTGGATGGTTGTTCTCTTTCTGGGTTGGGACGGAGATAGGGCAAGAGTAGGTATGTTGGTAGGTGCAGATGGTTAGGGTACCAAGTGTCTACTAACCTGAGGTAGTCTACAAGTGTAGATTCATCCATGCTTGGCTTTGGTAGGTAGGATCATTCTCGCCTCGAACTCGCGCAGGAGAATTCAATTTGATGGTCTTTCCGATTGTGAATCGTATTAAGTGATGCTCTAGTTTATGGATCGAGGAAGATACGTGATGCTGCACTTCGCCATGCCCTACAATATCAGTGGCGGAAAGAATGGTCTAAATGAGTATACGGATAATTGCATATCCCAATCAATGGTTCGATGGTTATGTATACGTCGGTATCCACGTGGGTGTTAAGAATATAGATACATAGCAAGAGTACCCTAGTGAGGACTCCTCAACTCCGCGCTTGCTATATTCAAGATCAAACTCTATAGCACCAAGAATGTCGCTATCCTAATCAACTCCGGCGTATAGATCGACGACAATGTTTATGGCTGCGACGAGGATTTCTGCGGCGATGAGGACGATGACTGCATGGTGTTAGCATTGGTTCCTTACGCTTCTTACTAGTATTTTGGGAGTAGAAGTACGTACCGATCCACTCGAGATACTCGCCATGCCGGTGAGTCAACTGATCTTTCAGCACAGCAAGCAGATCCGCTATGACGTCGAGTCGCTCGGTCAAAAGGGTCACGCGCTGGTCCATCTCTAGATAGCTCCGGACAGCTTGGTACATAGGCTCCAGCTGCGGCTCAGCCCACATCAGTTCCGGACTGTCCAGCACAGAGCCCTGTAAGTGGATATTGATACGAAGGATGAAAAGCTCTCCAACTTGCATGTTGATCTGTCGTCTTGATAGATTGACGCTTCCGGTCTGTGCGATTTGGGCTGGTAATGGTGCTGTGTTTGAGATTGTCTCCGACACGAGGTCTTCGAAAAGAGAAGTCTTGACGGACTGGGCGAGGGCGTGTGAGATGGCGAGTTTGATCATGTAGTTTCGGGGTTCTCGCAGTGAGATAAAATCGTTGTATATCCGGGCCTGGTATTCGCGAGCATAGTAAAAGTTGAAGTTTTCGACCTGGGTGTCTTCCGGACTCAAAATTGATGTTGCGAATTTTGATATGTCTGATAAGAAACGGGATTCTTGCACAGGGGTCATGCCCCAAATAACCACGGTGCCGTAATCGAAAAGGAACACCTCTGGTGTTTTAATTGTAGTATCAATATCGGGGTTATTGTCTACCGCAGAAATGGGCTCCGACCCAGTGCGCAAATCGGAAGAATGAGACTCAGGATCGTGCAAGTCAATGAGGTCCTCTCTTCGATTTACGATATTCTCGCCGACCTCCACCGCACTGTCAGAGAACCGGCGCTCCCTAGGCATCCGATCAACTGTGTGGGCGTCATCCTCCGCATTGAAGCTGCTTGTCGAGGAATTCCCAACTTTTTTCTGCTTCTCCTCGTGCTGGTAGTCAAACCGCGAGTAGACACACTCGTCGAACAACTTGGGATAGGCACCGCGGGTTTTCGACCGTGACTTCAAAAACTTGAAAACTCCATCCAATCGATAGGAATTGGCCGTGCAGTATGCCGTTACGCGCGGTAACCGGTCCCTATCTGCCTTTCCTAACCGTGCCGCGAGACTGCGGGCTGCAGGTTCCTTGATCCGCGCAATCTGCCTGTATACGTCCGACGGTGTCGTCTCGTCATCGACCAATTCCTCCTCAGTTATAGGATCAGGTAGAAGCTTTAATTTCTGCGCTGTTTTTGTCGTTCTTTGAGGACCGACTTTCGGTGCTGGGTAGGACGAAGAGGTTGTGCCAGCAGCCCCATGGCTATTGCGACGGCGGAGCTTGCTATTGAGGGTGGAGAATCCGGTCGGTCGTGGCTGGGTGGACAAACTTGACATTGAGGCTGAGCCGGAACTCAATGGTTTGAAGGTCGGGTCTGCAGAGGTGTAGTTATTGTAGGTACTGACGGTAGCAAGTGGATTAAACGTCACTGTCCGTGGCGGCCGGGCTCCTCGCAGTGACGTATTCGAGGGAGATGTATGGTTGTGTTGAGGGAGGAGGGGGGAGGACTCGGTAGCTGACGCCATTTTAGATTAGTCGCATTGGGGTCGAGATAAAAGCATATCAGATGGAGGGATAAAGCATTGGTTCGGAGGAGAGTTGGGGAAGAGTTTGTTGCGATGGGGTGGTGGATAGATTGGGTCGAGCGTTGAGAGAAAGAGCTCTTTAGCTTTACCCGTTTTGCACGTGCGGAGAGCCCTGCAAATCGGATTCAATTCTTAGGCACGTTTTACACTCTTTATTTAGACCTCAATTGATCTTCCAAAGTCCGATTGCTATCTAGTCTAGTCCAGTTTGGAATTATCACGACTCGGGGCAAATGTCGAAAAAGAAAGCATGCATTAGCTCCCACGTTAGTAGTTACACACTTTTGCCGCAAGGATCATCACATTTATCATCGATATAAAACGCTTAACATTACACCTTGATGCGATCGGCCCGAATCAAACACCCAACAATGACTCAAAACATCAATATCCGAAAATGTAGCGCAAATGCAAATGAAATCCTGGGAGACGCCTTACTTGCGAACAAACCCCTTCGAACCGCTGCTAACCATCCTCATGCCATTGACGTGTCCGGTGCTGCGGGCCTGCTTCAACCAAGCTTCCCTCGCAGATCGACCCGTCTTGGACGCCTTGGGAGGGAGTGCAGTGTTAGGTTTCTTCGAGCCGTTGCCCCCTAGAACACGGATAGAGACATCACCCATCCTCACATCCTTCGGGCCCTTCTCTTGCTTATCGAGGAATCTAAGTTTGGTTGGCTTTTTCTGGACGATGTCTTGCGTTTCAGGCGGAGGAGTCGGGGGGCGAACGTCTGGAACGGCATTTAAGATATCGTCTGGAAGAAGAGCGGGAAGAGTTGTTGGGTGTCGAGCATCTTGCGTAAATGAACCCTGGAGCGTGGCCGAGCTTTCTGAAAGCAAATCTTCTGCAGGAGTAGCGGCTCCTGGCGCGGACTGAGGGACGGATGCTTCGCTTCGTTTTCCCGAGGCTTTCGCTTGTGCCTTGCGCGCTTCATCCAATTGTCGTCTCTTTTCTTTTTTCAGTTGTTCTTCTCTGTTGTACGGTTAGTGATAACGCGGATGCCTCAACCAAGAGGGATACGAACAATTGTTTCGCCTGCTCCCGTTTCTTTACTTCTGACTTGATCTTGGCGAGCTGTGCAGCGTTATCCACGGTCTCTGGTGCCTCGTCATCGCTGCTATCATCGACATCCTGATTCTCCGCTTGCACACTCTCCGGCACCTCCTGCTCTGCAGATTCGGGCAATACAGGCTCGGGCTCCTCGCTATCGAATCTAAAGTGTTTCTTCGGCGCCGGCTCTTCCTTCGCGGCGGGCTTGACTTCCTCCTCAACAGCCGTTATCGTGGTCCTCTTTCTCCGCTTATTGCGCGGCGTCTCCTCGTTTGTGGTTGTAGCAGTAGTCTCCGATTTGCGCTTCCCATTCACCTCTGGCGATGCGTCGGCTGCAGCCTCTTGTGCCGAGACAACGACTTGGATTGCTGATTGTCGGCGCGTGGTGACCATTTTCTGATTTGAGCTCGCGGTCTTTTCTGGGGTAGTGGCGGCAGTGTTCGATTCGACGTCTGCGCTATTCTCAGGAAAAATGAGGTTCTTTGCCGCTGTGACGAGCTGCGACAGCATAGAGGTGGATGCTGGGAAGTAGATGTTGCGACGCTTGAGGTCGGCATTGGACCAAAAAGATTTATCAAAAATAAGTTATCTCGGCGGCTTGTTTTTCCGAGTCTCCGAGGTATACACCCCTCACTCTTTACTCTATTACTCTATATATGAACAAAACCACACCGCAGTCACGTGTACGTATAACTTAGGTTTAGATTTACACCTATAACTAAACCTATGCCCCTAACTTTGCTAGGTATAAAGTTCCTGGCGCTTTAACTAAGCCTCCTAAATCCTAATTAGGGACTTATATAATAGATTTCTTTTAGATATATATATATATTTTTTAGTAAAAGTCTCTCTTAAAACACTTTCTTCGAGGCCCTAGCTAGATAGTTAAGGCTAACCTTATTCTAATTGCTTTCCTAGAGGTCCTGGGATCGGGGCTGACCTTACACTGACCATGAGCGAAGCGAGTGTACCAAACTAGTAAATAACTACCACGACATTTGAGGTTATAGCTTCATTACGGAGATGCTAAAATAGCTGTTCATCGCTATAGATGCCTCTTCTTCTATTAATGGATAGACAGACGACCTCATTTTACCGCGAGTGTCACGACGGCGCTATTACAGAGCAGCGCTCGAGTAATTAGGGCACGCGGATTGCTTGCTGATGGAGTGCACTAAAGAACCCCAAAACATTCTCACAGTACTTCCAAAGCTTTCGCTTGCTTCTTTTTAATTTTAAAAAGTACCGAGATTTCTCTCCATATTTCCGGGCTCTACTGCCCCCTAATGGTTACTTTCATCTGTTGAAAGAGAGACGAGTCCGTTTATATACATGTATATCTGTAGGCCGATGCTCGAGCCCCAGATCCCGGCATCTCGTCTACATCCCAAGCGTGAACTGCGGGCCAATATATACCAACTATGAAAATTTAACTTTGGTAATTTATAGGCTGTTGCTACCCCTTTGCGCATTGAAAGCATTTGTCACTCAAGGGAACACCACTGCTCCATACTTGACTGACAGTAGGGATGGATTCTAGGTCTCATAGCTCGTCTCATTCTCGACCAAAGCTAGGCACCGAGACTCGCCGCCAATGGGCCGTGAGACTCGAACATTCCGACCTATTTTTTTTTCTCTGTGACTAATGCAATAACTAGTCTACTAAAGGTATATATATATATATCTATACCTTCCTGAGTAGGAAGCAAGCATCGTCAATGGTCACATTTTCCGCCCAATGTCGTTAGGGATGCCAGTTGCTCCAAAGCGCCGTGATCGCGATAAACCTTTCGGGTACACTGAAATCGAGCAATCGCTATATTTTTCACCTGGTATCTCTGTAATAGAACGCGAACTTGTAACGCCAAATACTCCAAGATGTCCGTCCCATCCGACCCTATCAATCCTAACACCCAGGAGCCACGCAGTAGCTAAATGACCCCAACCATCTGGTTACGCTCCATGAGCTCCTCGCTCGCCGCAGTGAAGTCGTCCTCACCAATGTCGCTAGTTTCGTCCCAGAACCTTCTATGCTCTTCATTATCATCGCCTCTGACAGTCCACATACTCTCCCGTAACCGCTTGTTTCGCTCACGGTCCTCCTCAATCCGCTGCTCGATCTGTCTCTTGTCCACGCGTATTCCGTTGGCCCTGGCGCCCCTCGGTGTCCCAGTCTTTGACTTCACCCCAGCCTCTTCCTCTTCAGCCTCTAGATCGAGGTGTGCGGGGTGCGTTTCTCGGTCCTTGAGACCAGCGTCGATCTCCGCTATCGTCTCGGCGGAGAGGATCTCTTTGCTCTGGAGGCCATTCAAAACTCGGCGGATATGCTTGACATTTGCGGCGCCCGAGCCGTCGGCAGGTGCGACACAATCGACGACGCGAAGGATGTCTCGTTGGATCATGCGTACGTAGGGAAGGTGGCCTTCCTTTGTCGCCATTTCGCAAAAGTGTTCGATGAAGTAGAGAATGTTGGCACGGTTGTTCATATTATTCTATGAGCAGCGAGGGCAGTTAGTACCAAGCAAAACATCAAAACAAGCCCCGAAAACAGGTATATATACTCTCTCAAGCTGCTCCAGAATACACGAGTGCAAATCCTCATCCATATCCCGGTATTTTAGCGCATAATGCGCCGCTTTCTGTGACGAGGTAACAGATGCATTGAGGTGCTGCAACTGCGCCGTAAATCGCATGCGTACCTCAAAGGGATCTGCCATCATGGTGTCGGGCAATATGGCTCTGCGGTTTGTTGAATGTAGTGGGGAGAAAGCAACTTGATAATTCGCTGATCATTGGAGAAAGGGCTAGGCAGGCGGTCTATCACATTTCTGCCGGCATAATGTGTGGGGTCGGCAGATGTACGGGCGGTGTAACTGCCGGTTTCACATCTGGAGAATCCTTTTACTCGGATCGGGCGCGTCGTGCATCTTCCGTCCGAGAGTATGGATGCAAGCACGGCGTTGGCTGGGGTGGGACCGGCGTTTATGGCACTGGCGCTGTAGGGGGTTGTGGATGGAGCCGTGGCGATAGGGTTACTAAGGGCTGAGGCGCTGACTATGGCTGCGCAGGGGATGGGGGCGCGTCGGCGACGGTGCTGGGTGGGGAGCATCCGGCGCATAACAAGGAGAAGATCTCGACGCCACGTGGGTGTACGCTCGGGGGGTTGCTTGTGCTGGAGGAGAACGCCGGGAGGAGTATGGCAAGAGCGGTATGGCAGACGACTGTGATGCCCAGTCAACTTGGCCAAGGCGTGAATAACGTGAATGTAACGAGGCTCTGAGGGTGGGTTGGGCTTATCTTTCTTTGGATTTTCGGATATTCGGGTTGGCGTTTCAACTATAGAGAATTTCTAGATTGTCATTAGACACCACGATGCTGACATGGAGCAGTGCAGGCCAACACCCTGGCGCTGGAAGTAAGATGAAGATTGTCAGATAGAGGATGCTCTTGGTCATAAAAATGTATTCATCTATGTCACATCCAAAACCCAAAAATCTTGCAATTAGCTTATCAAATATCTAGGAATTGGGTAGCATAAAGGAAGGGACGTAAAGGACGTAAAGGACTATAGCGACGGTCGTCGTTCCTCAAGTGGGGTGAGCGGGGTGACAAGGCTGGTCCCGTCGTTGCCCTCAAGAAGTCCGACTTCTTCAGCTGTGTTGCCTTCCCCTAGCGACCCATCACTTGTCCATTCACCCCGACGGGAAGCAGGGTCATTGACTACCGACCAGACGTCTTTCTTGGTCAAAAGACCCTGGAGAACACCCTTGTTGACGAAGAGAACGTAGCGGAGCCC
Organism: Aspergillus carlsbadensis; assembly: GCA_025688815.1. Classification (NCBI taxonomy): domain Eukaryota; kingdom Fungi; phylum Ascomycota; class Eurotiomycetes; order Eurotiales; family Aspergillaceae; genus Aspergillus; species Aspergillus carlsbadensis. The sequence continues at coordinate 215,373 of MU628175.1, forward strand.
AAGTCGCTGGAACATCCGTAGCACTATTAAAAAGGTCGTACCGCTGTTGAGGGTAATAGGTGTCTGGTCCATCCACGGCCGGAGGTCTAGGGTATCCAAGGGGTCCGCAAAAGGTTGGTGAGCGAAAAAGGCCTGGGTTGTGTTCGAGAGCTCGCGGATGGACGGAGCAGCTGGGGGTCTTAATGCATAAGAAAGTTCGTTGCGAGAAATGTAGCCAAGAAGAACAGGGTGTGAAGTTTCAGTGACGACGGGGAATCCACGGTATGAAGTGGTCTTGAGGAGGTTGCGAAGCGAACCGACTGTGTGGCCAACGGCTGTGATAACTGTGATATCATCGACCTTGGTCATAACGCTATGAGCAGGCACATCAGGAGGAGCAGTGTCGTCGCGATGATCAAGGAATGGATACTCGTTCAGATGAATCCACGACTCGTAGATGCCACGCTTTCCAAAAATATCTCCGCACCATTTGGATAACATCACTGCAATCATTATGGGAATGACATAGGTCAGAGCACCTGTAAGCTCGAACATGATAACAACAATAGACACGGTCATCCTTGTGGCGCCTCCAAGCGCTGAAGCCGCGCCAACAATGGCGTAAAGCCCCGGAGTCACGCACGGAATATCCGGCTCGCAATTGCCGAATAAGAAGAAGTCCGGGAATGCATCTTGCCATATTTTGAAAGCAGTACCTAAAGCACGCCCATACAGAGCGCCGATAGCAAAGGATGGTAGGATAATACCGGCAGGGATGTCGAGGCCGAACGTCATGGATGCGAGAAAGAAACCAAGGACAGCAGCGACTAGTAGGAGAGCCACTGTACCGGCTGACGCTGCCCCGGTCTTGCAGAGCCCGAATGGGTCCGGAGTTCCAGTACTGCATTCAGCAAACAAAGAATGCACAAGTTCTGAGTTCTGCGCTCTCATGAAGATATTCGGAAAGTTTATGACGGCGCTGAGGAGGGCTACAATAATGACTTCGATGAACGGATAGGAGAAGCTCCGAGTTCGCCGCCACTTCGCGACTCTCATATTCAAGCGGATGAAGAAGGCGCCATAAAGACCGCCCACTATCCCAAGAATGATGAAAGGAATCATCTCAAAACGATGCCAGCCTCGTGTGTATTTAACCTCGTAAAGGACAATGTTGCCCGTACGGAATGGATTTAAGGCTTGGAGAGTGACAGCCGCCACCATGGCGCACACAAAGCTCTGCCACATTGCCTTATCGGGGAAATAGTATGATAGTTGCTGCAGGGCAAGTTAGCTAGACTCTAGGGAAGCTCGCTCGAGGTCTCATACCTCCAAGCTGAACAGAACACCTCCAATGGGCGCGCCAAATGCCACGGAAATGCCCGCCGCGGCGGCTGCGGAGAGTACTTCTCGTTTCCTTGCTTGAGAGATGTGTTAAACAGGGTACCATAAGCGAGTGAAGTATACATACCTTCGTTACCGTTCAGGCTCTCGAAAGGCTTCATTATGACACTGGCACAGCAACATGCAACATGGACAAGCGGACCCTCTTTGCCTAACCACATACCAGACGCGACAGACAGGCACTTCAAGTTGTTAATCTCTGAACAATGTGTGGGGTTAAGCTGACTTACCAAACCCAGCGACTTGATCGCGAGTGTCCAGGGCCCCATGAAATGCTTAATGATAAAACCGCCAAGAACTGTCTTGATTTCTGGTATTCCGCTGTGTCTTGCATATAGCGCATAGTTTCTGACAAGTATACAAGCGCAGAGGGCAAAGAACACCTTTACCTTTCATTAGCTCGATGACTTTGGAGAAAACAAGGGAGAATTCTTACTGAGTAAATGATATAGAAGATATACTCCACCGTATAGGCTCCACCGGACGAAGTAGTTCCAACAGCCTTTCCCCAGGGTGTCCAGTCTAAGCAATTTGAAGGGTCTGAATAAGGACGGAGTCAGCAGTGCAGCCAAGATATACACAACGAAGTAGGGACGAACCTTCTTCATGGCCCCAGCAACAGAAGCTCCGATTCAAGTAGAATCTTCCTCCACCGGGACCGTTTTTGCAATACCCGGCCTTTACATCGCCAAGCCAGTCGCTTACGATGTCAATAGATGCGGCAATAATTCCGACCGATATCCCAGTAGCGATCAGGACCAGCCAAACGTGGCCACCGTCGAGAAAATTGCGGACATGTCCAAGCAGTCCTTGTCCACTACTAGAAAGTAACCGTTTTCGTTGACGCTCCTTCGTATATTCGAATATCCAATCGATGGCGGTAAAATCATCGTAGCCAACTCGTCGGCCAGGGCCTTCAATATACCAATCTAGAAGGCCGCCTTCTTTCTGCACATTATAGTTGCCGGTCGCCCGCGAAGTGTCGTCTCTCGTTCGAGAGTCGTCCTCATCCGTTGTCCGCCCATTTCGGAAGGTTGAACGGCCGAAACTCGACTGTCCGGGAGACTCGCTAAAGAAGATATTGGATAGACTGAACCCTGACCGTTGTTTTTGTTTGCGTTTAAAGGATATACTGTAGACCAGCTTGTCAGATTGATATAGTGTGATCCTAGGTTCGGAGACTTACGGCTCACGAAGTCCCCCACTCAAGGACTCAGTTGCATTGTGTTGTAACTGCGACAGAGTGCTGCTGCGATGGCGCGGGAATCGATGGTTGTTGCTCCTCGGCCCTGTGGAGGGTGACGGGCCATCGTAATCCGACCCCGAATCCATCATCGACGAGGCAAATCATAAAAGCACGTCAGGTCGCATACCAGAATAACCATGGCCGCCGTCCCTGAGGCTCTTATCGTTCGGATATCTACTTCGATGAACGATCGGAGCTGTCGCAAGCCTCCGTGATTAGGTAAAGGCGGTAAAGCACTGGTGTGGGGATCGGATCTGCCGCGATAGAGTGGCAGAAAAAAAAAGATACAGGAAAAAGTACAGCGGGACGCATTTCCTTTCTCCTCACTTAACATAAGAGTTCCTTGTGCGGTTGGACTCAGCATGGATGCCAGTCCCGCCTACGAGGGGGCTCTGAATGAGTCCCAACTACTCGAACAGCTCTCGAATGAGATTGCGGCCCTCATTCGAACGGCTCCCGGGACTCAGTACCTGAATGCGCTTGCAGTCGGCGCATTGAGATCAGGATACACGGAGAAGTTTTTTTACATTTACGAACCGATCTTCGTTGATCTGGCTGCACGTTGGATTCTTCCCGAGTCTGGCGTCGATAAAATTCAAGTTATCTCCGCATTTGCTCGAATTCTACCCCTCGCACCTTATTTACGCTCTTTCGCAAGCCAATATGCCGTGTCTCGGGCTGGCCCACTGTCGGCGTTGGCTGCGCCTAATGCCTTCACTAATACGCAGATAGATGATTCCACGACTCGCACATTACTCTTAGCGATTTTCCGTCTTCTTTCCTTCGATCTCGAAGCCTTCTCGCCCGCTATTACACCGTCGCAATTACAAGTTCTTTTCCGACACGATGACCCCGTGATTCGATATCTAGCCGTACGATGCTTCTGCATATATATGCGCGCTGCTGATGCGTCTATGGAGAAGATTTTATGGACACACTGTGGCGATGATCTGATAGAGGGAGATTGGGAAGGCATCTCCATTGACTACCGGTGCTTGGGACTTTGGGAAGAGCGCCGATGGATTGCTGTGGAAAGGCAACTCCATTCCTCAAGGACCGAGAGGTCAGAATCCGCCAGCCTTTCACAGGTGGAGCAGCTGCGGGACTATTTCACTGCTCGAACGGCGGAAGTCTGCGGTGTGCTAATTCCACGGCAAATTGACACCTCGCTCACGCCATCCTCGATTGTGAAAACATCAACGGCAGTGAAAAATCTGCGACGGATAGCGACGGCATTAGTTACGCCTGCACCGGTTCTGCTCGTCGGGTTGCCGAATTCGGGAAAGACAACTTTAATCAATGATGTAGCAGCCACCATGGGCCAGGCGGAATCCATGGTAACGCTGCATTTGAACGAGCAAACGGACGCGAAGAGTCTTCTCGGGATGTACTCAACCTCTTCAACAACTGGTAGCTTTGCTTGGCAACCTGGTGTCTTGACGAAAGCTGCCAGGGAGGGTAGATGGATTTTGATTGAAGATCTAGATCGCGCCCCTTCTGAAGTTATTGGTCTCATTCTTCCAATCATTGAGAAAGGTGAGCTCACTATTGCGAGCAGAAGAGAGCGAATCAAGTGTGCGGAAGGGTTTAAGATTATCGCGACAATGAAGTCGTCCTACAATATCGCAGGGGAGGAGGTGGCTCCCAGCACGGCCATCCTCGGAAGCAGACTCTGGAATAGAGTGCCGATTGAGTCCCTCACTCTGGAGGAGGTCCAGCAAGTGATTGCACAGAAGTTCCCTTTGCTCGAGTCTCGAGTACCCACGGTGATAAACGTATACCAAAGACTGTGCTCCTCGTTTCATGGTAGCCTCGCCATCAAGAGCTCGCAGGGTCGAACTCCCGGTTTGCGCGATCTTATCAAACTCTGCAGCAGGATGCACAAGAGGCTTCAGCGACTCGGTGTCAAGACAGGGTTTGAAGCTACCCCGGAGGGAACTGATGACGAGATCTTCCTCGATATCGTGGACCTATTCCTCAAGTACCTACCAGACTCGACGCTGTCGGATTCTTTAGCTCTAGTTGTTGCGGAAGCGCTTCAAATCTCTCCCCAGCGTGCCCGATTTTCCTTGCATGAACGGACGCCAACGCTATCAGATCAAGGTAGCAGCCTCATGCTTGGAAGAGAGACTTGTCGCAAGGTTAAAGTGCCAAGCGGTTCAATCTCGAAGATGGCGGCTGCCTCTTCTCGCTTTGCGACGACGAGAGCCGCTCTCAAACTGATGGAGCAAGTTGCAGCGTCAGTTGAGATGGCCGAGCCTGTTCTTCTTGTTGGAGAGACTGGTATTGGTAAAACAACTGTAATTCAGCATCTTGCGACCCTGATGCGGCAGAAACTCACCGTGGTCAACCTGTCGCAGCAAAGCGAGAGTACCGATCTGTTGGGCGGCTTCAAGCCTGTCAATATTCGCACGATGGCGATCCCAATGTTTGACGAGTTTACTTCCCTGTTTGAACTGACCTTCTCCGCAAAGAAGAATCAAAAGTTCCTGTCTTCCATTGCAAAGAATGTTGCCAGCGGGAACTGGGTACGTTTAGTCAATCATTGGCACGAAGCCGTTCGGCTTGCCGATGGCGTGTTCAAGTCTGATAATGGTTCCTCCCATCCCGCTGAGGGAGAACAGCCAACGAAGAAAAGAAAACTAGACTCGCCCAAGTATCAGTTTTTACGGCAACGGTGGGAAAGGTTTACTGCGCAACTGAACGACTTTGAGGCGCAAGTGTCACAGGGTGATGCCAAGTTCGCTTTTGCATTTGTTCAGGGAAAGATTGTCCGTGCTTTGCGGAATGGCGAATGGGTGCTTCTCGACGAGATCAACTTGGCTTCACCGGACACGCTTGAAAACATCGCAAGTCTTTTGCATCATGGCAGCGAAGGCTCGCCATCTGTTCTATTATCCGAGGCGGGCGATGTTGAACGTGTGTTCGGCCACCCGGATTTCCGTATATTCGGAGCCATGAACCCAGCAACGGATGCGGGGAAGAAAGACCTTCCACCAGGCCTTCGCTCCAGATTTACAGAGCTATATGTGCAGTCGCCGGACAATGAGCTAGATGATCTCTTGGCGTTGATTAAGAAGTACCTTGGGGATCTAACTCTGAGTGATTCCAGGGCAGTGTCGGATCTTGCTCAGCTATATATGGAAACGAAGAAATTGAGTAACGACAACAAGCTCACCGATGGTGCCGGACAACGCCCACACTTTAGCATACGTACCCTTGTTCGCGCTCTTATTTACACCACCGAGCATGCGCAGGTTTACGGGTTACGTCGGGCAATTTTCGAAGGTTTCTCCATGAGTTTCCTGACAGTTCTGAGTCTGGAATCCGAAAGGCTGCTGATGCCATTCCTCGAAAGGCACATTTTTAGCAACGTGAAGAACATCAGAGCCTTACTTGGACAGACCCCTCGACCGCCAAACGACGGCACCGAATATGTACAGTTCAAGCACTATTGGATGCGGAAGGGTCACCTAGTACCCGAAGAACAACCGCATTATATCATCACGCCTTTCATCGAAAAGAACCTCAAGAATCTCGTAAGAGCGAGCTCGACCCGCCGGTTTCCAGTCTTGCTGCAAGGTCCAACATCTGCCGGAAAAACTAGCATGATTGAATATCTTGCAAAAGTCTCTGGAAACAAATTTGTCCGCATCAATAACCATGAGCATACCGACCTCCAAGAGTACCTCGGGTCATATGTGTCTGATGATGACGGAACGCTTCGTTACCAGGAAGGTATCCTAGTAGAGGCATTGAGAAATGGGTACTGGATTGTTCTCGACGAGCTTAACCTTGCGCCGTCCGACGTACTGGAAGCGCTGAATCGCCTTCTCGACGACAACCGCGAACTGTTTATCCCGGAAACACAAGAGGCAGTCCACCCACATCCGAACTTCATGCTGTTTGCGACTCAGAACCCTGCAGGTCTTTATGGAGGCCGTAAAGTCCTGTCTCGCGCTTTCCGAAACCGTTTTCTTGAACTGCACTTTGACGATATCCCAGAGAGTGAACTTGAGTTCATTCTCAAAGAGAGGTCACAGATTGCACCATCTTTCTGCACCAGGATAGTATCCGTTTATCGGAAATTATCTCTACTACGTCAAGCAAACAGATTGTTTGAGCAGAAAAACAGTTTTGCTACGTTGCGTGACCTCTTCCGCTGGGCCCTTCGACAAGCAGATGATCGAGAGCAGTTGGCGATCAACGGCTTTATGCTTCTGGCAGAACGAGTCAGAAACCCCCAGGAAAGAGCAGCAGTGAAAGGTGTGATCGAGGAAGTCATGAAAGTCACAATTGATGAAGAAGTCCTCTACGGCACTGCTGCGATGGACAAGCGTGCGCCTAACCTACGACAACTAACACCTGGAATTGTCTGGACCAGGGCAATGAGAAGACTCTTCATCTTGGTATCCACGGCGATCGAGAACAACGAGCCTGTCCTCCTTGTAGGCGAAACAGGCTGTGGAAAGACCCAGCTTTGCCAGGCGGTTTCGGATGCTTACCAGAAGCAATTAAATGTCGTCAATGCGCATGTGAACCTCGAGACTGGTGATCTTATCGGTGCCCAAAGACCGGTTAGGAACAGAGCTGCCATCGAAGACACTCTACTCAGCGATCTACGACAACTACTGCGTGAAACGGGTGCTGAATGCAAGCCATTTGAAGAGCTCAAGCAAGACTTTGGGACCCTCAGTTCTGAACAGCGACAAGAGTGCAATCCCGAGCTTCTCAGGACAATCGAAAGAAACTTTACCCGTCTCAATGCACTGTTCGAATGGACAGACGGCAGTCTGATTACCGCCATGAAGACAGGCCAATTCTTCCTTTTGGATGAAATCTCTCTTGCCGATGACTCCGTTCTTGAACGATTGAACAGCGTCTTAGAGCCTCACAGGTCTATTCTTCTGGCAGAAAAAGGCCCGATTGATTCCATGGTGGTTGCGGATAGCGGGTTCCAGTTCCTTTCTACAATGAATCCTGGCGGTGACTACGGCAAACGCGAACTTTCGGCCGCCCTTAGGAATCGAATGACGGAGATCTGGGCTCCTCAGCTGTCGGAAGATGAGGATATTCTTCCGATTCTTCAAATGAAACTTCCCGCCCAGTCGGAACATATTTCTGGTGCAATGCTCCAGTTCGCGAAATGGTTCAAACGGACTTTCCAGGGCTCTTCTACCAACTCTCTATCGCTTCGTGATTTGTTGGGATGGGTCGATTTCGTCAATAAGTGTCAGGACTCTCACCTTCTGTTCGCGGTCGTTCAGGGCGCTGCAATGGTATTCATTGACACGCTAGGAGCAAACCCGGCAGCCATGCTTGCGACCACCCTGCACAATCTTGAGGACAATCGTAGATCGTGCCTAGATAAGCTTCAGGAGCTTTTCAACGTTGACGCTGCAACCATCTACCTGCAAAAGTCTGTTATTGATGTTCAAGACCGGGCCTTGCGAGTTGGACCATTTCACCTCTCCATCCAAGGCGATGCACAGCCCGATCCTCAATTCATTATGGACGCCCCGACAACGATTGCCAACTCTGTACGAATCGCTCGTGGGCTGCAGTTAACGAAGCCTATTCTTCTTGAAGGTAGTCCCGGTGTGGGTAAAACTACACTTATTACTGCTCTCGCTCGAGCTCTTGGCAAGCCCTTGACGCGAATCAATTTGTCCGAACAGACAGACCTCACAGATCTCTTTGGATCCGATGTGCCTGTTGAGGGAGGTGATGTTGGTCAGTTCGCATGGCGCGATGCACCTTTCCTACAGGCTATGCAACGCGGTGACTGGGTTTTGCTGGACGAAATGAACCTGGCTTCCCAGTCTGTGCTTGAGGGTCTTAATGCTTGTTTAGATCACCGTCAAATGGTTTACGTTGCTGAGCTCGACCAGACATTCAAGCGGCATCCCAACTTTGTTCTTTTTGCTGCGCAAAATCCTCATCACCAGGGAGGTGGGCGAAAGGGACTTCCGGCCTCATTTGTCAATCGTTTCACTGTGGTATATGCTGATAGTTTTACTGACACTGACTTGAAACGTATCTGTGCCAAACTTTTCCCCGGAAGTCCTACACAGCAAACCGAGCAACTAGTGGATTTCATCTCTCAGCTGAACGTTGCCATTGTGCAGGAAAGGAGATTAGGTGTTCTTGGTGGCCCTTGGGAGGTAAACCTGCGTGATATTCAGAGATGGCTTCAGCTCGCGGACCGAGGGAGTTTGCAAATTCACACCAAAAACTTCCTCGATGTCATCATCTCCCAACGATTCAGGTATGAGGAGGATCGAGAGCAAGTTCGCCGCATTTACGAGCGCGTCTTCGATGGTGTTTCGACAACAGCCAAGGGCTACTACCATAACATGACACCGGAGTACATGCAGGTCGGGCTCGGGATCATGCGAAGGGACTCGATGCTCCAAGAGACGCCTATTACGCATCTTGAAATACTCCCTAGGGATCTCCCTGTCCTTGAGTCTTTAATGCTCTGCATTGAACAGTCATGGCCAAGTATTTTGGTAGGAGCTTCTGGCTCCGGCAAGACAACCTTGATAAGGAAACTTGCTGCCATGAATGGCGCAAATCTGATTGAGTTGGCTTTGAGCGCTGATACCGACACCATGGATCTTGTGGGGGGATTTGAACAAATCGACCACAACAGAGAAATATCCTCTCTCGTCCAAGACGCCTTGCTATTCTTGCGCCGGGAAATACTTTTCACATATTCCTCTGATACCACACAGGATAAAACCTCGGCGTTTATTGAACTCCTTGAACGTTTGGAAAACCCTGGCTCATCATTGGAAACGATATGCCCAATGCTCGAGAAGCTCTACCAAATGTATCCTAAGCCCGTGCTGGAACAGTTCCTAGAGAGATCGCGGACCCTCTTGCGTAATTCGCAACAGGAGCATATTAAGGTTGGCTTTGAGTGGACAGAGGGTGTACTCACACAAGCTGTTCAAAAGGGAGATTGGGTTGTACTCGACAATGCCAATCTTTGTAACCCCTCAGTTCTCGACAGGCTGAACTCCTTGACTGAGCCAAACGGAGCCCTTATTCTCAACGAACAACGCACCGAGGATGGAAATGCTAGAATCATCACGCCTCACCCGAATTTCAGACTTTTCTTGACAATGGATCCGCGTCATGGGGAGCTATCTCGTGCTATGCGTAACCGTTGTGTTGAAATGTGCATCCTACCACGCGAAGTCGATTATCTAAAAACCTCCTTTACCCCCACATATACCAGTCAATCGTCATTATACCGTCTTCGATCCATGTGGAGTCCTGGTTTGTCCGTTGCTGCTGGCGAAGTGGATGAGCGCGCCTACGAGATCCGTCTGGACCACCTATCTATAGCAGATTTGGCTTATCTCCAACGGTCACAGCATCTCGTTTCGCCTTATTTACCCGGTCTTAAGGCGGACCAGTTCTTGAGGCTTTTAGATCGCTACGTTTCCGTCATACACGATAACCAACAATGTCAAGCATTTGGTACGATCAAGAAGTCAGTTGATCTTGGAGGCGTCTTCTTTGCAGTTCAAGGTCATTTGCAGCCGCTTCACCCCCTGGTAAATGAGCCGCTTGCTCTAGTGATGGAACACGATATTCCGTTTGCTACGCTTACTTCATTGGCCCATATCCAAGAGTCCAAGCTTGATCTGCATCGCCTTAGACAGGCATTACTGCACGCCGAAGAGTCCGGACAGCAGCTTAAACCAAGCCAGATGAGCCGCTTACAGCGATCTCTAGCCTCGAAGAGGATACCGTCTCTCATGAAGGACACAACACAGCCAGTTGGTCGGTTCCTGTCGGATGCTGGACAGGCAGTATACGATTTCATTCAATGCTTGGATAATGATACTCTTCGCCATCACAATCCTATACCTCCCTTGCGCGCCGTCATCAACTTTTGCGCAGATATTCTGAGAGTGACTGCATCGACTGAGCTTGACGACGGAGTATTTCTTATATACCTTCAGCTTGGCAAGGGAATATGCACATCCCTGGCAGAACTAGGTGATGGTTTTATTTCGTTGGCTACTGCCTTCTCCAATGCGCTCCAACGGTTCCACGAAAATTGGGCCCTGACTACGGGGCTTAGTATGCAAAGGCTTTGGGAATCATGGAGGCCAGTGACAGCCTCAAGCGGAGACCAATTGGGCTCAGTGTTGGAGCTCGAGAAGGTTGCATCTGAATTTATGCAGGTTGCGACTCGGACTAGCCTCAATCTTTCTCAGTTAAGTCAAGTACGGAACTCTTTGGTTGAGGCTCAAAGGTCTATTCTTTTGGAGGGTGCTGATGAAGGGAATCTCGTACAAGTAAGTGCCAATTCCCTTGTGGTTGGGCTAATTACACCATGTTACTCGCTGCTGTTTAATAAGTCCCTGTACTAACAACTAGCAGAGCCTCAAACAGACCGTGGTAGATCTGGCAAGTGTGGTGCAAGCATCTGATTTGGCTCAAAGCCCGCACTTCTCCAACGAGTTTGAAGTGCTATGCCAATATCATGATATCGCCATTTATAGCCGGGGGGTCCCAGTCGCTCCGAACAACACTCGATCCGTTCTAGCTCTACTAGCCGGCCGTCCAGCTCAACCTCTGAACGCGTCAAATTTGCAGAGCCAGGTTCCAACCATTCTTCATCGGTTGTCACTGTTCTCTGGATACCAAGGAAACCCAGACTCTGGAACTGCTGCCAGCGGGACAGTGTCCCTGGCGCTCCTGCAGAAGTTGGCCTTGGTTGACCGTGCTACACTTGGACAGATAGACGCTGTCGAGGTCGAAAAACAAACTCTCTCCCAGGCTTTGGCCTTAACAACCCGGGAGATCGGATTGGATCAACTCAAGCTTCTCAGGCGCTTGCTTTCGGAGCTGACCGCAGAGCTGGTAGAGGCCCACAAAGAGTTCTTCAACCCGCAGTCCTTTGAGCAGCTGATTACCCTCTTGCGTTTGGCAGGGAAACAAGACCTACCAGCCAGCTTGCTCTCCCTAAACATTCGCCTAGCACGGAACTTGCCTAGCGATCACTACTTCAGAGCTGTTGCCAACAAAACACTACCAAAGCTTGTCACGTCACTTTTGACCAGATCTACGGGTGAAGACGCTGTGCGGGATACTGCTAGTGCACTGGTGCAATTATCAGTAATACTTCTTTGGCTTTTCGTTCCTGATAAGCCATTTGATCCTTCGTTAAGTCTCGTCGTGCAGAGAGAACGACACAATCAACGTGTTGCCGAACTTACCTCGAAGGCCGATGCTATCTCAAGGTTTGAGCGGCTTTTCTCGGGACAGTCTACCAATATGCGTCAGGAGATCGTGCAAGAACAACTGCGCAACCTCGGCGCAGCTCCTCCCCCGTCTTCCGTCACTCGACCAGAAATTTCGGAGATTGGTCTCCTCAATGGTGAATTCGCCAGCGTTATCAAGTCTGTCCTGCTCAGGAAACCGGAGAAGCTGATCACGGCAACTGGGAAGACCGCCGAGAACGAGCGCATGAGGAAGCTGGTGCGTGATAATATTGAGCAGTTGAGTAAGCGCCTGAGCACGAACTATAGATCCTATGACGACATCACTATTCTAGTAGTTCGTTTTCTTCATATGCTTGACCTTGGTCTTTCGCTGGGTCACACTTCTGACGCTGCTTCGGGCGACATGGCTCTCCTGCGGACCATCTGTCAGCGCACGCCATTCCTTGGGGGTTCCAGGCCACCGATTTCATCATCCGAGAGTGACTCCGTTGGACACAAGTCCAAACATGCAGTGGAGATGTCGTTCCACGAACTATCATCTCTTGAGGTGGCAGAAACCGTGGAGCCTGGTATCTTACAAACCAGGGCTGGACGGGATTCTTTCCTCCGCATCGCCGAGCAGTTCAATAACCTGTGGAAGACACGATTGAAGGAAGATCAAGAGGAGCACGCCCGCAAAAATGAGATGTACCATTTCAAGGGCTCATGGGAAGACGAAGAAGAAGTTGACGCCAGTGAATTGAACCAGCTCTTCCCCACTTTTGAAGGGGGTGTTGATGAAGATACGGCGTTACCGAACGCAATCGACCCCAAGAACATCTCCGTCCGTTTGGCTGAACTTCACTCCAAGCTATTCGAATCTGCAGACAGCGCACGGGTGCTGTCAGACTACATCAAGCAGTCTGCTGCATTACTAGGCTCGATATGGTCTAAAGACAGCACGTCTTCGGCACATATACCTCCTAAAGAGCAACTGTCTGCCATTTTCTTACTCCTGGAAGATGACCTTGGAAAGCGAACCACGAATTCTACGAAGAATTACAATTTCTACACGGATCAGAATTTGGCGGAAGCTAAGAAGCTGCTTTCTCTGACGCGCTCGACCCAGGCTCGATTCACTCAAATCCAGAACGCCTGGCCCGACCATGCAGTACCCGCTGACGTGATTTCGTACTGCAAGGAGATTTATCAATTCAAACATACTGAACCCGTCGCAAAGTTCCTGACAAAGGTCGAAAAGCTTCATTCTCTCGTCCACGAATGGCAACTGGTTGCTAGTCGGGAGTACTCCGCGGCGACATACTACGACGAGATCACGAACATGATCATCTCTTGGCGTCGGTTGGAACTGTCAACATGGGCTAAGCTTCTAGATTTGGAGAAGGAGAAGTGCGACCGGGACGTTAGTTCATGGTGGTTTATCGCATTTGAGGCCTTGATCCGGGCCCCAATCCAGATTGCAGAGTCTGGCCAAGAAGATCTTAGCGAGCACGTTCGGGAGGTTGTCGCAACTCTGGAACAATTCACCCATTCAACCACATTGGGCCAGTATAGCGAGCGCCTGCGGCTGGTCAAGAACTTCCGGTCTTTCCTACATCTCTACGTGCAGGACTACTCACAGCTCAAGCAACTGGTGTCTGCCCTTGACAATTTCCTTCAGCACTACGCCCAATTCGAACCTGCGGTCCATAAATTGCTTGCTGACAAGCGAACTGCCCTTGAACGGGATATCAAAGAACAGATCCAGCTTGCCAGCTGGAAGGATACCAACATTGTTGCTTTGAGGGAAAGTGCGCGCCGTTCCCACGTGAAATTGTTCAAACTGGTTCGCAAATATCGTGCGGTCTTGTCGCAGCCAGCTGAGCAGATTTTGAGTCAAGATATGCCCGACAAAGATGATGAAACTGTTCCTACAATCGGTGACTTGGCCACATCTCCCCTAAGTATCCCAGAGGCTCTTACTATATGCGAGCAAAAAGGCCCAGTTTGGTCAAGTCGGCCTCCAAGATTCACAAACCCGGAAGGAACAGTTAAAAGTATGCTGTACATGTATACTTCAATCTCAACCGAGTTCGATGTCGGCGAGGATCTGAGCGGTTTTGTTCAGTACTTCATCGAGAGTATCAAGGAATTCAGGACCCAGACTCCCAAGGTCTTGACCGAAGATAACAAGACGGACGTTCAGCACCTCAAGGGCCAGAAGCGTCGCTTCTATGCGGACACTCTGCGCCATCTTCTCGAGATTGGTGTTAAGCGTAATGCTGGCACATTCTTGATCGAATCACAAGCTACGGTTGCTCAAGTTCTCGCTACCAGCCCCTCTCTTCCAGCCCATTCTGCGGTATCTCAACTAATTGGAAATTGCGATATGTATTTCCACAGGCTATTGGACTTGCTGCCGCGTGCCCGTCAAGCGTCACGTTCTTACTCTGAGGAACTCAGTAACGTGGAAGTGTCGAGGAGTCTGGGAACTATGGAACATCTTTTGTATATGATCAGGAAACAGAGAACTGCCGTTGCTCCCGCGCTGGCAGACTTGGGGTCCCTTCGTGCCACTCTTGACAAGGTCTCAAATCTCTGGAGATCTGGAGCGTCTTCTATTGTCAAGTCTGACCCCCAGCTCGTGAGTGAGAAACAGCAGCTGGCAAAAGCAGTTGCATGGCTCGCACCAACCCTCGGACTGGCCTCAACCATTGTGGGACTGCACTCCAAATTTTCCGAGATCGCTTCAACCGATATAACCCAGGGATTGCAAGCCTGGAAAGCTACCTTCGATCGCCTTCGACAAGCTATCAAGCACCTTCCTGCACTACCTGAGGGAGTTACAGCCAAGCTACATCAACACACTTTGGATGATGCAGCCTCCTCTGTCACTCAATTCAAATCTGATATCTCGAAATGGAGACAAGAACGCCCTGACCTCACTTTCATTCTGGATCAAATACTTCCTTGGGCGAATGTGAAGGCCGAAGCCACTGGATCTGAAATGGATTCATACGCATTGGCAATTGAAGACTTTGACGCGAGTCTTACTGCTGCTGCTGACAAGATCCTAGTCAGCCTCCAAAAACTGAAAGAAGTCCCAGCATTGATCACATCGATCGGATCTCTGGCTCGAAGCGATGAGTTCTTCACGAGGGCTATAAAGTCAACGCATCTCGCTGATGTAACCAAGGCACTTGAAACCATATTGCAAACACTGAGCGGTGTTCAAAGCATCGATAATGGCCTTTCCTTCGCAGTTGCGTTATTGGCGAGCTTGTTGCCCATCATGAACAAGTACTACGATATCAGCCAAGACATTGTGGGTCGTTTCCTGAAAGTACACCGAGAGACCTGCAAGATGTCATACGTCTTGGCCAAGTCATTTATTCAGGTTTCATCCGAGGGCTTCTGCAGCCCGCACGAGGAGTCGACTGAGGAAGGCCAAACCGGTAAGTTGGAAAGTGGGACAGGTCTTGGCGAGGGCGAGGGAGCTGAAGACATCAGCAAGGATGTGGGGGATGACGAGGACTTATCTGAGCTCGCGCAGCAGGAGCAGAAGGAAGGTGCGGGAGACGACATGGACAAGTCGAAAGACGCTGTCGATATGGACCAGGAAGATTTGCAAGGAGAGACTGGCGAGAACGAAGATGCAGAAGAGGAAGAGAAGGATGAAGACGGTGAAGAAGAAGAAGGTGATATGGATGAGGAAGTAGGCAGTGTCGACCTAGACGCATCAGCCGTTGATGAGAAGATGTGGGACGGTGGCCATGATGAACAGCAGAAGGAAACGGAGAATGAAGAAGGCAAAGGACTTTCCGAGTCCGATCAACAAGCAGCTGCGCCTGAACAACAGGAAGCTGAAAAGGGCGAGGAAGGTGAGAAGGAAGGAGAAGGCGAAGAGGAGGAGGAAGAAGAGGACAACGAAGAAGAGGCACCTGATGATGAAGGCGAGGCTGTTGGACGCGAAGATATGGATGTTACGGATCCCCAGGCTCAGGAACAAGAAACTTTGGACCTCCCTGAAGAGATGCAGCTTGATGGCGACGAAAAGGGCATGGACGATGAAGACTTTGGAAGTGACGACGGCCTGGACGATCTTCCAGACGCTCC
This sequence comes from Aspergillus carlsbadensis, assembly GCA_025688815.1. Lineage (NCBI taxonomy): Eukaryota > Fungi > Ascomycota > Eurotiomycetes > Eurotiales > Aspergillaceae > Aspergillus > Aspergillus carlsbadensis. The sequence continues at coordinate 231,342 of MU628175.1, forward strand.
TGCTCCGGACGATGAGCAGATGAACGAAATGCAGGAAGACAATCCCGAAGAGGAGGGTCCTGCAGGCCAGGCAGACGAGGAGCAAGAAGGCGATCAAATGGAGGAAGGGCCCGAAGAAGAGAAAACCAACGAAGGTGAGGAAGAGGAGGAGACACAGGAGCCAGGTGAAGAGCCTGAAGATCAGCCAGAGGACTTCTTGACCCAGAAGGATGAGAACGAGGCAGCAGGAGAAGAAGTCGCCCCTAGTGAAGCCGTCAATGGCGGGCTCGGTGCTGAACAGGACCAAAACCAGGAAAAGGGTGCTTCTGGCACTGCACAACAACAGGATGGATCTACTGATCCGTCCGTCGAGCCGAATCAGCAAACCGGCGCTGCCAAGGAAGGTGAAGAGAACGAGAGGGATCGGGATGCTGGAGGCGCCGACGATGTCAGCCAAGAGGATCCTCAACTACAGGCCTTCAAGAAGCTAGGCGATGTCCTCGAGCAGTGGCATCGCAGGCAGAAGGAGATCATGAACGCATCAAAACAAGAGGAAGGAGAAACGGACGAACCCTTGCCCAAGGATACCGAAATGGGCGATGCGGATTTCGAGCATCTGGCAGGCCAAGACGACATTGCTGATACCCAAGCACTCGGACAAGCCAGCGAAGAACAAGCGAAAGCTCTCGATCAGAATAAGGGTGTCGAATCGGACGTCAAACCTACCGACCAAGAAATGCTCCCCGATGCGTCTGATGAAGCTCAGGATCTTCCTGCCAATGAACTCGAGGATGCAATGCAACTGGATCACGAAGGTGCACCTACAGACAGTCAAACCGCCGGAGCATTTATCCCAGGAACCTCGAGCGCTCAGGAGCGCTCAAGCGAGGCCCAGGCTCAGCCTTTAGAAACCGAAGAGCTTGACGAAGTCGATTCGCATCTCGCCGCCATCCACCTCTCCTCAACCCTACCCCCTCTAACACCCCGGGACGAAGCTCAGCGTCTCTGGTCAAACTACGAGTCCGCCACCAACGCCCTCTCCCTCTCCTTAACAGAGCAACTACGCCTAATCCTCGCGCCGACCCTTGCAACAAAACTCCGCGGCGATTTCCGAACCGGTAAGCGCCTCAACATCAAACGGATCATCCCCTACATTGCCTCGCAGTACAAGCGCGACAAGATCTGGATGCGCCGCTCTGTTCCCTCAAAGCGAAACTACCAGATCATGCTCGCCGTCGACGACAGCAAGTCCATGCTTGAGAGCGGGAGTGGCCAGCTCGCCTTTGAAACGCTCGCCCTCGTCGCAAAATCCCTAAGCATGCTCGAAGTCGGCGACCTCTGCGTCCTCGGCTTCGGCGACGAAGATCACGTCCGCGTTGCCCACGAGTTCGGCAAGCCGTTCTCCTCCGAGGCGGGTGTCCAGGTCTTCCAGCACTTCAGTTACCAGCAAACGGGCACGAACGTGCGCAAGTTAATCGCCGACTCAATCGCCCTCTTCCGCGAGGCGCGCTTTAAGCAATCCCCAGCGGGCGGTGGCGCTGACCTGTGGCAACTGGAACTCATCATATCTGATGGTATCTGCGAAGACCACGAGACGATCCGGCGCCTTGTCCGTCAAGCGCAGGAAGAACGTATTATGATCGTTTTCATCATCGTGGACGCACTGAAGGGCAACTCAATCCTCGACCTTACGCAGGCAAGTTTCGAGCCAGATATGGATAGCGGAACCGGCGAGATGAAGCTGAAGATGAAGAGGTATCTCGAGGGTTTCCCATTCCCTTACTATCTTGTTGTTCGTGATGTGCGTGAACTGCCTGCTGTTTTGGCCACGGCACTGAAGCAGTGGTTTGCGGAGGTTGTGGATGTTTCTTCTTAGATTACATTTGTGCCTAGCATAGTTGGACTTGCATATTGGCGTTTTGGGGGTTTGAAAAGCATTATTGGTTGTTTGCAAATAGTTATGTGCCTGTATGATATAGATCTCATAGACTACGTTTAGTTTATTCAATTCTTGCTTATATAAGGATTTAGTGACTCCTGAACCCAATACCGTATGTATGCTCAATTTGTAACTCCAGGATATAGAGAGACTAAAATTACCACCCGTACCTGGCACCAGCCTCCTTCTTGTTCCGCTTTCCAGACGCAAAACTCTCCTCCAACGCCTCCTTCTGCGAGCTCGCAGCATTGACCAACTGTTGCAGCGTGTGTTTGCCAGGAGCAATAGCGCGGACCGGGTTGTGCTGCGTCGCAGCCAGATCCTTGTGCGCCATCTCCTGGTTGGCAGCATACTCTGCGTCAGTGTTGAAGTGAAGAATCCGCGACTTGGAAGCGTCCGCATTCCGGCCGAATAGCTGACGGCGCTGAGAACGGGAGAGGTTCAGATCGTCGGCGATGTAATCTAGCGTTTGCGCTGAAGGTGCTGTCGTTTGTGGCGTGGAGCGAATAGACTCTGTTTCTGGTGCGGGTCCTGCCGCCGGCGCGTCTTCGTTTGCTGTGTATATCAATGGTTCGTACGTTGATCCCTGTGCAGAACTTGACGTCTCTGAGACCGTCGCTTCCTCCGTTGAAAGCGAGAACAGGCTAACCTTCGGTTTCGGAGCAGGTGGAAGGGGCGCAACAGGCTTCTGTGCTTGAACCGGAGGCTGCGATATCGTTTGGGTGCCTCCTAGTCCTCCGCGATTAACGTCTTTGACCTCCTTCGCAACCGGCGGCGGTATAATCGTAGCCATCGTCCTCTTCTTCTTCTGCACCGTCCTAGCCACAGACAACGGCTTGAACATCATCGGATTGCCCTTGAGCACCACATCCTCCGTTTTCTTCTCCACCTTCGGCGAATCGACGCCTTCCTCTCCACGTAAACTGCCCGCCTTCGGGATTGTAAACTCGTCATCTCCTTCTACATCCCCATTTCCACCCGAACTGCCACCTCCCAACTCCGCAAACGTCATCTCCCTCCTCATCTCCTCATCCGCCCCGCGATCGAACCCAGGCGCAGCACCGGTCTTCAAACTAAACACTTTCCGCTGACCAGCTGCACTACCACCAAGTTTCTTCTCTTGTTCCACAACAGAATTCGTCCGTTTCGGCGGCGGAAGAAACGAGTTAAAGCCCGCGAATGCGCCGCCTTTGCCGCCTGCTATCCTAGGCTTTTTCCGGGCTGGACCGTCTGCATCTGCGTCCGCATCGGCATCTGCATTCTCGGGTTTTGTATCTGGTAAGGCGACGCGGATTTTGCGGGGGTTCGTGCGGTCGACGATGGTGGTGGGTTTGGCGGGTTGCGTTGATGGTTTCGAGGCTGTTGGTTTTTGGGCTGTCGATGTGGTGGTAGGGGGCTGGTCTTCGCGCTCGGAGTCTGAGCCTTCTGAGTCTGAGTAGGCGACTAGTACCATGGTTGTATACTTTGTTTCGTGTAAGTGGGTGGTTTAGATGAGAGAGACTGAATGCGAAATGCGAATGAGATTGCTGAGGCGAAAGTTGGGCGGAGAGGGTTCGGCCGGCGTCACAGGCTGTTTTTGCGTGTAATATATTTCTCTCCCTTATCTTATCTGATGATCAGTGATGTCATACGTGGACAATTCTACATGGAGGAAGCTCCAGGTTTTAGAATCCTGCGATTAAAGTTTCTCTTGATTAAAGTTATAGACGTATGACACTTTCTGGCTCTAAACTACAGCCTAAGGCAGCTCGGCGTCCCGAACTTTGAGAGTGAAAGTGAACTTGGTCTTCGGACAAACCTTACTAGGGCGGTAACAAAGTTACCGATAGTATATTACAAGGCACCTCATTCTTTTCACCTACAAGTTCCCACCTCACCTCCCTCAACTTGGCAACATCTTACAACAAAAGCCAACGATGTCCTTGCTTATACCTCACGAGAGCTCGTCTCCAACCGTGTAACTTCCCACATCGATAATGGAGTCCGAAGACAGCACACCACAACCCGCGCAACCAAATCCCAACCCAACTTCAAAATCACGGAGTCCGGATCCCTACACAACGCGCACAGAGAAAAGCAAAGGCAAATTCCGATTCAAATCCAAACACTCCTCGCACTCATCCCGCCATAATCGCCATAGATCTCATAAAGATCGAGGCCGCCACCATGAGCACCACAGCAGCAGCCATCACCACCGCTCCAAACGCCGCAAACATCGCACCCCATCGCCCTCCTCAGCGCCGGGCCCCGGCCTTGGAGGCCCCCCTCTAAGCCCCAACACCGCCTTCCGAGAATCCCTATTCGACGCGCTGGGCGATGATGAAGGCGCTGCCTTCTGGGAATCCGTGTACGGCCAACCAATCCCGGCCCCACCCTCTGGGGCCGATACTCGAGGGCCGCTGGAGCAAATGGACGAAGATGCGTATGCGTCCTATGTGCGGAGCGAGATGTGGAAGCGTACGCGAGAAGGCATGCTTGAGGAGGCGGAGCGGATGAAGGCGGAGAAGAGAGCGAAGGCTAGGGCTGAAAGGGAGTCTGAGAGTGCGAGGGAGAGGAGGGCGTTTGAGGATGCGATGGAAGGGGCGTTGAGGAGGGGGAGAGAGAGGAAGAAGATGAAGGAAGTTTGGCAGGGGGTGTGGAGGGAGTATGTTGAGTCATGGGAGAGGGTTGAGGATGTGGTCCGAGGCGGGAAGGAGGGTGGTGAGAGCAATGGCGAGTCAAGGAATAAAGGTGGAAAGGGACTGCGGGAGTTGTTGTTCTGGCCTGTGCTGAGTGGTAGGAGGAGGGACATCTCGAAGGAGAATGTGGAGGAGTTCATGAGACGCGCTCCGGTGAGCGCGTGGACGTCTGATCGTCGCGCCTCGAGTGGTGATGCTGCGCCGGAGGATCTCTTCCAAACTACGCTTAAAGCGGAACGAGTTCGGTGGCACCCCGACAAGATCCAGCATCGATATGGAGCATTGGGGGTTGACGAAACTGTTATGCGGAGTGTCACGGAGGTCTTCCAAATCGTTGATACTCTTTGGAACGAGGCAAAGAGATAATATCTGCATTATTGGCGCTGGCGTTGGGTTCGAAACATATATACCCTTTTTATGATACCCGGTCTGAATGAATCTTCTTCTTCATATACATGACACTTTTGACTCGTTGAAAAGAAACCGAAGCTACGCGTACATCATGGCTATGCAAAGCAAGGATATAGAGATGGAAGCACAAATATAGAGCAACGAAGACAACTGGTCGGAAGTGTTTTTGTTATTTTCCCATTCATTTGTGAGACTGAAATCCAGATCACCACCCATCAAATTCACCTTCAACTGTGAAGACCCATCACTTAGAATCGCGAATACCGAGTCCTCGACCTATAGGCAACCCACCCAGCATACCCACCCACGACGACGACAATGAAAATGAACACCTTGATGAGGAACCACGACCAGCCTCCAGACTCCTTACGGGGCTTAGGGCGGGGCCTCTCAGCCTGGCGGGGTGGTGCCGTTTTTCCACCCCCCGCGACGTTGTAGAGGTTCTGCGCCTTGACGGAGATGATGTCGTGGTTGTCGCTAAGCTCGCCGGTTTCGGCGGAGAAGCCAAGGTATGCGACGGAGGGAATAGCGATGTTGGTTTCCGGGGCGGTCACAGTGAAGCAGTTTGTCCAGGTGCCTTCGGACTTGTATTGGAGGTCTAGGGTTAGGGATTTGTCTTGGAAGTAGGTCAGGCGGGCCTTTGTAGGAACGGAAGTCGTGCGGAGACCGCGGGCCTAGACATTGTTAGTTCATGGCTGGCTGCTGATATATGGATCGTAGGGGACGTACTGAGCAGCCGGCCAGTTCGTTGGCCTTGCCGTCGTGAGCTTGGTCGTAGCTAGTCTTTCCGTCGCCCATCATAGCCATGACGTAGGGAAACGAAGTGCCGGGGCGGTTGTTCTTGTATGTGTCGAAGAAGATACCCAGGCCCTCAAAGTTATCCGTTGACCCAAAGACGGGGCCTTGTGTCGCGCGCTGCTTGGTGAGCCACATGGCGAAACCATCGCCGTGTAGGTTCCCCTCTCCCTGGATCTGGAATTCGAACTCAATCTGTTGACCAAACTCGGTTACCGTAAACTCTCTAATGTGCCCTAGTTGTACTGACCTCCCAGTTTGTCGCCGTTAGCGGGACTCGAGAGAAAATCCATCCTTGCTGCGATGGTCTATCGGAGGTGAGGCGGATGTATCTGGACTGCTCTTAGCTCGAGTGCCTTCGATGGCAGCATACGTGGATGGTGGGGTATATACTTGTCGGCGCGAATCACTGTATCACCACCAAAATCGAACCAGCGGCTTTGGAAGTCTGAATCCAAGTATGGCTGTGCCAGAGTTAGCAAGGATCGAGGTAGTCCCACGGGTGGGATTCCGCTGCGAGACAGATAAACGTACGGCAGAGAGACTGTGAGTTCGCAGCTGTATTCAACAATTAGCTACTTGTAATATGATCTGCCGAATATATACTTTACATACAGGAATACTTTTGACGCTCTCATCGCCTTCATAGGCATTGACGGCCGGCACAGCCGTAAGGCCAGCTAGGCACAAGAGCGTTGAAAGCCGCGGCGGCAGCAGCATTGTTTTCATAAGACAGTCGCGAAGAACGCAAAAGATCGTAGACGAAAGATCGAAATATAACGATAGACTGGAAATTTGCAGGGAATAAAGTGTCGTGTGTCAAGTCGCAAAGACTCAATGTCACCGGGACATTCACAGGCTTGTAGGCTGAAGCCGGTGTATACCTCGATCAACAGCGGAGTAAATCGAGATTCGGGAGCTCCGACGGAGGAAATTTGGGGTTAGTCAACAGTGGAAGCAAAGACCAAAGGAGAGAAATACTGTGTCGTCGAGAAAAGAATCGCACAAGGAAAAGAACAAGGGCAGTCGGGAAGAATGGGGTAGAGAACTGGACAGATCAGAGACATTCAAACCAAGCTTCGAGGTTCAACCACACATCATCCACGGCCTGAGGACTTAGGTGTCCACTTTGTCCCTATGCTGTGGCTGTGGCTGTGGGACATTGCAAGAGCGGCGGAGGAGCACCAGCCACACTTTTCGCCGGGGTTAACCATCGAAGATCCTGTCGGCATCATTTCTCTAGCGACAAGCTCAACCTACACACTTCTCGCGATAAACCATCTCTCTGCCTTCTCGGACGATAACATATAAACACAATGGCTCTTTTCGGTTCCTCCTCCAGCCCGGCCCCCGCCACCTCCTCCCCGGAGCAGCAGGAGATCAAAACCGCCATCGTCAAGCAGCTCCAAGCTGAAGCTGCCATGGCCAATGCCCGGCAACTCATCGGCGTACGTGCACTCCGAATCTAGAGCTACACCTGGACATTTGCAAACCTGGTAACTAACTTCTTTAATAGAAAGTCAACGAACACTGCTTCGACCACTGCGTGCCCTCGCCCGGCTCGACGATGACACCCGGAGAGTCAAGCTGCCTATCTTCGTGCATGGAAAAGTACATCTCGCTCTGGAACGTCGCCAGCAAAGCGTATCTCAGCCGTGCCTCAGCAGAAAGGAAGAACAACGGCATTGACCCAATTGCAATGAATTCATTGGCTACTGGTGGACCGGCGCCACAGTCGAGTCTGTAAAGACGAAGCTGGCTGGGTTGATGAGCTGAGGCGGATGTCTTGATATGCCGGAGTAGCTAAGGGGCAAACTTGGTGATGATAATGTACGATTATGGATGGAAGAAGTTGTGTATTCTACCGGGCTAGAGGGAAGGGGCAAGGGTTGGTGTTTTGAGCTTGCAGTCACTTTACGCACTGCATTGTCCTTGGATCAAAGACGTCTTGCTCTGGATGGTGGTTACCATGAGCCTGATGAGTGATCTACTTTTTATGCGAGGGAAACTAAAAATGTATTTACATAGAATATACACTCTCCTATCAACAGTCAGAGGAGACAAGATTCCAAAATAACATCGCCATATTGCAAAATATCCAGAAAGCTTTGTCAGCCATGGTCTGCGAAGACACAATAGCCGAGATTCACCCAATCATCCCCCGTGAATGGGGTAAGCAAGCAGATCAAAAGAGCGCCTTTTGTAGAACGAAAGAAGGCAAGGCCGGTACGCTTTTGACGCGAATTATATACCAGGACGACCCTAGTAGCGGGTTTATTTTTTGGAAAACGCTCAAACTTCATTCGACCAGCGATAAAAACCGACAGATGGAAGCATCAACTTCCAGTCAACATTACGCCGTCCAAAAATTCGGCACCACACTCCACACGCCTCCTATTATGGACTAGAATTCTTCAGTTCTAACCGGAGAGCCATTCCTAGGTCAAGTATCATTTCATCATCACTCATCAGAAGCACTAGAAGTCAGGGAACAAATGGCCGTGACTGTGACCATGCGAGTCAGCGGGTGGTTGTACAAATACCTGAGGGAAGGGACTTACGGATCCTCGCCACCCTGGCCATAAGGCTCTGCCTCTTCTTGGTAGTTCTCGTACTGGCTCGCGTCTCCTTGTCCTCCTCTGATTGGGGGTACATATGGCGCATCGATCTCTTTCCTCAGCAACCTATCCCAGGTAACTTCGGCAAACCACGGGTGGTTCTTGATATCCTCGGAGCCGCCGTGCAGGTTACCCAGGCGCTTGGTGAGGTCCGCTGTAATCAATCTCGAAAGTAGATCGACAGCATCCGGAAGAAGATATGGAGGGAACTTTATCCTGCCTTGAAGGATATTTTGATAGATCTTAACGGGCGACCCCTGGTCCCAGAAGGGTGTAAAGCCGCAAAGCATCTCGAAGATCAGGATTCCAAGAGACCACCTAGACGAATTAGCAGGCGAAGCAAGTATGGAATTCGAAATCCTACCAATCGACGGATTTATTATAGCCTTTGGAGGCTACGACTTCTGGGGCAAGGTAATCGGGTGTCCCGCAGAGAGTCCAGGTGATATCAGGCACCTCCTTAGCAAACCCGAAATCAGTGATTTTCAGGTGCCCATGGCGATCTAGAAGCAAGTTTTCTGGCTTAAGATCTCTATAAATGATGTCCAACGAATGAAGGTATTCTAGCGCAAGGGTGACCTCCGCAGCATAGAACTTGGCGACGGGGTTGGGGAATCGCTATGCATTGTCCAACATTAGCCCATCTGCCCAGCCAATGGCTAGAGCAGAGAAAAAACTCACCTGAGACTTTCTCAATAAGCTAAATAATTCCCCGCCCTCCACAAAGTCCATGACCATGTAGAGGTTCCGTGAGTCCTGCCATGTACCCCACAAGGTGATCAAGAAAGGATGCCGAACGCGATTGAGCATGCGTCGCTCGTCATTTGTGTGCTCAATTTGCTTCATTTTGACAACTTGCGCCTTCTTCAAGACTTTTATTGCATAGAAGCGGTGGTTGTGCTTCGATTGCACGAGATGGACACGTCCAAAACTCCCCGTGCCAAGGGTCCGCTGAATTGTGAAGTCATCGAGGGTATATTTTCCCTTAGTAGTACGCTCCGTCCGAGCTACTTGAGGAGTATTCTGTTGCGATGGGTGAATGATGTTCTGTATGCTGGCGGCATTGCCATGTTGCTGGTGGCCAGAATTCGAGTGTGCGGAAGTAGTGGGCTGCAGAGCGGGGGATTGCATGGAGGCGGTTTGAGGGTTGGCAGGTTTGCTGGCTGAGGACTGATTGGACTGCTGCTGGGCGAGTTGGGAAGCAGAATTGGCAGAGTTTGCCGAGTTATTGGAGGGTTGATGGGTGTCGTGGTGGTGATGGTGGTGAAAGTGGTGGTGGTGGTGATTGTCTTCGGCAGCGATTGGTGACGTCGGCGTGTGGCCAGTCGTGGTGGAACCAGCCTGGAGCTCCTTGGAGAGGGTCTGCGAATCCTTCGTTCGCCGTTTCTTCAAGAGCCCTCCGAGAGTAGGCATCGGAAAGATCAAATTCGAGGTAAGACGCAGGCTATCAGCATACGGACGCTGGGCTTTGCTGGTTGCAGGGCGAGGATGTGGGTGAGGCTCGTCTCAGTCGGCGTTGCGGATAGGACGGTGCAGCCCCGGAGGAGTAGTACTCTGTAGCACGACTTATTAAGTACTCGAAGTGGACAAAGGACGGAGATGCAGACGAAGCGCTGCAGCGGAGACAAGGAGGAGAGGGTAAGCCTGAGACAAGCAGGAGACGATCGAGGGCTGAAAGAGCTGCAGCAAGCGCAGAAAGCAGGAAGCAAGAAGCGGGGTCTGAGCAGGTGGGATTCTTTGCGTCAACATGAATTATCATCCATCCTCCGTATTATTATGGTTTGATCCACCGTCCAACAGGCGCTGCCCTCTGTGTTAAACCGGCCCTTTCATTGGCGATGATACTCCTCGGGAGAAGCCATCCTTTGTTCGACGTCCTTTTGCTGCTCGTCCTCGAGTCTTACATTTTCTTGATCGACAGGAGCGACACCATTATAGAACAAAGAATTAGAATAGCCTCATGCTGCGCAACCTTCCGAGCTTACTATAGACGAATTCCACAAGGATTGCAGGAAACACTCTCATCAAACCCGGGGTTCAAGTCTGAGCCACAACAGGTTCAGTCGGCTATATGAGATCACCACTAATCACGATTACGGTGACTTCATAGCAGCTCGGGCTATCTTCTCCACACCCTGCCTGATCGCATCGACATACACCAAACATCTACGTCGTAGTTTCTCTTCTAGGGGTATCTAAAGGGTTTTGGCTTTGTCCTCATCATGGTTTTTACAGGCTTAAAATATGTACTTACATACCATACCGCAACGCCACACAAAGACCCGGGTCAGTATTCAAGTTTTGACCATAGCCGGCCATGGGAATCAAACAATTCCCCTCCCCAAATCGCGCCCAAAAATACCCGTAAAGGAGATGGTAAGAATAGAACAATCAAGTCCTATAATGCGCCATATTTTTCTTGATCTCGTCCACAATTTCGTCTGCTTCAACGGCATTTCGCGCCTCAAAGTCATACCGTTTCTGCTCCGTCGCATCGTTCCCTCGGAGCACGACTACGCGAAAGTTTTTCGGATGCCGTCGGCTTACTTTACACCCGACAACATCGTTGAAGTTGATCGACCGCGTCTTAGTATCTGAACCATTTTTGCCCGTATCCGCGGGCATGATGTGCATGTAATCGTTGTCGAATGTGATAACCCGATGAAGTGATGTCGTGAACCCCATCGACTGCTTGCGAAGTACGTAGTACCGTCGGTAATTCCCTCCGACAAGATCCTGCTTTTGGGCAAGCGGGTGCAGCATGCGCTGTCCACTTTTCTTCCCTTTTTTGCTAGGCACGATGGGATTTTCAATCATAAGCGGTGCGTTTGGCGAAGAGCTTACAGGAGAACCTGTCAGCTGCGGTCCGAAGCGTCGGCGGACAAGGTCAAGCTCTGTGATATTGCCCAACGCCTCAACAGTGCGATCCAGCGGCGCAATTGTGTTCGAGCCCATAACTTTGAGCAAGTAGTTTCCTTTGTCTAAGCCCCATCGCTTGCAGACCGAATCGAGAATTTCCGCGATATAGCTGTCCGTTGAAGTATTGAGCGTTGTGACTTGTGTCGATGCCTCTACATTGATGAACCGAATCTTGAGCGTCTTGGAAACACCAAGACGGGGTGTAGCATGAGAAACGGGTACCGCTGGGCGATCAGCCGGCGTAAGGGTGGTGTCATTCAATGCTGAAGAGAATGGCTGTCCAAGGATTGGGTTCGGGCGAGGCGCTTTATTCTGCGGAATAGGTTGGTTTGTCGCTGCTACGGTTGGCGTATCAACCGTCTCTTCAGCAGATGTGGAGATGTTGTTTTCTGGATACAGGCGCTCATTCTCTTCAAACTCCGAGTCAGAAGCCTCGACCAGAGCAAACTCGTCGTATTGCTTTCCCCTCGATCGGCCGCGCATCCCAGCTGCTCGGTTGTTATTTGATGTGAAATCGGATATCGCCGAAGCTCTGCCCAGTGGCGGGAAATCATATTCGACTTCTCCATCTTCCACCATCCGCAGCGTCCACCTGTTCACCGTTAACTTGTCACGCTCGATAGGAGGCTCTCGCCGTTCTTCAGCATATCGCCAAAGGGCAAGCCCGATCGCTTCGGTCACAGTAACCGGCGCCGGCTGTTCCGCTAGTTTCGACTGGCGAGCCAGCGGCAGGTCGAGCGGATCTTCGGGCTCTGAGGAGAATGGGACATATAATCTGATGTTCAAAGCATCAGTAAGCCCTTTACCGGAAATTACAGCAAATTTTTCCACTGGGTTTGATGGTGCCCTTTTGCGAGCGTTGAGGGCTTTGGAGAGCAAACTAACGGGTTGCAGCGTGCTGATCGGTCGGGGCGGTGGTAGGTCCTGTAACTCAGGCGCAGGCGTTCTAAGCTTCCTTGGAGATGCAGTTTGAGAGCCCGGTCCATGTGGTAATTTGTGCATCAACGCCATTGGCGATGAGGAGTCTAGAGGCCCGGTGATGCCGACGCCCCCAAGGAGCGACGCAGAGCCAGCAGTAGCATCGAACTCTGACGATAGCGTACTTTCCACCGATCCAGCGTCGGAGTCCTCTATTTGCTCATCCAGCTGCTCAAGTCCCTCGCTGCTAGCTTTCCCAATGTCGGATGGCCCTATCACCTGGTCATGGCCAGAGAACTGAATCTGACGCCTTCTGATTCCCGACGGGTCAATCTCATGATCCGAAGACATATCGCTGCTCGTCATGGTCGTTGTTGTATCTCGTCGTGGGCGCTCATTGACACTGGGCGCCGTCCCTAGAGAGCCGGTGCGGTAATGGCTATTCATCGATGGATGCGAGGGGGACGTAACCATAACCTGGGGTCTTTCCTGTCGATCTGTCGCCCTGATGGGCGATGAATCTGCTCTGATCCGGACCGGTACTTTGGTGAACTTTATCTGTTCACTCGCCCTGGAAGCCGTAAGTAAGTATTCTAAGGAGTATAGTTAACGCCACCACGGGCTAACCTCTGCGATCCATCTCCATCATCATCACTTTCGTCGCTCAAGTCACTGCTGTCCTCCTCCTCGATCTCCCTCGCCTTCTGCTGTTCCCGTTGCTGACGATCCCTTCGATGCATTCGTTTCTCGCTCCGCAACGGATTACGCCGCCCGACCATGTCCCCCGTTGCTCTGCCCGTGACCATGCCGCCCTCATCCTCATCGCCGTCCTCACCGAACCCAAATCCCCGAGAACCATTCGCATCCCGAGTGCTTATGTTGTAGTATTCAGATGACACCGCTGTTGTTGTAGGAATCGGAGGAGAATATGTGCGTTTAATACTGCCGGCCAGTTGAGTCGTGTTGTTTGTGGAGGCTGTCGACCAACCCGCCGCGCGGAATCCCGGGGTGCTGAGGACGGAATGATTCACATTGATAAGCCGATCGCCGATTCCATCCTTGATTGTGGAAAGGTAAGATGTGCGCAGTTGCCATATCGTAAAGCTACACATACTCTGTTTAGCCTCAACACAGCCAAGGCAGGTCCTGAGAGGGGCCGGGGACGACTAAAACCTACTCTTCGTTATGAAGGAGAGACATTTTCCGTCAACTTCGAGAAGAAAGAGAAGTGAAGTAGGAACATAGAATATGTTATTGCGATCCAGGATAATTATAAGCGAAGATCACTGGGACCAGCGGAAATGTGATGCTGCCGCTCAAATGTGATGCTGCCGCTCTCTGATGCGGAGCGCGGATAGATGCGCTCAATGCCGCGGAACGAGGGGAAAAGAAGCCTGATCAGGGCCAGCCCGGCAGGCGCTTGATGAAAGGAAAGGCTAATATAATAGATACTCGTTAGTCGCGGAGGCACTCCAAGCTGTATATTGCCAGGAGGTGTGGAAGGAGTGAAGAGGAGAGTGAAGCTGGCTGCAGCGATGGAAGTTCAAGAACTCCGCCTCCATCCCCACAGATAAGCCAAGACTAGCACTCGCACGTCTTCAATCCAAGCGCCAGATCGACAGTATCTCCGGAATAGCCCGTGCTGGTACTGTAGATCTACTAATAGAACCTCGTGAGGCATGTAGTACTATCGATTGAAATAAAATGTCGCCAGCATACAAATATAGTACATAAAAGTCGTCCACCACGACCAGTCAGTATAAGTGATCACAGGTAATAAACTCTATGACAAATGCCACGATCCCAACGGGGTATTTATGCTTTCGCTTTCGGCTTCCTGCCTCTCGTCTTCTTGGGCTTTGGCTCCTCATCGTCATCCTCTACGAAATCGTCCTCGCTGGGCTTCTTCGTCTTCCCTTTGCCTTTGGTTGAGCCCTTTGCCGTGCTTGTCTTGGCTTTGGACTTCTTGGGCATACGAATAAGCTTGTCTTTCTTGAGATCAATCTCGTCGTTCTCATCTTCATCCTTGGTTTCGTCGACAAGGGCCTCATCGTCTGACTCGTCGATGGCATCTTCAATATCCGGTTTCTCCTTCGGCACATTCTTGGGGGCGATAACATTGCTAGCCTTCATATATGGCAGAGGGTGTGTTCGCTGGTTGTATAGACGAGTGAAAGTGGATTTGGTCTGTGTATCGAGCTTGACTTTAGACTCGTCCATCGGACCGAGTCCCAGCTCAACCAACGCATCCCAATCTTCCCTGGTAAGGAAGTAGCTATCCATGAAATCAATCACGTCGTCAACTGCTTCTTTGCCATCGGCCATTAATCGATTGACAAGTTTATCCCACAAAAGCGGAATATATTGCTGTCGGACTTCGTGGCGGTCGCCAGAAGCGCGAAGCCGCATGCGTCCTTGAATCTCCTTCACGTAGCGCGATAGTTTGCCTGCAAGTCCAATATAAGTATCAGGGGAGGGGAAATGCTGGATAGAGCACACGTACCTTGCTTACTGTTCTGCCCCAGCCAACTGGTAAACGCAGAGCGTTCCAGCATGTTACCATAAGCAAAGCTAGCGGGGCGTACGAAACTAAACATAGCATGTGTCGGCATCAGACTCCATTGCTGCTGGCTGCCATGGATCATCCTATCAACAAGATCTCCATCGCTAAAGCTTGAGGCTGCATTGTCCGCTAGCTCAAGCAATTTCAGCTTTTGCTCTCTGCCTTGGTAGTTGTTCGCGCGTGTAGGTCGCGTCCTGAGATAATTCTCCTGGAGCATGAGGTAGCTGAACTCATGGTCGTTGAAGTATAGCTCAGCTTTGTCATTGAGGGTAGCAGACGAGCTTGGAGAAAACATCTGTGGACTGAGGATTTTGCCAACAATATCCCACGGTTTCAAGACGATGTGTTTCTCCCAGGCCTTAGCCATTTGCTTTCCTTGGTCGTAGGCAAGGTTTGTCTGGTCCAGTTTGACGGTTGACAGCATGTTGATCACCTGTCGAATATCCGCATGTGTTCCCTCGATCAAACTATCCAGGACTGGAGGAGGAATTTTCAGACCCTCTCGGAAACAGATGGTTGAGAGACGAGATCGAATCTGATCAACGGTCGGACGTCTGAAAGGGATATCGAAAACAACGTGATCAAAAGGCCTCATTTTAGGAAGTCTCCGGTCGTTACAAATAAGAATGAGCGGTATTTGGGTTTTCTTCGCAATGGCAGCCATCGCTCCCACACCACCCCTATCACCCCCCGACATGCCATCCACTTCGTCCAGGATCAGAACCATATTCTTCTTCTCGCGCTCGACTTTTTTATCCGAGGTCGAAAAATAACCTTGAAGAGACGTCGTATCGAGGACCCCGCGAAGGCCTGTTTCAATAAGCTTCTTGCTCCTAGTGTCACTCGCATTTGTCTCCAAGACATCAAACCCTTCAAGCTCTGCGACGAGATGTGCCGCCGTAGTTTTACCAATCCCGGGAGGTCCAGAAACCATAACGGATCGATAGGTTCCAGTGCCGTCTTTGCCTGGTTTCTTGAAATCCGCCTTGGCGTTCTTCCGCCAGTCTCTAAGCCATGCTTGGAGCTTCTCGACCGGAGCCCTGTTACCACATATCATACTCAAAGATGTTGGAGCATACTTGACAGTCCAGAGGCGAGCGTCAATCTCGGTTGCCGTGTTGTCTTGAGCACCATTACTGGCCATTGGTTTCTCAGCTTTCTTGCGCTTCTCCTCTTGCTCAATCTCAGCTGCCATCTCGCGAACCTTCTCTTCCTCAGCCCTCTTCTTTGCTTCGTGCTTTTCGGCCGCTTTCCCGTCGCCACCATTTGCGGGAAGTCGGCGTATAAGCTCAAACAACCCTTCTTCGTTTATTACCTTCAAGTTGAACTTCTTGATAGTCTGGAGTTTCTTGGGTCCAGCATCGCTTCCGAGGACGACGTAGCTTGTCTTGGAGCTAGGAGCTCCAGTCACCCTACCACCATATTGCTTCACGAGCGATTGGCCTTCCTCACGGCCAAGAGTTTCAAGAACACCTGTAAAGACAAATGACAACCCCGCAAGGCAGTTTTCTGCTCCCGAGGGTACCGTGGCACCTCCACCACCAGGGGATCGTGATCGCTGTCCACCGAATGCGAACGGCTTTGCTTTGTCACCGTTATCTGGTGGTGGTGATGGAGCTTTGACCTGTGGAATGCTGTCGAAAATGTCTTGAATCTCTTTGCTCTCTGTCTGATCCTTTTTCACCGGCGTTGGTCTTGATTTCTTTGCTTTGGCGGCAGTCGTAGTCTTCTTCGGTGGTTCCTGAAAGTCATCGTTGTCGTCCTCGTTTACGGCCTCAGACTTCCGCTTTCGTTGCTTTCGGGGATTTGCGGAGTTTGCTGGGCGTTCGGGAAGATCTTCCATAACCACGTCGTCGTCAGATTCATCAAGAGCCGAGCGCTTCGCCGCCGCCGGTCTGCCCCGAGCGGTTGCTGGCTTGACTGGGAGCTCATCAAAGTCATCACTCTCTTCGTCATCCTCGTTGTAATCATCATCGCCTTTGCCTCCCTTTTTATACTCGGTCGCGAAGATATCATCATCTCCTAGTTCTTCGTCATCGAGAATCGTAGTACTCCGTTTCGTGTCCTTGCGAGGAGTAGTTCTGGAAGTAACCTTTTGCTCTGGAACTTTCTTCGCGGGTTTGGGGCTCTCGGTCTTGGGTGCAGGGACGCTGCTCTTAGATGCTTGCGGTTCAGAAGCGGTTTTGGGAGGCCTTCCCCTCTTCTTACTTGAGGCAAAGTAGTCCGACGTAGTCGTTGGCTCCCCTTCCGGTGCTTCGGCCTTCCTTCACTAGAGTCAGCCAAGTAAATTGTGTGGTCCGCCACAAAAGATACATACGGTTTACTAGCCTTCGGGGCCGGGGCTTTAGTTTCGACTACCTCGTCATCATCGCTGTCAACCACAACCTTTCTATTTCCTGTATGTCTCGTTATTCTAACGTTCTGCATAAACTTGGCCAAGCTTCTTACGCTTGTTCCGAGATGGGGCCTAATCAAATTGCAGACTTAGCATCCATTGCTCACACACAAAATCAAGCCAAACAACTTTCCAAAGGCTGAATGGTGAAAATCTTACCTCTTTCTTTGCGGCAGGTTTCGCAGGAGAAGGGTTCGAGCCTTGGCTCCCCTTGCCACCAAAAAAGCTCCTTATATCAGCTGGCATAATGTCTACATCAAAAAACGATGAACAACAAAACAAAACACTCTGCCAGCTACTCGTAGCAAGTTGGGGCAGCTATGGCGTCCAAATATCAAGAACGCTGCTCAATTGACGCCGATTCGACTAGGCAACGCGACGCGCTGCCTAAAGCTCCCGCTACTCACAGCTCCGTGACGAGACGCGTTTTAATTGACTTACATAATGCATTGCGGGGCCCGCTTTCCCCTTTTGGGTGCGGCTCGGATTAACGTTCGTGAGCGGCCGAGCGTCGGAAAGTCTGCTGCGGATTTCGAGATCGTTCAGTTGAAGGAGCAAGCGTGGAAGACATTCAATCGCCATGGCGTCACATTTAAGATCCCTGGCACGGCCTCAATTGGCGTGTCTTCAAGCTACCTGTAAGACTCGAACTTTACAGAAACCGCTCTTACACAAAACTAATGCATTGTTAGCAATTGGTCTCCGATCCTCCATCCCGATCCTCCCACTATCACGATGCTTTTCAACGACATCCCCAGCCCTCGACTGGCTTACGCCCAAATTTATGGAAAAATCAAAGTCGCCCAAGGGTCGTCCACACGTCGCAACCGGAGGTTCATCGCGAGGTACAACGGTTGTGTGGGGTGATTATGGCTTGCGGATGAAAGACCATGACCGTCGTCTACCAGCCTCTTCGCTCAAAATCGCAGAGGAGACCATTAAGCGACGGTTAAGAGGAATGAACTACTCATTATACAAGCGTGTGAGCGCCAACATTGGTGTGTACACCAAGGGTAATGAGCAGCGTATGGGTAAAGGAAAGGGTAAATTCGACTACTGGACGGCAAAGGTTGCTGTTAGCAGGGTCGTTTTTGAGCTCAAGGGAGATATCCACGAAAAGATTGCGAGGGAGGCTTTCCGCCTGGCAGGTCACAAGTTGCCTGGTATGTGTCTTTCATTGCGTGCAGTGCCAAAAAAAAACAAATTCTGATTATTCAATACTTTAATAGGTCTCTGGGAATTTGTGCACAAGGGTGACCCGCCAGTTGTTGGCATTACAAAGCTTGGAAATGGCGTGACTTTGGAGTCCCTTAAGCGGGCACGCAGGAACCCGCCTCTCGGAACAAACGCGATGCCTAACCCTCCCAAGACCACATCCTCGAGCCCCGACGCCTCGCAATAAGCCGAACAAGAAGCAATAGCTCACACTTCCTACCCTACCACGCCACATCTTGGTCCACTCTCGGCTCTACGCGCCGACCCCAGAACCAGGCCCATATCCTTGCACTCGCCTTGTTTTGGCTGCATCGTCCTCAGTCTCGGCCTTCAAGTCATGTATATTATCATCAGCTTCAGGCTCTTTTGTTTCCATGTCACATATAGGAGTTTATAGGGAAAGCAATACCGGTCCTCTGTTCGTATATCCGGATAAGCCAGACGTGGAGTCCCCGAGCTCGAGTTTGTGTGCGAATTTAGCCTCCTCCCTTCTAGCTTTTGCATCGCTGTATTCAGCAGGTCCTCTCGTTCTCATCTCGCTCCTGGTGTGTGGAAGATCTCCTAGGGTCAGAATCAGGCCAGTTCAGCATGTAGGGAGAAATTCGATACCATCTAACTGCCCAGTTGCCTTTTTCGGCGTTACGCTGAATTGTCGGATGCCTTCATATCTGCGGCAAGTCAGTTCGCAGCTGCCAAATGGTCGTTGTCGACTTACTGGGTTTGTTCGCCACCAGGCTCGATATCCATGAGTTTAGTGTCGGACATTGTGTATTTATTGCTCGTTGGTGATGAGAAAGAGGTAGACCGTATACGTTGATGTTTATTTAAAATCTTTGAGTAGACTTTAAGTGATTGTTCAATTTCTTGCTTCTCTCTTGAAGTCGAGAGAGTGGTCATTCATCTTTTATACTCCACAACGAAAGTATGACGTAGACACTTTTCCGTCTCAACACAACTTTACTAGCATTCACGATGTTGTCACTGCCCTAACAATTGCTCATACTGCTGAAGAGCACATAAATAAAGCTTAGACAGCGATTGCGTAGCTCTTTATAGCCTTTGTAGGCTCGATGCCGAGAAATCAGTCTTGTCCTTGCCTGCAGGAGGAGTCTCGGGCGTATGTGCTCCTCACTCTAAGTCTATCAGCAATCAATAATGAAATTACCTTCATAAAGTTGGTATATTGTGTACTGTTCCCTATTGATGGTAATGCATGAAACTACTCGTACCGGTCGCAAAACCGGGCACCAGCAAGGTAATATCGAGGACTACTAGTATGAATGCCCGAAAGTCTCAAAAACTCACGACTTCCTCTTGGAAGATTCTACCATTAGCTTTGTCCATGGGTTCACATTTGGTTTGGCCACGGCCATTATGACTGTCGTCCAAAGCCTTGCCATGGCGACTCGGTATCTACGACAACACGCTCGGCAGATGCACAGCTTTTCCAATCATGGACGTGGGGACCATACAGCATAAGCCGACGATCGACAGTCTTTTGCAGAGTATGATGCTCATTCGAATTGCCGAAAGATGATGGCCTTTCCCCAGACAACAATACCTGGGTGTGGAGACACTGGCACCAGCTTTTGAGAGCGTGAGGACACAGTGGAGAGCTCTATCTGCGCAAAAAGCTCTATATATCTGCCAAGCTAATCCTAGGTTATGGCGGGCTTATGTCTTGCAGAATGTCAAGCCGGTGTTCGACGAACCAGTCTTAGACGAAGAGGTACTGAACGGAGCCACGATGTTTCTCGCTATGCGCACGCTGTTACTCTTCCCATCGTTGCTGGGCGATGCCATAGCATCGGTTGGTCACCAAAATTCCGCTGCAACAGTGCGGATACGAAATGGCACAGTTGTCGGTGTCAATGACAACTCAAACGGAGTACAATGATTCCTTGGATACCATACGCCCAACCACCAGTAGGAAATCTTCGTCTTCAGCATGCTCGACCTCTGCATAGAGATCCCTTCAGCCCAGCCCTGCTACGGACCTGAGATAGATTCTAAGTTTCTAGGTTGGTTCCCTTACACACCAACACGGAACTATCGTCTTGGGCCTCTTGGGTTCTCGAATGGACAGCAAATGGCCGATCTCAACCTGCTCAACCTTGGGGTGTTAGACCAACAACTCGCAATGAACTGGGTTCAGGAAAACATCACTACATTTGAAGGTGATCCTACCAAAGGTATACGATCTGCACCTATCAATCAAGGACGAACGATGTTTAACCCTTTGTAGTGACACTATTTGGAGAATCATGAGCCAAGTCGTCCACTCAATCAACAAAAGCCTAATCATGAACCAGGCTGGTACGGTCTCAATATATTCCCATATGATGGCAAACGGCGGACGAGACGATAGACTATTCCGAGCAGGCATCTTACAAAGCGGCGGTGCATTTCCTCTTGAGCACCCAAATGCTACAGCCTTCCAGGAGACATTCGACAGCCTGATCAAAAATACCTTCTGTAGCTCATTCACGAATGCCTCAGCCGAGAAACAGCTCGAGGGCATTCGACAGCTTCCAATCCAGCCCTTCCTATCTAGTGTCGGCTCCAGCGTAGGCCAGTCAATCCCGGCAGCTTCTCACAGACGTCGATCCAGTTTGCATTACCGGCTGGAAAGTATGACAAGGTTGCCACGATTGTTGAAAGTATGTATACCCTCCACTTCCCAATTATTTAACCAAGCCCTAACTCCGTACGGCAAACACGAACGAGGGAACCACCCCGGCTCCAACGGGTATCAATACTACACACCAGCTCAGTATCCCACTCGGTACGTACTTCACGCCACTACCGTGAAGTATTTATTACCCCAAGTCTGACAGAACCCAGCCGACGGCTGCTTCCGCCCCATAACCCTACCCAACTCAACCGTATCCAAGCTCCTCTCTTTCTACCCGAACGACCCTCGCCAAGGCTGCCCCTACAACACAGGCACGGTTCCTCTCACAGGGGGAACGCTCGACAAAAAAGCCTGCTCAATCTTTAGCGACGCCGTGCAAATTGGCCCCGCACGCCTCCTGGCTAAATGGCTAACCAAACACAACAATAACAACAACCATGGCCACAGCAGTAGCAACAACAGGCGTAGCAAGGCCCTCCTCTATCGCTACCGCTTCAATCATCTCCTGCACGACGTTGATGACTCGAACATAACACGCGGCATTACAACAGGCATCGAGCAGCGTGGGGTTCGTTTGCGTTTGATTTGGATCTGAAATGGGCAGAGGTATGTATACTCACATCTATGAAGTGAATTTGTTGCGTTTCTGATGTTGTGTCCGGGTAAGACATGTTGCTAACTGGTGGATGATAGCAGAGAGCGCGCTGCCTTTCTGGCACGAGTATGGAAGCGAGGGAAAGAATATGGTCTTCAGTGGCTATGGGTCAGGGATTGAAGAGGACAATTACCGGGCTGAGGGTGTTGAATTTGGCATGGAAAAGGTGATGTCGTATGGTGCGCTATAGGTAATGCCGTTAAAAGTTGATGGCCCAGTACTTGCAGGTTGCAACTGCCTAGGTATGAAGGCCAATATCGCGTCAAGTTCTTGATATGTCGATAGAATATTGCCGAGTGCCTATAAAATATACTTCACGGGCGATTAAGAGAGTATTTTGTTATCATTAATCGTCGACTATTGTTACAATCAACCATTAGAAATCCATGCCCATCAAGTAGCTATCCCGAAGTTAGCAAATAGGTCTTGGAATAAGCTAGATCGAATGACCAACCTCTCATAGATACGCATGAACTTAGCAACAAACGCTTCTAGGTGGAAGATCACTTTCTGTAAAACATATTAGCACGTAAAATAAGTGTCTCCGGGTTTGCCACATACACTGCCTTGTGTGATTCGATGCTCATAGAACGCGGACCACTTGATTACTTCGGGCTTCAGAGTGTCATCAACCTTGGCGATGAGTTTGAATGTCAAGGTCTATGATGGTCAGTACATCGTTCAAGCATCCTGATGGATCAACAAACCTTGAGAATCGTCGTTGGCGGGATACAGTGAGTCAACAGATCGTACAGCCTAGCACGGACTGCTAGCAACCGAGCCGGCGATCTCTCTGCAAGAATCTCCTCTGCGACCAACGAGATAAGAGCCTCCCAGTCCGGGGGCGGGATTGGAGACTTGTCTGATACTTTCTCACTTCACGGTTGTTAGTAAACCTGGGACTTCCGTCCGTCGTTTTGCTGGCCAGGTCATACCTTTGAGCATAAATAGCCTCAAACATAAGCAACGCCCTCCGTAGATTCCTTCCACTCTCTTTCGCGATTCTCTTATTAAGCACAGGTGCCTCCGTCCACCCCTCCCGCTTCGCCGCATTCCCAAGCACAGCACAAATATCCTCCTCACTAGGCGCCGCAACCCTAACAAGCAGCGTCCGCGACCGAATCGGCGCAATGATATTCGACGTACTATTCGCAAGCAGAATCAACCTCAAATTCGGACTATATTTCTCCATAGTGCGCCTCAGCGCGGCCTGTGCATCACGCGAGAGATGATCCGCCTCATTGATAACTACAACCTTGAACCGCTGTTTCGCGGAGAGGTCGACTTGCTGCGTCTGCGCGATTTCCTTGAGCAATTCCTGAACAACGACGCGATCATAGTTGCCCACATCGGAGGGGGTGATTTCGAGGTGGTAGACGGAGGAGACGATGTTGAATTCGAGCTTGCGATTGCTGGTTGTTTGGAAGACTCGGTTGTCGATTTTGATCTTTTCCACGCCCGGGCCGTACAGTTCTTTCAGGGTTGCGATTGTGCGTGTTTTCTTGCCGGCGCCCGAGGGGCCGTACATCAGAAGGTGTGGGAAGTCGCCGCTTTGGGCCTGTGAAACGGGACACTGTTAGTCTGGTTGTCGTCGAGGAGCTGGCTGAGCTTCCTTACTAGGGATCTTAATCGCGCGGAGAGTTCATGGTGGTATGAGAGTGTGTCGAGGGATTTCGGCCGTAGCTTGTCGACTAAAAGAGCCATTGTGAATTGAATGAGCGTATGTCAATCTGTAGTTGATGAGTTGAATTAGAGCTTTCCAGCAGGCAGCCTGAAGCTTCACGAAACTCGACCTGGAGACGCGTCGACCCGTGACGCGAGTTTAATTGAGAATTATGCTGCTTACTAACAACAATAATGGACATAAATCTATGCATGAGCTCATGAGATGGGATTCAAGCCTTCCACGTGGGCGGAGGATTTTCTCATGTCGATAGCCCTTACTGCTGTCTTTCCTCCTGCTTGCTACTACTGTCTAGATTCTCTGTTTGACGACATTCATTCTCAACAGATAGGAAGACGACCCATCTCCATAAACCCTGAGAGACTCTGTTCAGCGTTGCTCCATCAACGATCGGGCTATCCCACGAGCAGTTAGTAGTAGATCCTTCGGCTAACCAAGGAAAGCTTTAGAACGGGCTGGTCCAGCTTCTAAGGTCTGGGCAATGATGCAAAGGCCCCCGAAAGATGCTTAGCCCTAAGTTATGGCCGCTGGATGTTCGCTTGGTGTTATTGTTGCCACGCTGACGACGCAATGGGGCTGCGCTGCTCCCTTATCAGCAGTAATTGGGAACGCCGTGGGTTACGCCCCTCATGCAGTTGTCCGTTGGCACTTCAGACCCTGATCATGGACGGCGCCTATACTGTCAAGCGGGGTGCAATGAGCGCCTATCAACAAACTGCCATCTGGTTAACATGCATGTTGAGACGGAGATCCAGCGTTTCAAGTGTAGATAGTTCGTCTGGGATTCGGAATGTCCATAAATTCAAGCAGGCAAACGTCTGTGAGACAGATGTGGGTTCGAAAGCGGCAGAGTCCAAAGTCGATACGGATGCTGGCGTGGGCTCTAGATGTTGTTTGGCCATCCACGGTTCGCCACTCTTTGGTAACTGGTTATTTTCTGGGGTAGATAGCAATCTTAGATTCGCCTTTCTCCGTTAGGTCAAGGAATTTCTCCGGTCGCAATAAGATGGCAATTAAGACAAGACTCGAAAAAGGACAGCGAGAGAAGAGCAGTTGGTGGGTCGAGGTCAGACTCCTCCAGGCTCCCAGCCTCCTCATCTGCCATGATACAGTCAGCTCCACCATCTGCATCATCTCAGCGCTTCTGCCCCTGAATTCTTTGTTCCTTTTTCTATTTTATCTTTTTATCTTTTTTTTTTCTGTTCACCCTCTTCCTCGACCTTCGCTATCTCCTTGTCCACATTCCCAAGCGCCAATCTTCGCACATTCCTAACCGCTGTCAACCGCCGCCGTCCCCCACATTGCTCCCACCGAATCGACCCCATGGCCTAGAACTATATAAACCAGTCGCATTTCTAACCGCGGTCCTCGACGGCCGACACGACCTCTATTCACTGTACATATTGCCGCCATCATACATATAGCGAGCCCACCATGGAATTCGATCTTCTCCCCCGCTCCGGAATTAGCACAGGCGGCGGCGACCGTCCACCAGCCTACAAAGCGGTCGGAATTGCCTTAGCTGTGGCATCAGGAGTCTTCATTGGAGTCTCGTTCGTGCTCAAGAAAGTCGGCCTCTTACGCGCAAACGTCAAGTACAATGAGGAAGCGGGCGAAGGATATGGGTACCTGAAGAACCTTTGGTGGTGGTCGGGAATGATCCTCATGATCATTGGCGAGATATGCAACTTTGTGGCTTACGCTTTTGTGGACGCTATCCTGGTAACACCGCTGGGTGCCCTTTCTGTCGTGATCACGACAATTCTGTCTGCGATCTTCCTCAAAGAGCGGCTAAGCTTCGTTGGACAAGTGGGCTGCTTTACCTGCATACTGGGATCAGTGGTGATTGCGCTGAATGCGCCTGAGCAGTCGTCTGTATCGAATATTCAGGATATGAAAGGGTATGTAATTGCGCCAGGGTTTTTGGCGTATGCTGGTGTTGTTATAGTGGGCTGTACATTCACGGCCTTGTGGGCAGGCCCGCGATATGGCAAGCGGAGCATGTTCGTCTACATCAGCATATGCAGCTTGATTGGAGGGTTGAGTGTGGTTGCCACTCAAGGTCTAGGAGCGGCTATTCTCGCCCAAATCAATGGCGAGGCTCAATTTAACCAGTGGTTCATGTATGTGCTGCTGGTATTTGTGATTGCAACCCTATTGACCGAGATCATCTATCTCAATGTGAGAGTCCTTCCCTTGACTTATGATGACCGTACTAATATGTAGTAGAAAGCGCTAAACATCTTCAACGCGGCTCTCGTCACCCCGACCTACTACGTCTTCTTCACCAGCGCAACAATCATCACCTCCGCCATCCTCTTCCGCGGCTTCAAGGGATCAGGTATGCAGATTGCAACCGTCGTACTCGGCTTTCTCCAAATCTGCTCCGGCGTTGTCCTTCTGCAACTTTCCAAGTCCGCCAAAGACGTCCCCGACGCAGCGGTCTTCAGGGGCGACCTTGACCAGGTTCGCGAAGTGGCAACGCAACAAGAACCTGAATCAGAGCCGAAGGCCGATGCCATCCGCGGCGCCGCCGCCATTATCCGCCGCCTATCCACGCCCCGTCGGAACGTCGAGGCCGAAGAGGCACGCCGCTATTTTCACGAACGGCATGAAGACCAACTCAAACCACCGGGTGATGATGAGATTGTCGAATGGGACGGCCTGCGCAGGCGCAAAACCGTCCTTAGCGAGAAATCGCCCATGACTTTACGACGTACACCGACACTATTACCGCCACTGGGAATGTCTCAGTTTCCAGACGACTGGGAAGAAACTTCTCAAGTGTCGAACAACACCCAATCGATCCTCAATGAAGTCCGTTCGCGCGCATCAAGCATCTTGAATTCTTCCTGGCGACCAATCCAAGACCACGACCACGAACCTCTACCAGTATCAGACCCAAGGCCTGCCGATATCAGCTACGCAGGCTCTAACCAACTAGCCCACCCTCCTCGCACCATCTCATGGGCGGATCAAGATCAAGATCACGTTCAAACTCAAGATTCATCCCACCTAACCGCCCCAGAGCCCCCACAGCACCGCCACTTCTCCTTCCAGCGAATCTTCAACCGATCAAAGTCCCCCGTCGATCACCAATACCAATCGGCGTCCTCCTCTTCACCAACCCGGGACCGCAGCCGCAGCCCACACAGTCCGACGCGCCGGGGTATCCTGCGCCGAACTCATAGGCGGATAAATACATCAGAAGAAGAACAACTCGGTCTCGTACAGGGCGATACAGTGGCCTCCACGTATATGAAAGAAAAGTTGCAGCGGAGCGATTCGCAAAGTAGTCATGAAAGCTACGATAGCGACCCACGGATTATCCATCACAATGACCACGATGGTGATGAGAAGCCCGAGTACCTGCCCGCCGGTCGTCGCTTAGATTTAGAGTCTCACGAGGAGACTTTATATCCGCAACGGCTGCGAGTGAACCCGCTTCCCCCATTGCCGGATGATGCTTCGTCTGTGGAATCTCACCCCCAATCTCATCCCCAGCAGGTTGCGGTCGAGAGATGTCAGCCCGAGCAGGGGCAACCACAGCCACAGCAACAACAACGGCCCGAAGGGCGAAGATCAAGTAGCAGCAGGGGTTCGTTGCTTGCTGTCCCACGAAGACAGAGTGGGTGGCGTCGACACGACTCGGGGAGTAGCGGAGACAGCAGGGGTGGGAATGCGAATGGGCAGGGGCAGGCGTTTATGTGATGTGATATGACATAATAATTTACGTGTGTATGTATATATAATGAGATGTGACATGACGATGAGGGTATCTAGACTTAATGAACATCATGAACATAAAACCACCACGGCCAGCACCAGAAGCAGAATCAGAAGACCAAAACTCCCATCCTATCCCATCCAGAGCCAAAACACAGCAGAAGGAATATTACATAAAATTACATAAAAGCCAGCACACTCCTCTGGTTCGACAAATTAACCACGAACTTCGTCTCTGGAAGTCGTTTGCCGACTCTGATACTCTCCAAAACCCTACATTGCAGACACCGCGTTAGCAACCACCCTATAACAGCAGTCAGGGAGTAAAAAAAGGAAAGGCAATTCACCACTCAACCCCGACGATCCTCATCCCCCGCCATCCGCCCCTCTGGATCTCCTTCTGGATCTTCCCCGCAGCCAACCCACCCCCGGCACCGCGCCCCGGCCCCGCATTCGGCTTCCCGATGATAACGTGCGTGACACGCCGCGAGAAGCCTAGGGCTAGTGTGGCGCCGTGTGCGATGAGCAATTGCTTGAGCTTGTGGTCGGAAATCATGGGTGCTGTTTGGCCGTTTATGTAGACGATTGCACCGCGGAGGATGGTTGATTCGGTGGGGGGTGGTGCGGAGGTTGATGGTGTGGTGGTGTCGATGGGGGTTTGTTGTGTGGTTGGTGTGGAATTGGTTGTCGTCGTTGTTGCTTGGGTAGGAATAGGAGTAGTTGCAGTAGGTGTACTAGTCTTGGTCTTGGTCATCGACACCCGAAACGTAAATGGCCCCGGCACCATCTCATCGATTGACGCTGGAGTCGATATCGAGTTCGATGTTCCCTGCTCCGCCGAGTCTCTTTTACCCTCAACCTTTCCCGACAAACACTCCGCAACCACCAGATCAGCCTTATTAACCCTCATCATACTCCGTATATCCCTCTGTTTCGAGTCCCCCTCCACAACTTCTTTCCTGTTTCCTCTCCCACCACCAGGCCCTCCCCTCCCCTGCCTTGCATCCCCACCCCAATCCCACTCCCACTCCCCCTTCTCATAGACACGATCCCGCCCGCCATACGTAAATGAGTTTATCGTACAGTCGCCCGTGCGCAGTTGCTGCGCGAGCTTCGCTTCCCGGGTGCGTTGCCAGCTAGTGCCGGGGTTCGATTCGGCACGTTGGTAGCCGCTTGAGGCGGTGTTCCAGGGGTCGAAGATGAGGTAGTTTTTCGGGACTGGCGCTGTTGTTTTCTTGGGGTCGGGTTTCGACATTTTGCCGGCTGGTTGGTGTTGGAGTCAACACTGAAGCCCTAGGTTGTTGTGAGGTGAAAAGAAAGTGGTGGTGGTTGAGTGAGGGACAAAGCGCTTATCGATAAGGGATTTGTTTTGGTGGTTGCTGGGTGGATGCATTCTGCACACTCAAGAGTCGACCTATCATGCAAACTGGTTCTTAAAGCAAGCTCTGTCGAGGCAAATGTTCAATTATGGTCTATATCGATCTAGTTTTTTTTTCCCCACTATTAATCAGTACGTGGCACTTTTACCTTAGATAGGTATGGAAGGCTAAGATGCGTCGATATATCTTGGGCTGTCCTTGACGCTCAAACCACCTAGAATCAACGAGCTTTGTTGAAGAGAGTGCCATTGTAGCTTAAGTATGTACACAGGCTATGATACAAGTCAAAACGCCAATCCTGCTTGCTATGATACATTTATACATATGTCGGAGAAGGGAGGTATGTCACTGCAAGGCATCATCACTTTGTTAGAATGCCGAAGTGCAGCATATGGCAGTTCAATCAAGAACGACACGCCATGTCTCGTGCGGCGTTAAGCCGCACAGGCTGCGGGAGGGGCTATCCCAGAAGCCCAAATGTAACTGGAATATTACCGGGTTATGCGTTCCTCGGAGGGTATCAGTTCCCCGGAATGGGTTTCAGCACACCATTGTCATCATATCGCGCTTCTATTTTGTGTCAGTAACTCTTCAAGTCAGAACCAAAGGGACAGCCGTACTGAAGAACGTATAAGAAAGCGTAATCGTGTCAATCCCCTTCATCGCTGGATCCGTCACAAAGTCCGGATCAATGAAGAAGAAAACAGGCATATCCACCGATTCCCCAGCATTAAGCTTTTGCTCCTCGAAGCAAAAACACTGGATCTTGCTGAAATACGGCGCGACCTGCCCCGGCGTAACGCTGTACGTCGCAACTCCGATGATATCCGTGGGACCCTTGTTTGTCGCCGTGTAGAATGCTAGCGCAGTTTCTCCCGGTAAGACTCGGACCTCACGTTGCTGTGGTGTGAATTTCCAGGGTAGGACGTCTGACACTGAACCGTTGAAGGTAATCCGCAAGCGACGAGAGTCGGTGACGGGGGTGACGCGGGATGATGTGTCGCCGTCTCCTGCACGGTGTGTGAGGACGGGCTGACCGTTCCATCCGGTTTGCTGGCAGATCTGTTTGAGGGGCTGGGTTCAGTATTTGTGGGGAGTGGGGGATTTCAGAGAATCGGAGGGTCATTGGTGCGGGAACAGACCATTTTATAAAGAGGGACGGAGCCGTATGCGAGGGAGACTGTTCCAAGAATTATACTGATCGTATAGTACCTAATTGATATTAGATCAAGTATCTAGGATATTTGAACGTAGACTTACATTGTGGAGGTATTCCGCTTTTGCGATTGAGGCGTATTAAATGGTGCTGACGCATTTTGGTTCAAAAACGAATTGCCGGTGAAGTATCTCCTGCCCATCTCAATGCTCCTCTCCTTCGAGAATACTGACCGAGGGGCACCGGCCCCAGATGATAAAAAGCGACACCATGAAGGCGCCCGTCGAGAAAACATAGCTATGCTTGAGCTTGTCGGCGGATATTTGCGGAGTGAACCCATTGATCTTGTAATGGGGAGGATTTAACCCGCACGTGATTGCCCTCTTTATCGATAAGCAGTTACTTTCGAGATCGTACCTGAGAAGCTCATGCGAATGACCTGCTACCATCCATATATGGATATTATAGAGTATAATGTCATATTTATTGCTTCTATTCATGTAGGATATTATACAAGCAGAGATGAAATCTATCTCGAGTGTGCACCGGCCGGCCGAAACACTGAAAGTTGAAGAATGCGAAAATCATACAGTCCAGGTACCAGTGGACAGAATCGAAGGACGAATTAGTTCAACACACTTCTTCCAACTTTGCCGAAGACCCCCCGAACCATGCCGGGGCATTCTCGGAAGCAGGTAAGAAGCACAGCTGCGCTAATGGCGAACGCAGCACGCTCCCGATATTGATACTAAACAAAAAGTTCCAATTAGCCGGGGCGGGTCCTCGAACAGAAGCACGATGCGGCACAAGGTAATCAAGGACGGGAAGGTGACCGGTGTAGCCATCCTGACTCGGGCGAGGGAATGGGCTTGGAACCAATCAATCATACCTTTGTGTCATAAAACCTTGGTAACACGGTGGCTGCAGCTCTGGGTGCCACAAACAATGCAATTTCCTGCCGTTTCTTCGCATGTTCAACGAGTATACTCCATCCACACATCACACACCCAGCACCGACGCAGAGTCCAGAATCCCACATTTGCGGTGATACTGTTTCTTTACTAAAGATTCTGGGCCCGAGCCTCGTCCGGGCGAGACACACAGAGTAGTAAAAGATGCTGACGAACGAGGCGAGGAACGACGATGACCGTAAAGCGTCGGAAACAGCGCGACGGAGTGCCGCTATCGAGTTCATGGATCGGAACCGGAACGCAATTTGCAGAGGAATGTAGGTTGCACAGGCAAACTTAAATGTCCTAAGAAAACGAGAAACCGCGTGCTTCTCACAGCTAGAACCACACCCCATGTGCACCATCTCACACCGAATTGGGATCGTCTTCGCAGGATCGCCCCATTCTACAGGCCAGCCAAAGTCCTTGCACATAGACTCGAGTAGGGGTGCCTGGCCGGTATCCTTGCCGTAAACGAATATGTTCCGCCGTGCGCGACGAAGGGCTTCGATCAAGCGTTCGTCCACCTTGGCCACCTCTCCAATCCACTTTCCATAAGACCTTGGTAGTCTTTCTGGGGCATAGAACCAAGCCCACATTACTACTGCCGCACTGGCGGCAAAGACAGCAGAATCTCCCAGGCTAGGAACGAGAGAGTCCACCAAAGCCCAACGTGGATTGCCTCTGTTTTTCTGCCGGCTCCAGGCCCACGAGATGCAGGCTAGCGAGTCGAGTGCTCGAGTGAAAGTAAAGAGAGTTAGATCCATTGTCCTTCCAGCGAATTGAGGGCGAGTATGTGGGCGTAGCTTGTCCGGTTGGTAAAAGGCAATCTCTGCCTCCGCTGCCGTGTTTTCTCGGTCATTTTTGAGCACGGTTTGCAAGCCAACGGGCCTTCGGTTCAGAATCTGAAAACTGAACCATGCAGATACGAATGCAGCAGCAAATTGGATCAATCGGGAAGCTTCCCTGGAGCTTAGCCTCCTGGAGTCCGAGCCAAGTCTACGGAAAAATGCTTGTAGGCCTCTCAAAAACAGCAGAGGAAGCAATGTTGAACCCCCAACGAGTGAAGCGCAGAAAGTCGGAAAGCTTTCTAAGCGTAGTGCGCCGGTGAGCGCTCGGAGCAACTGTGAAATCCAGTGAGAACCTTGCTTTCTACGCCGGGCCCAGCAGGCGAGGGTAGGCTATGGTGAATGAAGACATCCAAGCTCGGCTGCCCTACAACAAGCCCAGGCGACGGAGGGAGTAGGTTGAGAGAACAAGTACATACCTGCTCTGATTTTTCTTGGTAGGTCAGGTCATTGTTTCCCCAGAGACGCCGCAGGCAAGATAGGACTTTTGGAGTCGTTGAAGACAAATATCCTAAAGCGTAAGCCCGTAAAATGCTGTAGGAGGACACAGCACACGTCAGCAACCTCCCGACTGATAAATGCTTGGGTGCACCCCAAGTTGCATGGAAACGAGGAGGTTGCCACGATTGGTAGTACTCACGGCTTGAACAGTGGTGCGGCCCGATGGCGCCTGCGAGTGAGGGCAGCAGGATCCATTGTGGTATGGTCCCTCCTAGTTCATGACAGCCACCAAACTTGATATAATCGGAATGTACCTAGGCAAGGACCTATGAAACTGCTCTGTGGTCAGAACTGACAGAACAATTCAAGATAATGTCTAACAACCAATCACCACACAGGACCAAGTCGTACAGCTGACTAGAAAACTGCAGCCCCTTGCGACGACGTCGGCTCAACGAATGGACCCACGAAACTTATTGGCGGAAAGCGCAAGTTCATGAGGAATTGGCCAGGAACCGTCTGATAATCGCAGGATTTACTCCATATGTTTACAGAACCGGGAAATTAGCTGGAATTGGGGCGAAGGGTCGACAAATTTGGGGGAGTGGGGGATCCTTCGGTATGATCTGCCGTGCTGCCGTGCGACGCAAAGCCGACGTCGCCTCGGTCCCGGATGAGAGTCTGGCGTCGTAAATGGCAATTTTCGACTTCAGCTTGGTTCAGGGGTAGCTCTGCGTCGGTACCCCAGCAGCCGGTGGCATTCGCCCACGAATCCACGAGACTCGCCAAAATCTGGGGCTGCGATGTGCCAGGCACGTCCACTGAAGGGGCCCCTGGGGACCGTCCAGTGGGGCAGAAACAAGCGCGGTCCTGGATAAAACGAGACAAGTCCGTCCCTAAACGGCGGACCGTCGTGCCACGGAAAGGCCTGAGTCGAGATCACTGACAGCAAGAAAAAAGCAAAACCTTGGGGAGCTGCTTATAGGAGAATTAAGCAGGATGGCAGAGCCACAGATGGTTCATTGGATGGACGGCGGACGAGGAAACAAGGGAGCTCGCAAGGGATTCTGCTTTTGGGCCTGACGGCTTCCAACGGGGAAGTTCATCCGAACGGCGCCAGAACGGGGCTGATACTCGCCAACAGCTGCAGTTGGCGGGCGGCGTATCGTAATCATGGTATCCAGGTTACGTCACGCGACAGACCCTGCAAATTGAATTCGCATGTGATTGCTTCCAAAAACCCGAGAAGCCATGCTCTGTCCGGCGTCCGCCACCATCAGCCCTCCTATCTAGACACTCGGTCGTCATCTCTTCGCTGTTCTTAGATTCAATGCGGGGGATGTGCATTGTGCGCTTGTCTGGGTGGATCTGGCTACCTGTTATAATTTCCTTTTCCTGAACTTCCGAGCCGACTCTGTGTTCCACCTCCTCTCTTTTTCTCCCCTTTCATGTCTTTTGAGGAAGTGCCCGCTTCGAGCTTCTTCAATACTTCTATACGCAGCGCACTCCAACGGTCGACGTCGACCTTGAGCCTCGAGCCAACGTATCCTGGACATTTCTTGGATTGTTTTCCACGGCGCATCAGAAAGCCGCACATTCGGTCACGGGTCCCCTGCTGGTCAAGGCATGCGAAGGTCATCGTTGTCTGTGCTGCTTGCGCCTCGTGGGAACAGATGCCGTTGAATCTTAATCGCAGTATCTGCAAACTCTTCCGCGGAGTACACTTTCTCTTTTCGCTTAAACCACTATCACCATGATGAGTATCAATACCACGAATAGCACCCAAGGCCAGAATGGGCGGAATAATGGGCCCGCCCCGTTTGGTTGTAAGAACTATCCTTTTCCGTGTTGTCGAAGCAGTCAAGTTCTAATCTTGGCAACTGGACAGATTCATTCCCCGAAGACATACCATACGAGCCTGCTCCGGCATCACCTCTCGGACCAGCGCTCCTCGACGATAACGAGTCATCTATGCTCAATAGCTTTTTTACCACTATGGGTTCGACTCAAAATTCAAGCGACTTTTGGTTTACGGGTCAGCAAGATGACACGAACTCTTTCGGGTTGCCTGAGTTCGACTGGCCAACCGAACTACCTCCGACCTTCGAAGGCTCTACAACCTCTCTTCCACAATCATTTCCTCAGAAACCCTTGGGCCTTCTCCCAGATCACTCACATCAGAGCTCGGATATAGTTGCTGCGGCTTCGATGCTCTATCAGAATGGAGCAAATGGGCCCGAGATCAGCACCACCTTTGGCAGCCAACCACTCTCAGCCTTCTCAAACATGGACTATCCTTTACTCAAGACGAATGGTAAAGATCAGATGCAAAACGGTCACCTACCCGCCAAGCGGCCCAGCACTTCCTCTCGTACGCATCTTCCTGTCGGTTTCCATACAACGAAAATGTTCTTCGACGTCCACGAGCCGATATCCGCAGAGCAACAACTGTCTACAAAAGGTCGACCGCTTCACTGGGGCTCGGATTCGAGTTTTATGGACCAAGGATACGTGGCGCCCCCCGATCAACCCGATGAGGAACAAAGGACGAAAGAGCTGCTGGGTAACCTAGAGTGTCTGGAACCCCAAAGTAGCGCTGCCAATACTCGGGCGCCCACCCCAGATCGCGTCGTCAGCCACCACCCTGCTCCCTGGGTAGACACTGGAGCAGTCAACCATATCAACGGACTACGGAGAGATTACGTCGATAGTATGGAAGACCAGTCCCATCCAAAGAAGAAGCAAAGGCTTTCAATCAAGGAAGAGGATGACGAGATATCCGACGACGAGAGCTCCAGGCACAGGTCGAAGCGTCCCAAGGGCTCAAATAGACGGATGTCGAATGACTCGACCCGAAAGTCGAGAGCCTCTCAAAGTTCAAAGCCCCCACGGGAGAATTTGACTGAAGAGCAGAAGCGAAGCAACCATATTTTGTCGGAGCAGAAGCGCAGAAATCTCATTCGACAGGGTTTTGAAGACCTGTGCACTCTTGTCCCCGGCCTGAAAGGCGGCGGCTTCAGCAAAAGTGCGATGCTCACTCAAGCCGCTGACTGGCTAGAGGAGATCTTACGCGGTAACGAGATTTTGAAAGCACAGCTTGCAGATTTGAATGGCATGAATGCTTTGGTAATGCCGCGATGAAAATGGCTCCACGTCGCAATGATTTTTTTATCACTTCCTCCACGAAATATGGTCTCCTTGATGATTGAAGCGGTTTAGCGGTCCGGTTGGACGCAGGTTGTGTTGGTGGGGTTACAGGCGTTCTATGTGGCACTCATGGTCTGGTTAGGATACTATACCTGGGACTTTAATACCCATTCGACTTCCCTTTGTATTGATATATAGGATTGGTTTATCCCATCGGGCTGGGCCGAACAAGACCACGCTTATCGTGGACTACCTAAATACATCGTAATATTTGATACATGGTTAGAGATACCAGTTGACATCATTTCTCAGAGCTTTATCGGCTCTGTTGGATCTGCAGAACATGTGAAAATCACAGATAACGATGAAGCTAAGCAGATCTGGTCGTGGTGTTGATTCGAGACTGATCTACTCAAATGCGGTTTAGCGGATTTGAAGCTTGACATGTGATTGTCTCAATGCTTGGCGCGTCAGCGTTGGAGCAACAATCAACACGACTCTCACGTTCACCTTTCGATTCGTCACCCATTTTCCAATCGAGCAAGATAGGTCCTCTCGTCACTCGCGGACCCCCAGTATCATCAAGATGCCCCCTAAACGAAAGCGCACCGACGATGCGCCCGACATCAACACCAACGACCGACGCAAGAAGCCATACGCCTACCTGAAACCCCAGGTACGGCACATCTCAGAGCGAACAATCAAATCCAAATGGTCTACGCTTCCTGAGCCTGCCCAGGATAAGATTCGCGATATGTTTCAAGCCCTCGAGCGCCCTGTTATTGTTCGACAGCAGAATGACCGGAAACGATACGAGGCTCAAGCGGCTGTCCAGGCGGTTGTGAAGAAGTACGTGGCTGATTATTCTATGTGGTCGGTATATCCAGCGGGTTGCTAATTGATGGCTTGCCCAATTGATAAAGCCTTGGGAAGCGACTTCCTCGGATGCCTTTTCCTCCGTTGACGAAAGACTCGGTTTTTGAGTATGAAGCGGCGTTGAAGGAACATGTCTGGGCTCCCTCGTCAGTCGCTTGGCACGCATTTACTGATCCTTTGCTTAGAGCGCGCTAGATTCTACGCTCTCGACGATGACAGATAACATTGACTTGCTGAAGCATGAGATTGCCAAAGAAGAGGCGCTTCTTGCTAAAGAGACGAAGAAACTGCAGGAACTGGAAAGGGATGCAAAGCGCGTCGAGGCCGAGGGGAAGAGGCAGATGAAAAATGTATGCTGTTCTGCTGGGCAAGGCTAGGGGTACCGCTACTAACTCGACACTATAGGAGCATCCTGTTCTACGGCAGCTTGATAAACCCGATAAAAATACCCGGGGGGTGACCCAGTTCACTGTTTCAACTGCAAAAGACTCATCTCTAGGATTCGATGAGGTATGTTCTCTGAAACCTTAAATTTGCGCTCTTCACTGACATCTTCTAGCTTGAGGACGACCCGGAAATGTCTAGTTTGCTGAAGCAACTAAACAACCATCTGAGATCTATGCAGAGCAATGTGGCCCCGCTTGCTGGACTACAGGACGCTATTACACGGTCTCAGATAGCGTTGAGCTTGGCATCGATGCCTAGTGACTGAATGACCTAACCGGGGCTCGAACAGCCACTGGCATCCTAATGATAGTCGAGGCCGTTATGCGGCGACACCTTTGTGCATGCCCGGAAAGCAAGACGGGAGAATGTGATGAAGATCACTTACTCCAAGTACGCGCCCGTCGGAGGGGAGGCACATTCTTATATGTTGGGGCTTTATGTGCGACATAACAACATGCGCGCAGATGGATTATAGGCCCACAGACAAAGTACCGGAAACACTTTCGGGCGCGGCGTCCCAAGCATGCAACACCACGAACCCCTAGGTCGATACAGATATTGCCTAAGCCTGACAGAACATCCGTGGGCTAACGCCACAAGGTGTCTTGGGAATCAGTTATCCTCCGTACAGCTTTGACAATTCGACAATAGGACGGCTTCGCGGATCTCGCTATGGCCCTCCGCACATACTAGTACTACGAGCATAAACATTTGATGTCAAGTGACGTATAATCTATAAACAGGATTGAACATAGAAGCTTTGTATAGTTCTATTGTCCGACCGAGGTAGTCTGGCCGCACATGGGTAGGCAATTCGTAAACGGGTGTCGATGGCCGTGGATACCCCTGGTATTTCCGAGGCAGAGACCTCGGAGTGTTGGCAGTTCACCCACGGTTCTTACTCGCTGAGCCGCGCGTTTCCTAATGCGGAGAAGGTCGGGAATTGGCCTGTTGGCTGTTGGCTGTTGGCTGCCGAACGGAAGGCCACACGAGGTTGAAGTCCCGCTTTCTCAGCGGGGAAGCCTGGTCGGTGGTCGCATGTATCTGACTCCAGATTGTGCCTCTGTACTGCTGCTAGTAGTATCTATTTGCTAGGCGGCAGAACCGATGGTTGCCCCTCTTCTCTTTCGTTGAACCCACCTCGGTGCCTGCAAGTCCCCATCTTTCCACTTTTTGTGTTCCGACCGATCCAGCAACACAGCAGCGAGCCGGTCTCTGCGCGACAGCTTTTTGCGCCCAGCGATCAATGACGGAGCAAACCGCAGCGCAAACGGGTACAGCCCCAGGGCCGCACGCCGGCAATGGCATGGCTGAGGCAAAGGCTTCAGAGGGAAGTGTAGCCGTCAAAAGCGATCCGAACGCGAAAGACAACGCGCAAACGTCACCTGCTTCAAAGCCCGACAATACTGCCGCGGGGGCTCGCGCCAGCCCAAAGAAACGCCGCAAGGTCAATCATGGTAAGAACGTGCATCCCAACAGGGCTGTCGCAGCGGCTCCCTACATCTACCTCCCTGCTACAACCTCCAGGCCACGTTGCTAATCAAGGTGTTGCAGCATGCGTCTACTGTCGGCGATCGGTAAGCCCATTCATTGCCCTGTGGGGGTGGTGTCATATCACCTTCCCCCCTCCACCCCATCTCTTCCTCTTACACCATTATCCCTCCTCAGACACTGCGACTAGAAAAAGAAATATGGGCTTGGGGTGTCTCAGGACTTCCCTGACAAAGATCTTCATTGGAGTTTATTTGCTAACGGAAGGCCACTTGCTCACGTGTTACAGCATATGACCTGCGATTCGGTAAGACCTACCCTGAATTCCACACGCACGAGTCCTTGTGAAACATATCCCAGGATGGCAATTGGGAGAGAGCACAAATCCATGCTGACAATGATGTTTCCGCGAAATGAAGGAGCGCCCGTGCACTCGATGTATAAAGCGCAATATCGGACACCTGTGCCATGATGAGCCGAGAGAACCGTCAAAACGATCACGCAGTGAGCACGAACAGTCTGCGGCGGACGAAGAGGGCTCCTCAAACAACGAATACCCGAATGTCCACGCGATGCCCAGGAAAGTGGAGATTCCAGATGCTGGGGGACAGCAGATCTTGACCGATGGGACTCTTGGCCTTACGTCCTCCTCTATGAATGCGGTGCAACCCGGGCCCATGCCTTCTTCGACAGGACAGAACCTAGGTGTCACCTCTCAGCAGCGTAAGCGCCTACCGAATTCCGCAGCGTCTTCGACGCGCATGCCTTGCTAACAGCTTCATAGTTCTCGGGTACAATGACTGGGTCGGAGGCCATAGCCAATTCCAAGATATGCACACGTTCCACCCTTCTTATATGTTTAACGCGCCCGAAGTTACGCACGAATACAACCTTCTCGGCGATTTCCTCAGCAACAGTTTGTTAGATGATGGAGGGATTTTTCAGAACGATGATATGCAGAGAATGTACTCGGACCCGACGTTAATCAACTCCATGGCCGTTCTGGGCGGCCCTAATCCGTCGCTCCTGCAGCAATCTCAACCATTAGAACAGCCGCAGAACCAGCAGACGCAGGGGGACAATACTTCAGGCTCAGTTGGTGCAATCGGAAATGACAAGGCAAGGGAAACATACTACATGACCGCGGCTGATCCCTCCGGCTCCGATCCACCAGAAGAGCGTATGAACAAGCTCCTTAAAGCGAAATATGATGCTGGCCTCCTGCGACCGTTCAATTATGTCAAGGGTTATGCAAGGCTCAACCAATACATGGAGAAGAACCTACAGCAGTCGTCGCGACAAAAGATCCTTCGACAACTAGACAAGTTTCGCCCGAAGTTCCGAGAGAGGATGCAAAGTTTGACGGATGTTGAACTTATACTGGTG
The DNA here is from genome assembly GCA_025688815.1 of Aspergillus carlsbadensis. Taxonomy (NCBI): domain Eukaryota; kingdom Fungi; phylum Ascomycota; class Eurotiomycetes; order Eurotiales; family Aspergillaceae; genus Aspergillus; species Aspergillus carlsbadensis. The sequence goes on from MU628175.1 coordinate 270,593, forward strand.
GAGATGTGGTTCGAACGGAGTCTCATGGAGTATGACCGTGTCTTCGCTAGTATGGCCATACCTGCATGCTGCTGGAGACGAACGGGGGAGATCTTCCGTGGCAATAAAGAGATGGCCGAATTGATTGGTGTTCCGATCGAGGTCCTCCGAGATGTGAGTCCCCAGGTCATTCTTCGCTCTTTACAATCACTCACACGTTTTTGATGTAGGGCAAACTGGCGATCCATGAGATTGTCGTTGAAGACCAGCTCGTGAGCTACTGGGAAAAATTCGGCGCCATTGCTTTCGACAACACGCAAAAAGCAATGCTCACGAGCTGTACTTTGAAGAACCCGAATGCTTCCACGCCTACCGAGGGGATACGGTGCTGTTTCTCCTTCACTATTCGCAGAGACAACCACAACATGTAAGTTGACCTACACCTGAGCGTCGCCTCATGCTTGATCTAACCTAGGTTCAGTCCCTCACTTATCGTTGGCAATTTCCTACCCACGCAACGGAAAAGCAAATAATTTCGTCTGGCTTTCACCTTTACCTATTTTCAAAATCGGCGTTTATTGGGGTCGCGACCTACATCTTACCAAATATTCAGGGGGTTTTCGGTTTACGCGGACCTATCCAAGTTAGGTCTTATTCTTCGGCTTAACATTCTTATCCTCCAAGTTCATTTTTCGTATATACCATTGCAACGTTGCGAGCTGTGCTGTATGATATTTTTACATAATGAAGAATGTACACCTGTACACGTCTTTTAGTTTGATCTAGTACCAAATAACGCCTGTTCTGCAGTCGGTGGGACTGCTCTCAGAGGATGGGACGGTAGACAGCTCCGCGTACGACGGCGACGTTACCTTCAAAAGGACATAAGGACACTAGCATATCTTCTTATTCAGGAATAGCCAACAATAACTAGGTCAGCTTGGAGCTACTCTTCTCTGATATTGTGAGAGTCTCCCGCTTTTTCACTTAAATATTTACCAAGACGGGTACTGGTAGAGCATGTCCAAGATCTATGATAGATGCAGACGAACGGGAGCTTGTCACTTTTTCCCTCACCCACAAATTCCAGTTCCGTCTTGCACCTATTCCTTCTCTTGACCTTCCTTAGATTCAATCATTTGAGTAGCACGAACTAATCACCAAGTTCCTAACTACAGACAGAGACCCACCAATCATCATGATAACAAAACAGAGTCTCGACGAGCAGGCAGAGACTGTACTAGGTGAGCACAGTAAAACACCTACTCTCGCAAGAAAGCCACCTCACTGACCATGTTGGTTTTCTTCCTAGCGCTTGCTACAAATCTCCTCGAGGAACTCACGCAGAATGACAACCCAGAGAGCCTCGTCAGCAGCAAGAGCCTCGTCGAGGCTCTTGACGAAACCCTGCGCTGCTTTGCCTTCACGGAAGTCAGCTATCCTTCCTCTATCCGCCGTCGACTTGACAACGAGGGAACGAAGCTATGGAATGCATGCTTGCTGAGTGTGATAAGTGGTAATGGAGATAAATATTCTGTTGTGTTGTGCAAGGGTATAGTACCCCGACAGGTTATCTCTTGGGGGCTCTGAAGCCCTGAAGTTCTACTTTACTAAGTCCGGCATAGTTAGAGCTCTAGCATACGCGATGCTTGATACTGCTGTACCTAGCTGTACAAGAGCCGCACAAGGTGAAGTCGTCCAAGAGCAATATTTTACATGTGATTTAGGGCAGTGTTAAACTTGCCCCAGGAAGCCTCCGAATTCTCGAGCTTGCATCTCAAGCCATCAAGCCCTGTCTTGGTACGTTGTTCACCGCGATGAGTTGGATATTATCAAGCGCACAATAACAGTCTAGATAGACGACAAACTTGTTGATCTAGGCCAGAAGATAATGGGCTCGGTGGCTTTAAGATTGGATGCCTTAGAGATTGGGCCCGCCGAAAAGAGCCCTAATCCTGAGCTTGAACTTGTCGCCACCGAATACTACATGCTTCGGATATACCTTGTGAAACACCCAACCCTGCACGTCTCAATGTGTTCTTGCTAACCGCTAGCAATTAGGCCTGGTCAGAGAGCAGACTTGACATTGCAGAACATTTATTCTCGAAGGTCCCCAAGATCAAAACGAATGAGCAGCGGGCGGTTGTGGCGAATATATGCTACGAGATTGGGGACAACGCGCTCTCTCTGAGGCAGTATGGAACTGCGTTGGTGTGGCTGGAAAGGGCACTGGCATCATGCGAGGCTGAAGAGGGTCATGACATGGGTCAATATTCAAGGGACAATCGGCTGTTGATTCTGCACGCTTTCAGTAAGATAGCATCGGCATGAAACGCAATTCTATGCTGATCATATAGCCCGGGCAAACCTTCATTCTACCAGAGCTGACCCTGACGATCGCCTGCAGAAAGCACTGAAGCTACTAAAGAAGGCAAGTGAAAGACCTTCTAATATCCAATGGTTACTGTACTAACCTTCTGCTCTAGGAGTATGGTGATCGGTTTCCAGTACTTGCGCTTTCCCTTGAAGACTTTAGCAAGATGGGAGAGATAGGTCAGGATTTTTTTTGTGGTAAGTCTAGTCCAACAAGGTTCTAAATAGAGCAAAGTCTGAATTAAGTCAGCGCTGGAGTCCTCGATCAAAGCAATGGATAGCAATGCAGCGAGTATCAAGTTGTGAGTCTTTTTTACCCCTTTTGACCCCACGTTGGCTGAGATGCGATCATAGACTGTACCATTATCTTCTAAAATCCAAGAACTCGAGGTAAAGTGAGACAACCTGTTTGTCTATTCTACTGATTCCAAATAGCCCAGAGCTTTTTGTTAGAGCTTGCGGTCAGTTTTTCGCCAAGCTTGACACGCTGGATTTGGAGGTCAAAAGACAATGGATGGAGAGAATATTCGTCTCCATCATTTGCGCTTTAACAAGTATAGACCAAGATCATCTTCCGCTAGTTGAGGCAACAGCTTGTCAGTTGACGGACAATGGCTTGAACAGACTGAGCGAGGACGCCACAAGCGCATCTCTTATGGTAAGTTGGATATCTATGATACCGCTTTAGCAACTAATAGAGGACAGCCTATCTGGAAAAGAATTGACAAACTGGTGGCTAGACGTTCAATCAACATCGCAGAAGAATGGTGCTGCTTTGCTCTAAATCTAAAGCAACCAATTTTCCAATTGACACCGGACACTGAGACCCAATTCTTTCGGTGGGTTCGCTCATACCAAACAACACATTATACTTACATGTTACAGAAAATGGATTCTCTGTGTCTTGGACATGCCTGAACATTCCGCACGAAGGATTCTCGATGCAGCACCAGCGAGCTGCAAAGCCTGTCCTCGAACACTGTACTTGCTGTACAAGTTGGCCCTCTCCCATGAAGACGGTTTGCTTGGTATGCCATGTGCCTTATGGGGTTCTCTTGGCTAACCTGGTCAAGCCTCTGTATACCTTGAATTACTCGGCCAGCTCCAAGCAGGTACCATGTATATCCAGGCATGCATATCGGATGCATTACGGCTAGGGAAGATAGAGGTCGCGGTTCAGAGCTTCGGAGGCCTAATCGCTGCTCCAGACAGTGACTTGGACCAGCGACAGATATTACAGCTTGCGAAATACCTGCTCAACACTATTTGCACGATGGCTACGCCCAATAACCACATTGAGTATGTGGTGCCTCTTCTTGAGTCCAGTATGCCTTGCCCCAAGATAGGTTGTGCCACAAACTTTTAACCTTAACTTTTTAGTACTTACTACAGTCGATGGACAGAAGGGCATATTCTCTGCTACTGATCTGCACTGGCTGATTTATAGAAGCTATGATATTGCCTTCGAGAATAATGGCTCTGCAAGCCCACAGGCAATTATCAGATTGCTTAAGATTGCCATAGAGGTGACCCGGCCCCCAAACTATAGGTTTCAAATGTTCTCTAACGTATGTTGTCTGCTACAGTTCACGAAGGCCGCGGAACGCGGAGCTGACCTCGAGGTGAAGCCCGAGTCCGTTGATTGCTATCTATATTGCACATACTTCCTACTTGCAATTATGACCAAGGAGGCCAGAGGCGAAGAGAGCATTGCAGTGAAGGTATGAAAGAGTAGATAGCCTTGCTTGATGCCAATTATTAACCGAGTCTAGACAACCCAGTACAACGAGATCCGCGAAGCAATGAAACAGTTCCACCCCCGGATCCAATCCATTTCCAGTGAGAAACAAGTTACTTGGATCGAGAAGTACCGCATTATGCTATTTATTGACTTTGAAGCCGCCGTATTTCTCCAACAATGGCAAGACCTCGAGAAGATTCTCGAGACCTCAAAGCCCATGGTAGATGGCAAATTAGCCTCCTACTTCCTCGACTGTATTCTCCAATCCGGAGCTTCTCCATCCTGCATATCACGAGCTGTCAAGGTACCCCTTTGTATCCCATTTTACAATAACCAGTCCTGTCATAGTCTAGGCTAACAGTAGCAACAATACCAGCAACTAATCCGAACCGTCCACTCCTCCCCGTTACCATACCTCAACACCCCAACCTCTACCTTCAGCGCCACTCTACCACGCTACTTCCGCATCCTCTTCACACTCTCCCACCAGGGTAAAGAATACATCCTCGCCGAATCAATCCTCGACCAATCCCTCCTCCTCGCCCGAGACAACCCAAGATATCCAAGAGAAGAACTGGAGTGGCTCGCGATCACCGCGTTCAACCAAGCAGTCGAATTCTTCTCAGTCTCCGCGGATGAGGAGTGTCAGCGATGGGCTGGAAAGGCAGTTGCGTTGGCGGATTGTATCAAGGATTATGACGGTGGGAAACTGAGGAGTCTTTTGCGGGGAAATATTGCAAAATTGAAGGCTTCCTGAGGAGGACTCTCTTAGTTGTCCGAGAGACATTGATTCTATGGGATATCTGGCTTAATTGTGCTGTATTTATTATTCTTGTTTGGCGTCGGGCTACAAAGTATATCCATTCCTCGCAGAAAGGATAACTCTGACTGTGATTGGAATGAGGATCCGCAAGGAGATCCGGGAATCTCGCTCATCTTGTAGTGTTAAGGGGTACACACAATCCAAAACGAACCTACCATTAGTATGAGACAGCTATGCGCTGTAGAAGCCGAGGGTCCTTACGCCGAATTCAGTGACGAGTATCTTGCTGCATCCGGGTACAGCAAAATAATAGTACAACTAGGGCGAATCAAGGCACTAGTGGATTTGGTGGTTATCGCTGTAGAGTATATATTGCTCTAGCACATTTGATCGAAGCCTATATAACTTCACACTAAGAGTCTAGAATCTGTGGTCCCAAAGAAAGGGAGCCTGCAGAATCTGACCGAACTTGGGTATCATTGAGGAAAATGCCTTGAAAATGCTGCGCGAGTGGATCAAAGATCAGGCAGACAAGAAAAAAAGAGGCTCAAGAGGGAAAGCATACCGTCAGTGGGCATGATGCTGTTGCAAAAGAAACAAGAACCACTCAAAGAGGTGAAAAGTCCAACAAGACCAGACCCTTGCAAGGGTCTCGAGCACCCGCAAGAGCAAAGAAAAAAGAAAGCCCCAAAATCCATCCTAACACCTGCTATGCTAAGGCAAGCTGCAAAAAAACACAACACCTGCTTCGCAAGAGCAAAGGCCTATGAATAAAAACGCTAAGCAAAATCCCACGTCACCAAGGAACGCCGTTAAGGGTTAAAAAAGAAGAGAGAAAAAAAAAATGAGAGGAAGGGCAAAGCCAGAGAGATAGAGAAAAAGTATGCTGAGAAAATGACGAGAATGAGAATCTGGCTTGATAATTTCAGCCCTCCCCAGCCGCATCAAGAGAGCGCCGCCGGGAGTACCGAGGCGACTTTTTCTGGCTCAGGTTAGGCGTTGACGGAATTCGACGAGGAATACGCCCCGTCTTGTTCGGGATAGGAGTTGGAGGGGGCATCCTTTCGTTCTCTTTACCGCTGCTTTCAGTCTCCGTTTCGCCAGAATCGATCTTCTTCGCTCGAGCATTTAAAATCCGGAGAGTGAGGCCAAGTTCGCGTTCAAGCTCTTTCTGAGAATGTAAGGGTTCCGTAGACCCATTGAGTTTCCTTCTGTAGGCTTTTAGCGTGCGGCATACTTGCTCGGTCGACATGTTCAGACTCCCAAACTCGCTTTTTCCACGAGCACGTGCACGAAAATCCAGAGATGAACAATGCACGCTATTCCGAGCGTTACGCGGCTCCATGCCCCTTCGTCCACCGGTTGATTTCGGACTGGGCGGTGACGGAGAGTTGCGCGGTCTCTCAGGGCGGCTGCTCGAGGTAGGCGAGCGACGAGACGGTGCAGATGGGGGCGTTGCAGGTGCAACCCCGTTCTTCATCGAAGGCATTACTGATGCCCTCGAGAATCTGCGTAAAAGCGGCGGAACCGGTTCACGCACTGGGGTAGGAGTCGCAGCAGTATTATCCGGACGTTGGAAACCAGCAAGCTCAGATCGCGACAGTACTCTTCTTAAAGGAGGCTTTGAGACCGTGAGCTCTTTTGAGGGATTCTCCTCCTCCTGCTCATTAGCGGCTGGCTGCGTTGGCTGCGTGAATTCTGGAGGCTGCTGTAGCTGTACTGATATTTTCCAGATCATAACAACCCCATCGATACCTGAGCTAATCAAGGTTCGCTCTGGTGAATCACCTGGTGTGTTGGTATGTTTCTCAAGCAATCTAACATCGCTGACCCCTTCAGTATGTCCAAATTCACCAGTGAGAAGGGCCCCCTTCTCCAAATCATATATGCGGATCGATTTGTCTGTGCCCGAAACTCCGATAAGCAATTTCGGGCTGTGGTTAGAGACGGCAGAAGTTACTGTCAATGAACCCATCACCACAGTGTCGTTAGAGTCGGAATCTCCAGCACGAAAAGAATGAACATGTCGACCCGAGTTCATATCATATTGATAAACGCAACGATCCACATTCGCGAAGATCAGGCTGCCCGGATCGTCTGGGGAGAGTGCCATTGACACTGGCGATGACCTTAGTGTAATCACTCGGGAAATCAAATAAGCAATGGCGGTAGACCCGCTGTCTTCGCGAGTCACGCGGTCTCTGATGAGAATAGTGCGATCCGCCGACGATGACAGCATTTTTTGTCCTCCGTGAGCAAACAGGAGCTGGCCCACTGCCCCGACATGATCGTCCATAGTTTGTATCAACTGGAGGCTATTCTCGCGCCGCTCGAAAAGCTGTACCATCCGGTCACGGCCGGAGGTGGCAACAACGCAGGAGTCAGAAGTCTCACACAATGCGATATCCGTAATTTCACCACCGTGGGCTCGGACTTCATGGACACATTTCCATGGTCGTCCGTGCAATACTCTAACGCGAGATTAGTAAGTTTGTTATTATCGTAAACGTGGGATACAATACCGGAGAACACCGAGTTTATCACCGGAGACAAAAAACTCCATGTCGCTGTTGGCTCGAAGGACCTTTAGCTCATTCGAAGTATCATCATCGCCACCTGGAAGTTGTTCAACGGCAATTGTTCGCGATTCGCAGCACTCGCCTCGGGTATTCCAGAACTTGACTACTCCCTTGCAGGACCAAGTAAAAAAATCGGCCGCCAGCTTGTTTGGCGTCTTGAGCGGCCCTATTCCAAGAACGGAGTCTCGATGAGCGGGCATGGCGACTCCGCCTTCGCATTGGTCGCCCACATCGTTAAACTGCTCGATCGGGTAGATATGGATAGCTTTCGTCGCATCAACTGTGACCAGATGAGAGGTAAGCGAGCCAATGCATGTGATAGCTGGCTCCTTGGGCTTTGTCTCCACTGAAGACCTACTTATTGATCTCGGAGATGGCGGATCGCTGGAGGGCCGTAAGAATTTGAACGCAAATTTCTGCATACGCCTGCCACGTCCCCCGATCCATATACAAGACCTATCCGAATCGGCCGTTAATGAAGTGATCCCGAAGTCCATGTATTGAATGAGAGTAAGCTTGGCGTTGCCATCGATATCGTCCACAAGGCACAGTGCCCCGGAGTCCGTGCCAACGACGACTTCGGACTCGGAAATGCTAATGGCACTTGTAAAAGTGTTATCTGCCAAAGTGCCTAAAACGCAATTTCTGCCAGTAAGCGCCTTTGGGGACGTAGAACTTTGAGCCTGTTCGGCGTTCGAGCGGGACTTAGATGGCGATACGGGCCTAGCATCAGAAAGTCTCCAGATTTTGACATGCCTAACACCCACCCTATAAAACGTCAGTACCCATAATGCGAGCTGAACAACGCAGATACATACGTTATCAACGCTTGGCCAAGCCATGTCATGTCACGGACAACAGTTGTACATTTGTTCGTTGAGTGGAGCTTGGCCAAACCATTCTTGAGGCTAATAGACCACACGAAAAGGAATCCATCATTCACATCTCCTAGAGTGGCTAAATATTGAGTGTTTGGGCTCCAAGCAAGGGCACGAACACCAAACGAATGCTCCGTAAGGATAGAGAGTGGGATGTCGGGAGGTGCATCTTTTGCTGTCGAGAAGATAAGAACCCTAGGGTTATACCCGGTCTGCAAGGGTTAACGTAGACTTTATCGTGATGCGGTCCCTTTACTTACCTCCCCTAGGGCAAGAAACCGTCCATTTGGACTTATAGCAACACTGGTAACCGCTTTGACCTTCTCCCTCGACGACCAAACACGAGGGCTAGCTGCCTCAATGGCTTCGCTTGACGGAGTGTTGATACCGTTGTAAGCCACAGCCTTTATGTTCGACAAGGATTTTGTCCTTGTATCTGGTGTGGTCGGGGGTGTAGACTGATTATAGAATGACGTGATTGGATTTATACTGTTCGCAGATGGCCGCGCACGAAAGAAACGCTGATTCGCATTATTGTCATCATCTAACTCTGCAAGAACCGCAGCGGAACCAGCGCAAAATGCGAAGGACCTGCTTTGATCGTGGTAAGAGAAGCCGTTGGGGGTAGTTGTCGTTGTCCCGATTACTGTCTGGAGGGATAACGCCGATAGGTACAGAGAAGGTTTCGTGGAGGAACGTGTCGGCGGTCTCAGAGATGGAGAATTTGAGGGAGTAACACGGAGGGACGGAGCTGGGCCAGCGGGCTTGCTTTTCACGCTTATCGGGTTATTCGCCATAATCGGCCGGAACCGAGAGCAATTAGGAAGCTGCACTGTCCCCAGAGAATCGTATGGGTTTCGGTCGCATTGGTTGAGGCGAGCAATGAGATCGGGGGTTGGTTTATCACGAGATGTAAACAAAGGTTCGCCGGTATATCCTGCCTGTAGAACAATGAAGGGAAGGCGCAGTCGAAGAGCGATGTAATGAGTGGAAGGATTAAGGGACTCCTATAGCTTCGGGCCGACTGGCGGTAAATGTAATTCAAGTTTGTGTCGCGGAGTAGGGGTTGGTGGTGAAGAGGGGCTTCAGGACGAACGGAACTGATTTTAAATGGCCTGATAAAGGGCGAGTGAGCGACCTTAAACAAAATGCACTTAAATGAGCGACTGTGGGAAGCTTGAAGGAGAGAAAGCGAAGGAAGAAGAAATGTGAGAGGCAGGGATAAAGGCTGAGGACGAGGGTCGAGGACGAGGAACAGGGCTCGGGGCAGCTTTTCCACAGCAGCTTCATTTAGTGGGCGGAGAAGCAAAAGCTGAAGGCTGAAGCACGGACGAGCTCAAGTCTTGGCAGAGAACTCCCTGAAGTACAGCCGGAGGCTGGGAGTTCCTGGGCATAAGTGAGAGAGATAGAGGGCCAGCGCAGCTAATGCTGTATTCAAGGCTTACCAGATAAGGGTAGTGAAGCTTCCCCAGCGGACAAAAAAACAAAGCCGAGTCAAGAATCAAATTATCAATGGACCGGAATGTTTGTAGCTTTAGACAGGTTCACGGAGAATGTGGAATCGGGATTGTGGATCGTGGAGACGCCAATCGCTGATTATCGCCTCGGGTCCGGAAGGCACCAATTCTTTTATGCCTGAGGCATCAATAAGTTCCTAAGTTGACTACACTCGACCTTCGCACATCTCCATCTCATTAACTCACTAACTACAGCCTCCAGCTTCTATTTTGAAGCACCTTCATCTCCTCCTGCTGTCCGCCGGGCAAATAAACATAAATGGATGACAGGCTCCCATTCTTTACGTTCCCGTCTCCCTCCCAAGCAATGGACAGGTTGGTGGCACCCCCTTCCTCTCTATCCCATCTCACCCGGGCGACTATGGGCCTGCCAACTGAGCCTTCAACTGGAACCTTAGCCTCGAACACCTTGAACAAACAGACTCGTGGCTTAAATATAATCACTCTTTTACCACCACTTATAACAGGTTTCAGTCCAACAACTTCGGCAGTGTACTCGTACAACGGCAAACTACCCCACGCGTGGCAGTCTGATCTTTGAGTGATGTAATCTTCAACCCAAGTCGTCATATTGAGCTCAAGCTGCTTCTTCCAAGGCTCCCAAAAGTCATGAAAGCGGTCTTCGTAGACCCCGTCGCCAACAGCCGATAGGGCACGCAGGCTGTAGAATGCCATTGCGACTGACGACCTTGTGAGCTCACGTGTCTCTTGGTTCTCACCCCGTGGGATTGCCAGCGAACGGTTCAGAAAGTCAACAGCGTCTTTTCCGGTTATTGCTCCACAGAGAACGGCCCAGATTTGGCTGTGCTCACTATAATGGATCGGCTCAGCCAGTCTAGCCAGACCGTCGGTGAAATATGTGCCGTCGTAACAATGAATCCGAACAGCTCTGGCAATGGACTCGGCCCGTTGGACATGCTCAGCAGAACGCGATTGCCTGCCTAGGCACAGTTCTAATGCACTTAGTCTCTGCAATGCATATGCGTACAATTGGTTCGTGTATGTCATAAAGCCAGTTGCGCTACCCGCTGGCGGAACTCCTATGGGATGATACGCCTCCACCAATCGACAAAGGCCCAGTCTCCAGAGTGCGGAGAAAACCGAACAAGGCCGCTTTCCTGGTCAACACGGCGATGGAAACTATGGAGAACCCCTTCGATCACAGGCAGAAACTGTGCGACAAAATCTGCCTCACCGAAATGCTCGTAATGGTCTGTGACCATGCATGTCCAGAATAGAGAGAAGTGTGATATTATCTGGAGGTGATGTGAAGGGGCACGACTAGCCGTCAATCCTAGAGCAGGCTGGAAGGAGTTGTACAGCTGGATTATAGCCTGCTTCGCAAGGCGATCATCCCGGGATATAAAGTAAGTGAAGAGGGCAGAGCTTCTTGTATCCATGGCATATTGAAGTTGCTCAAAGAAGGGGCAATCTTCATAGCAGTCATGCATATAATTTTGCAGCGTGCGTACGCTGACATCCCAGAGCTGATGGAACCATGTCGAGTCTCCAACTTCAACCTGAGCTTGAGGAAATGAGGCCAACACCCGGATGGGGTAGTTTGTCTTGACGATACTAATTTCTTTGAGTACCAGGTCCGAGTCCTCTGCCACTTTAATGTCAAGGGCGATGTAGCGGAACGTTCGAAAGTGAAAAGGGGCGAAAATCTCATCATCTTTTTCGGCGTCGCCGTACCCTAACGGCTCATCCGAACAGAAGCCACCGAATATATACTGATCCTTTGGGCCGGCGATGACCTTAGTTGTGTCTGCTCTATCTCCCTTCTTTCGGTCAAATGGGAGTTTGATGGGCTCATCTTCATAACCCTCAGACCAGGTAACAGCGATCCTGCTTCCACTAGTGGACGGTCTTGCGAAACGGAACGTGACATATGCCGTTGTGTGACAGTCGACCCCAAATTCGACATGATGCGTTGTATCTCTGGATAGGAGGACTCCTGGTTTGTCGTCCCAGACAGAACCGAGAAGAGCATCCCACCCCTCGCGAGATGATGTGTTCCTTATATTGTATATCCCAGTAAGGTTTGTTGGCTCAAGGTGAGGGAAAGGGATCATTCGAGGGTGGAGGTTCCAGGGAGCAGCGAGACCGTGACTAACCATAAAGTTGTATGGCTTCGCAGCAACCCAGTCAAGCTTGTTACTCTTCGTCCGGTCAACGCGCTCAAATATCTGGAGGAAGAAATCAAAGTTTGAGCTTGTGGGAAGAACTATGCAGGGATCAATAGCTGTCTCCCATGACTCGCCTCCCTGGAGGTTGAAATAAATCCTCTTGTTGGCGGCTCCTGGAGGCTCGGTTCGGACGTAAAGCCCGGGATAAGCAGTTCGAGGAAAGCTGGCTGCGAACTGGGAACCATAATAAAATCGCAGAACGTGGACCGCAATGTGATTCCTTCCAGTACAGAGATATGGCTGGATGTCAACAACATCATAAAACCACATCTGCGTATCCGCTTTGACGGGGCCAGCGTGAACCAAGCATGAGTTCACATACAATTTATACCGCGTGTCTGCGGAAATTGCAATATTCACAGGGCCATTAGGAACCACGTCCAAAGTGATAAACTTGCGGAAGTGCACAAATGCGCCAGCAGAGGATGCAGGCTTCTCGATCCATTCCGGGTGCCAGATCCATGGATTGTCCCATTGACCAGTCATCACAAAAATGTTTCACAGACTTGAAAAATGAGATGTTGGCCACCTAATGGACCTGAAGGAGTCATCTGATAAACATGTACTCGCTACACAATCCCCCGGGAGTCTCGGCTGTTCGCTATGTGATACTCCAATGGTCTCGCCGTGATTCGACAGTTACTGGTGCTAAGGCCGGTTCCTAGGCTTGATGTACTTCGAAGCCTGCGGTTATGTCCTGTGTTCACGGCAAACAATACTACTCCGTACTATGAGAAGGACGCTACCGGCTAATCTCCGGCAATTCATCGTCCCGTTTAGCATGGTCTATGTACTATCCAGTGGATGTACTCCACAGTAAGCAACCTGCATGACGCCCCGCCTAAAATCATGAATGGGCATGGAAACCTGGGGCCCCGCGGGACAAGGCCAGTGCTGTGGAGCGCACCATGGCCATACGAACCAACAGAATGTTCAAAATCATAGAGACCATTGAGGAAGACCTCAAAGCGCCAGGGAAACGTGACCCCGTTGCTTGACAATAGAAATGCAGTCAGTCGACTAGCCACCTATTTTAAGTAGCCGTGACTGTCAGAAAAAGGACGCTTTTTTGTTGAGTTACGGGCCTAATTCTACTTACATTGCTCTCCTCCTATCAGTACGGCGCATGCAGCCTTCCAGGCTCCAGAAGGTTGCATGCCCAGACCTAAGGAGAGGGTTCGGAAGAGCCTTCGGGGCCACATAGACCTAGTCTCCGACCTAACTGTGGACATTGGACACTGGACATGTCCAATTCATCTTGGACAACAAGCCAACCCCTCTCGTAATCGGTAGACCTTGAGCCGAGCTAAGGATGAGAGAATCTTGCTTGCCTCGCTGTCGGCTGGATAAGAAGCTTCCCGAACCCGCCTCAATGTTAAGCGCAACGATTTCCCTGACAGCGAGAACCCAGTATAACGAATATGGCACGCCATGACCAAAACAGAGACGATGTGCCCGAAGCTGTTGCCGGGGTCATGCCCGAAGGCACCATCGACCCCAAACAATGGTGGTATCATCCAAACCTGCGAACGATGAACCTCCTCATGTTCTTTCCGCTCCTCTCGATCTTCACTTTAGGGTATGTGTTGATTTCCGTATTCGATATATACTATGCTGGCAACCAGCTGACCCACACGTGCTGAAAAACAGATTTGACGGCTCTATGATGAACGGTCTGCAGGCAGTTGAGGGATGGCGCTCGTATTTCGGCGAGCCCAGGGGTGCTACTCTGGGTCTTTTCAACGGTGCCTACCCTATTGGAGGTCTCGTTGCAGTTCCATTCATCTCCACGCTCAATGACCACCTCGGACGACGTTGGGGTATCGTCACTGGTGCTATTATCTGCATCATTGGAGCTGCGCTTCAAGGTGCTGCCCAAAATCTGGCCATGTTCGTGGTTTCCCGTGGCATCATTGGCGCTGGGGCAGTGCTTCTCCAGGCATCCGGGGGTCCTCTTGTCGCCGAGATTGCGCACCCGAAACAACGCGCTACTGCAACCGCAATGTTCAATACATCATATGCTCTAGGCTCTATCGTCGCTGCTTGGACAACATTCGGCTCGTTTAGGATCAACAACACCTGGTCCTGGAGGGTGCCTTCGCTTCTCCAAGGCCTTCCTTCCTTGATACAGCTAGTTGGTATTCTGTTTGTCCCTGAGAGCCCTCGTTGGCTGATTTCTCGAGGGCGCGAGCAGGACGCACTGAAAATGCTGGCCAAGTACCATGCCGAGGGCAACGAGAACGATCCCCTCGTTCAGTTTAAATATCAGGAAATACGGCAGGCAATGGCGATTGAGAAGATGAATGAGGACGGCCACATCTTCAATAAGTACTGAGAGTTTATGCGGACCCCCGGCAATCGAAAGCGCTTCTTTATTCTTACATGGTGCGCTTGCATCAGTCAAATGTCGGGCAACGCTTTTATCTCATATTACCTCTCCCCCATCCTAGCTCAAGTCGGTCTCACCACGAGCTTGCAACAGACCCTCATCAACGCAACCTCACAGATGCTATCCTGGTTTTCATCACTATATTTTGCCACACTCCCAGCTCGAGTAGGTCGACGAAAGCTGTTCCTTGCGGCCCTTATCCTTGTCTTCTTCTGCCTTATTGCAATTACAGCAGGTAGCGGCGTCTTCGATAGCGACTCCAGCAACCGCTCCGCTGGAATCGCTGTAGTTGCGTTCGTTTACCTCTTTTCTCCAGCATACAACCTTGGTTTGGCATCTAACCTTGGACTGTATATCACGGAAATCGTGCCTTTCAACCTCCGTCTCCGTGGGATGGCGGTGTTTCAGTTCTGGAATCTGGGTTTCATTCTTTTCTCAACTTTTGCTATCCCGATAGGACTGGATGCTATCGGTTGGAGACTGTTCTGCGTATTCGTAGGATGGCTGGTTGTTGAATTCGTTGTGGTATGGTGGACTTTTCCAGAAACCAAGGGGCCTACTCTAGAGGAGATTGCTGTCATCTTTGACGGGCCTAGTGCTGCACATGGCGGGGGGAAGGATATAGATCTGGAGACGCAAGGTGAGAACAAGCGTGATGATGCTCCGACTGTTGAGCATAGGGATTACTAGGCAAGCGCAGCCTTTGGTGTTGAAGATCTCGATAATAGTTCTGCGAGCCCAAAGCTTGTATTTATGGCCAATATTGCAGTGGATCTAAAATCATATTCGTACTATCTGATGACTGCGTAAACAGGCTGGTCTAAATATATTGTTAGGGCAACCAGATTTAGGACACTTCCAGTATCTGCAAAGTAACTAGAATATTTTTTCATCACGCTACGTATTTGAAGAGACTACTAGTACGTTTCGATGCATACCACATGGAAGTCACGAAGTGTTCCAAGGTTCTCTTCTATTCCTCATCTATTGTTCTTGCTGATCGGTGGCGATTGCACAGTTCCTCGTGATTCATGCCTGAGGCAGGGTCCCTGGCTGGGCTCCCGAAAATTCCTGGCAGTGGCAGGTCCCTTGTCGTTCACCACGCCACAATTATTGACTCTCAATTTTGCTCAAAACAGCTTCTTTTTTACTTACTATGAAGCCCATATGCCCTAGCTCTGCTAGGTTCACCTTGCCGAATGTTCTTAGATCGCTTTTGAACGTCCCAGCTGCGCCGCAGTTTTGCACGCCGTCAATGCAATTCGCGAACCGACGGTCTCTGCCTCGCCACAGCGTTCGCAGTATGATAACCATTGGCGAAATCCCCATTACAACTCCCGCGCCGCCCCAACCGTCGAAGCCGACCGAAGATGAATTCTCAGCTGCCGTCGTGGATGGTTCCCGCGCTCCCATCGATCAATCCTCTCAAGTTGCGCTCGAGACGGCGAAGGCAGCGAAGCCAAATTCCTTGACCCGAGCGAAGTTTAAGACAGGAAAGGTTGTCGACCGACAGAAGATCAATTGGAAAGGTCGAAAAGGGGTTACGTTAACGACCGGGTCACCCTCTCAAAAGAAGAAGCTCGAGGACTGGCAAATCCAGAAAGAGGCCTTGAAGAAGAAATTTCCAACTGGATGGAGTCCCCAAAAGAAACTCTCGCCTGATGCTATGGAAGGAATACGCCATCTACATGCCATGTCGCCAGACAGATTCACAACCGCTGTTCTTGCGGAGGAATTCAAGGTCTCTCCAGAAAGTGTTCGCAGAATTCTAAAGAGCAAGTGGCGTCCTAACGCGACGGAGATGGAAGATCGGCGCAAGCGGTGGGAAAAGCGACATGATCGAATCTGGGGTCATCTTTCTGAGCTGGGTCTCCGGCCGCAGACAGAGCAGACGGCGCATCTTAGCGATACGCAGAAGATCTTGTATGGCAACACAAAAAAGCCGTGATTTGTCGCGAGTGGATTGTATGGTGTTATATAATTTGTATAATAGGATCTTTAGGTTTTTGCATATTACCCAGGTATTAGCGATGCATTGAAGGCGAACAGGGTTTCTTTTTGACGAGCATTGAGTTGGATTTCTTGCCGAAACTAGAGTTTCCATGTGACATAGTAGCAGAGCAATCTAGACATCACAATAGCTCTTCCCCAGATCCTTTTCGCTTCCTTCAACATTACGCATTCTCTTGAAACAGAAACACTATCTCTTAGTTCCCAAGGCCAGAACCCAGATAGATACTCACTGGAAGACGGCTCTGGTGGGTTTTGGTTCTCCAGAGCAAGTGCAGCCATTGGACTGTCGAGCTCCAATGACACCTGAAGTCACCAAAATCTCCCGCCAATCCGACTACGGAGACCACCACTCGACCTCGACAATACTAATCCCCAGTCGGTCCACGCACGCCTACTGCTCTTCTCTTCGACCGGCTGCTCAACAATGGATCGTGCGGTCCTAATGCCCTAGCTGGCATTTTATTCATTCTACACCGTTGTATCTATAATTGTCAAATCCCCCCTTTCCCCCGAGGTGGCGGCCGGTACCCACCATCTATCCAAGCTCCCTCGTTCAAGCTTACCCTCCGCCCATGTGGTAACCCTGCGCACTCGCCATGTCATCGGACATCCAGGTCTTCGTGAAATGGAAAGACCAATCGATTTTCGCTGGGGAGGACGTGGAGTGCACAATTGCCTTCAAGAACGTTGCGGAGAAGAATGAAGACCCCGGACATGCGCCAGCACTCCATCAGCGAAAGCAATCCCGGACCCCGGGCACACCTCACTCGGATTCCTTTTCTTTACGGCTCCCTTCCAACCCCTTCAGGAGTCCGAACCGTCGCTCCTACTCCATAGCTCCGAAAAATAGCCCCTCCCATCGCTTCTCCTCGTCTGTGAGTTCGCCGTTGATCGGCTCTCATAGCTTCCCGCCTCCCTCGGCACCGCGGAATGGCCCTCCGGGTGGGCACAAACATAAGAGATCAATATCCATACTTTCAATTGATAGTGAAGGTGGAGCCTCAACCGGTGCAGGTGATAAGACGCCGAGGACGCCATCTCAGCTCAATCATTCGAGACCGACGAGGGGCCACGGGCGTTCCGCGAGCTTACAAGTCGTTCCGAGAAGATATGAAGGATATGAGGATAACGGCGTGAAAAGTACTTACCATGCTGCAGCCGCGACTTGCGCTGTTTTTGCTAACGCTTCATATTTTCATTAGGTTTGCGAAGCCCAGTTCGTCCATTTCCGCCGTCCGAGTCTCCTATTACACCATTTCCAGGCGGCCTGAAAGTAGATGTGGATGTGGTCAACAAACAAGGCGCTCCGAGCCCTGTAAGACCGACTGCACCGGCACGCGCCCCCGCACGGAGACCTCAATTGCCGCTTATAGACTTCAAGTTTCCGCCAGGCCCTGAAAACGAAACAAATTCAGGAGCTACTGTTGCATCACCCACCTCCGCATCAACAGAAAGGACTACCGGGACCTCCGCGACAGCAAGGCTTAGTGTCAGGGATTCGTCCTCGTCATTGGCCGCTCCGGGCCAGCTGCCTCAGTCCACCAAAGTACTGTCGGCTTCCAGCCTAAGTGGGAGCCATAGAAGCAGTGGTGAATTCTACTCGGTTAGCAACAACTCTTCAGAAACTCTGCAGTCGGAATACACAAATTATTCGGGCCCAGCGTTCCGTTCAGGCTTCCCTCGTCATGGCCGGCACGTATCCAGCTTAGAGTCAGCGGTCCCCGTTGCTAATGGGCAAGCGCTACTTATGGGATATGCTCAAATCAGTGCTTCATTTACAGTTGATGGCTCATTAATTAACCAGGCTGCCTTTGAAGAAGTCAAACGACAGGGTGTTGTTGGTGGAGCTGGCAATGCGCGCACTGCGCCAAACGGCAGGCCTCCTTCATCTGGTGAGAAAGGACGAAAAGGTGGCGGCTTTTGGGGCGCATTAAACTGGAATTCGATAGAGGAGTCTATCAGCGGGCTTCTTTCTAGCAATGACTTGAATGGTCTACGGGACATGCGGGGAGTGTCATCGTCCAGGTCTATTCCCTTGCTGTCGACTCCACAATCACTTCTCTTCGTCGACCTCCGACTGGCCCCAGGAGAGGAGCAGTCCTTTTCATTCGCCTTCACTTTGCCCAGCGGTCTCCCTGCAAGCCACAAGGGGAAGGCCATAAAGATTTCCTACAACCTCGTCATTGGGACACAGCGACCAAGCGGGAGCACCGAGCCTCAAAAGGTCAATCGCATTAGTATACCGTTCCGCGTCTTCAGCGGTGTAAATGGTAAGCCTACTACGCTACCTACTCAGCCATCATATCACTAATTATCTATAGCCCAGGGAGCCATCTTGGGACATGACCTGATGCATCCCCACGTTGTTCTCCGGGACGAGGCAAGGGTACAAAAGATCGGCTCTTTCCCCCCTCCGCAAGCCCCAAAGGCGGAGAGCATCAGTCGGCCTACGTGGACATCAGCTCCTGAGTTCCTTTCATACGTGGATGAAATTCTAGAGCAACGATCCCGCAACAGTCTGCTTAAGCCGCCAGATACACTCGCTGAAAGGCGCCCAAGCTATGATCTATCTATTGGACCGGTATCTTCCAAAGATGCCATTGACTTGGCGATCCTTCGAAGTAATCAGGCAATAAACTCTTCCCAAAGTCCGAATCGGTTTGACATTGCGCGTGGAGGGCGTCGAATTGCGGTGGTCGTCTTGAATCGACCAGCACATCGACTTGGCGAAACTCTCATTGCGACAGTGAACTTCATTGATTCGGCACTTCCGTGTTACGCCCTCCGAGCCACTCTGGAAAGTTCAGAGAAAGTAGGCGCGCATTTGGCAGTGCGATCAAATGCGAGCATTCGGCGAGCGACGCGGCGAGTACATGCATCATTTTTTGAGATTACTCTCTACTCCACAAGGGTTGTTTTCAGCCCTGCGGTACCAATATCTGCGACTCCTACAATACTCACCAGCGGCGTTAACGTTGAATGGGAGCTACGGTTCGAGTTTGTTACTACCAGCGTACCAGATGAGGTTGGATCCGGGCCTTCAGGCGCTCAGCTGCTGGAGACTATTTCTCGGGATGATCGAGGCACTACAATGTCCGCGTTAGAACATCTGGGGTGTGAGTCGTTTGAGGTTGCGATTCCCATCACAATATACGGGGAAACTGTGCGAGAGCGGCTGCCAGAGGAGAACGAAGGGTATTCGATATAAGGCTGAGAATCTCTGAGTTACGACGTCAGTGATGAGGGAGTAAACAAGTATATAGTAGTCTAATATCCACTTATATCTGACCTTCCCAAGGTGATGGAGTCACCCTTGAGTCTTGATTGTGTGTTCTCGACCGATCGCCGGGGCAACGCCAATTGGCGGAGCTCACCTATCCATGGCTCCGATCGTGAACAAATGCGGAGAACCATGCATGAAACAAGATACAGTTCCAGGGACTAGTAGTACTACTGACTACCTATTGCCGCTTCTCCTTCCAAAGCATCATTTCCCTTGTCGTGTCGAGTGCCTTCCTAATTCGAACACTGCGCGCGAACAATTGCCAGGTTTTGGTACTGTCGGTTTTCTCAGCTGCCCTCTTCCGCTCCACCCCTCAGCTCACCTCAACGCCGCATCATCCCATCATCGCGACCTCGCCGCTCGTTAATCCCAGTGAGTTTTTTGAAAAGTCACGACCCTACAAAAGCTGACCCGTGGTGTCTTCCTTTGGAATGCACATAGGCTAGCCGTTCCACACAATACACCCATTCCTCGTCGAGTCCGCCAGTCGAATTCCGCGCGGCACGAATCTGGGAAGGAATTCCAGCACCAAGGCCACTCTTTATCTAGCCATTGACGCTGGTGGAACCAATCGTGAGATAATGGCTTCATTCATCACCACAATGTCCGTCCCCCTGATATCTGTTTCTTCTGCGGACGAAACTGCCCCTCCTCCGTCGTCATCATCATCATCGCCCTCCCGTAAAGCACACGCTCTTGCCCCTTCTACTTCCTACAATACCGTTCATGTGTCTTATGACCCTCTCTCTGCGCCTCCTTCCTACCTGTCGCCAGCTGTTTGTGCCCTGAAGCAAGGCTTGTGTGCACTAACACCACCTAGAAATGCTCGGACAAGAGCGCCCTTCAAACCTCGCTCGGCGGCCAAGGGGACGACTAGTTATCAGCTGAGACAGTTTGCAGAAGCCACGCTAGGAAGTGGGAGTTTACGGAAGGCTGTCAAGCTCCCAGAAGGGGAGGACGTCAATGAGTGGCTAGCTGTTAATGGTGCGCCTCGTTTCTTCGTTTTTGTTGTTCCTGTGCTAACCTGGATGTCTCATTTGCAGTGGTCGACTTCTACAACCAGATAAACCTTCTTTACGGCGCCATTACTGAATTCTGTTCCCCACAAACGTGCCCAGAGATGAAAGCCACCGATGAGTACGAGGTTCCGGTCTTGGACGCTGAGGAAAACTGGGGCTGACGATTGGATAGGTTCGAGTATCTGTGGCAGGATTCGGAGAATTATAAGCGCCCCACGAAGATGTCTGCGCCCGAGTATATTGAGCATCTCATGAGCTGGGTTCAGGGAAATATCGACAACGAGCAGATGTTTCCCAGTCGGCTAGGTGGGTACCTGCTGGAAGTGCCGTCAATTGAAAAAGCTAATTCGGAGATGACTAGGCGTCCCATTTCCGAAGGCCTTTTCCAGTCTTGTCCGCCAGATCTTCAAGCGCATGTACCGTGTATATGCCCACATCTACTGCCACCACTATCCTGTGATTGTGCACCTCGGCCTTGAGCCACACCTCAACACCAGTTTCAAGCACTACGTGCTTTTCATTGACGAGCATCGGTTGGCGAGCGGGAAGGACTTCTGGGGCCCGTTGGGAGATCTAGTGGATAGCATGCTGCGAAGTGACTGACGAGCTACCAGTTGTCGGTAGTCGTTTGATGGGGAATGATGCACGAATTCGGCGTTAGTGGTGTTTGCAGGTTAATATCACGACTTTCTCGGCAGTAAGCGATTGTTTGTTTGAGAAAAGCAATGATTTTATGCAGTGGCTTGGAACTGTCGTAGCAGCGTAGCTCTCCGAACAAGAAAAGTGACCCGAAATTCTCGGCGTGTGCGGAATCTCACGTGACCGGACCGGGAGAAGTTGGACGTCGTCCGAATAGCCTCGTCGCTTTGCACCCCTCTTGTGTGTCGATTCAGCTCGCCGTCTCACGTCCAATTCCACTCTCTCAGCTCCCCTCTTCCTATACTTCGGGGCTCCGTCTCTCGCATCAATTATCGCCATGTTCTCCGTCCGCCTTGCCCGCGCTGGCCTCCGTGCCTCCGCCCAGCAGCTCTCCGTCCCTCGCACTGCTGCCCTCAACGGCCTGCGCACCTATGCCACCCCGGCCCAGGAAGTCAAGCCCCCTGTCTCCCTCTTCGGCGTCGACGGCACCTACGCCTCTGCTCTGGTATGCCTCTCCCCCTTCATCATCTATAGCTTGCGAGAAAACAAACCCGAACTCGACCCGTTTACCCGAAAACCTTTCAATCTTTCCAACATCATAAAATAACAAACCACCACGCAAACCCCCTAAAACAAGACCCAATATAAGACCTCAACTGATTACGAATCGCCAATATTATAGTACACCGCCTCCGCCAAGTCCTCTTCCCTCGACGCTACCTCCAAGGCCCTCATCAACCTCGGTGCCACTCTCAAGGCCGACCCCAAGCTCACCGGCATCATCTCCACCCCTACCCTGACCGTCGCGGACAAGAAGGTCATCGTTACGGAACTGCAGAAGGTCGCTGGTGCCGACAAGGGCGATATCCTCAAGAACTTCCTCGCTACCCTCGCTGAGAACAACCGCCTCGGTCTGCTCGGCGGTGTCTGCGACAAGTTCGCTGCTCTCATGAGCGCTCACCGTGGTGAGATTGAGCTCATCATTACCTCTGCTCAGGTATGAATTACTTTTTTCCTTGATCGGTGAGATAAAATACTGGGGGCTGGGTTGTTAACGCGATGAAATAGGAGCTCGACAACAAGACCCTCAACCGTCTCGAGAAGGCCGTCTCCAAGTCCGAGTTCAGCCAGGGCAAGAAGCTCAAGGTTGTCCCCAAGGTACGTTGCTCTTCTCCCCCTCGCTTACCGTGAAGAGAAAACGAGAAAGTGAGCTAACAAGAACCCAGGTCAACCCCGACATTGTCGGCGGACTTGTCGTTGAGATCGGCGACCGCACCATTGACCTGAGCGTCTCCTCCAAGATCTCCAAGCTCAACAAGGCCCTCACCGATGCTCTGTAAATTTAACCTACCACCGCCATGGCCCTATCATGCATCGTCATCTCCTTTGTTCCTATATCTATCTATCTATAGTTTCTCTACCCCATGTACCCTAACAAATCCCGCGCTACCTTGTACTTGAGTTGTTGCAGACTCTGGTTCTGGTGAAGAATAGACAGAATTGAGTTGGTTGTTGAGTTAATTCACTATTGGTCACCCTGAAGTATTGAATTGCTTAGGGAGGATAAGAGTAAGCTAGATATAATAATATGATGGCATGAGATATGTCCTAATAAGTATATGCGAACACGATGCAAGTGTTGGTGAATGCATGTTACAAGCACAGGAAAACAATCTCTATTATAGACATCAAGGCAACATATATGGACAGCAGCAGATCATGGTCAACTTGGAGCGTAACAACGAAGGCAAATCAAATCCAACCGAGACAGAAACCAGAAACCAGAGACTCTACAATAGCACCCACCCACACAGCCAAGTCTACTCTAACTTACCGCCCATTGCCGTTGCTGTTACCCCCGTTCCCATTCCCATTCCCATCCACCTGCGTCTCGAACTCATCCTCATACGCCCCCATAGAGACCTGGCTGCGCACGCGCTGCAACTGACTCTCCACATAGTGCGAAACATGTTCATCGAACCCGCCATCCCCGTTTCCATTCCGCTTACTCTCATCGACTTCCTGCTCCTCAGGGGTCTCCGGCGCAGGCGTATTAAACGCAGACTCGAAATCGCTTCTGTTCCCGATTGATCGGCTTGTTGAGGAGCGGCGGATGAAGGGGCGACTGCTGCTTGCGCGGCTGCTGCCGCGGCGGCTGTGCCCACGCACGGAGCGCGTGAAGATGTCGTCGAAGTAGTGGTTTGCTGCGGCGAAGGGGAAGCGCGGGGTTTGGGGGAGGCGGCAATTTACTCTATTTCGGATTAGTATAAAGTTTGGCTAGGACGTGGGTAAAGGGGAAGGAGAGGGGAAAGCAGGAGGTAGAAAGCGTACCCTGTATCGTGGATGATCTTAGCAATGAGGCCTGTCCATCCGCACTGGTGGGAGGCGCCGAGGCCTCGACCGGTGTCGCCGTCGAAGAACTCGTGGAACCACATGTAGTCCTTCCAGTGCTCATCGAAGTCGAGGAGGTCGGAGCCATCGTAGACCGCGCGGCGGCCCTCGTCGTTCCGAGCGAAGAGGTGCTGTAGTCTGTGTTGGATTTCCTCGGCTACTTGTGCGAGGTGCATATAGTCACCAGAGCCCGTGGGACACTCGACCTTGAACGAATCTCCGTAGAACATATAGAATCGGAGAAGTGACTCGACCAGCAAGAAATTAACGCACAGCCAAACAGGTCCACGCCAGTTACTGTTGCCGCCAAAGAGACCGCTGTCCGAGTCACCGGGGACGTAGCTGACGCGGAACATCTGGTCATTGACTTCCATCGAGTACGGGTGGTCCTCGTGGTACTTGGACATTGAGCGAATACCATGCTCCGAGAGGAATTCGGTTTCGTCGAGCATTCGTTTGAGGATTTGCTGAAGGCGGTCTTTGCTGACTAGGGCTAGGAGCAGCCGTTCGCCTTTGCCTCTGCGCTTCATGCTGGCGATGTTGCGTTCTGCGACGTCCTGGCGGTTCTCGATGAACCATTCAAGTCTGCGCTTGAAGGAGGGGAATTTGTTGATCAACTCTGGCTCGAGTGTTGATACGGCGTACAGCGGGATAAGGCCAACGAGGGATCGCACGGGAAGCTGTTGGGTCCAGGGTTCGCCGTACGAGATGGCGTCGTAATAGAAGCTAGAATTGTTAGATTGAAAATTCAACATAACGTAATGAAGGAAGTGCCATACCCGTCCTCTTCGTTCCAGAGGGAGCTTTCCTGTCCTCCAGACTTGAATGTCATGGCATCACTAATCAAGATGAAATGCTCAAAGAACTTAGACGCGACTAGATAGAGTCAGCTAGAGTCCCCTTCTGGACTTCAAGGGAACCTACTATCTTCGTAGATTCTCCTATGCTTGGCCAGCTCAAGAGCAATGTTTAGCATGCTCAAGCAATAGAACGCCATCCACCCGGTGCTGTCAGCCTGTTCCAAGACTCCACCTGTAGGAAGAGGTTCGGAGCGGTTGAAGAGCCCAATGTTGTCGAGTCCTAGGAAACCACCCTCAAAGACATTCTTGCCCTCAGAGTCCTTCCGGTTAACCCACCATGTGAAATTCAGAAGCAGCTTCTGGAACACTCTCTCGAGGAAATCAAGATCCTGTCGACCGTACATCTTCCGCTCAATCTTAAAGACCCTGAAAACGGCCCACGCGTGGACTGGAGGGTTGACGTCGCCAAAGTTCCATTCGTAGGCAGCAAGTTGCCCGTTTGGATGCATGTACCATTCGCGAGTGAGGAGATCCAGCTGCCGCTTTGCGAATTCTGGATCTATCATTGCCAAGGGGATGCAGTGGAAGGCAGTGTCCCAAGCAGCGAAGAATGGGTATTCCCATGAGTCCGGCATTGAAAGGATATCATCCATATGCAGATGCTTCCACTGTTGGTTGCGAACATGTTTTCGCCCTGGGGGAGGCGCGACGAGGCCGGGGTCTCCGTTCGCCCACTGGTCCCAGACAAAGTGGTAGTATTGTTTTGTCCACATCATGCCAGCAAAGGCCTGTCGCTGGATGTTCCGTAGATCGTCACTCATTGGAAGGGGGCTGATATGATAGTAGAAGTCGTCGGCTTCCGTCTTGCGCTGTTCCATAACGTCGTCCAGCACCTCCTCATCCACGAAAGGCTCAACCTTCCGCGACAGTCGAAAACGGACAACTGCGCATTCGCCAGGGGGTACTCCCTCACCCTCGTTGAACGCATACCAAGCCGCGAACTTTGTGCCTTTGTGGGCCGGGTTGACTGCATCCTTTTCCTTGTTCACGATGTGACGGTGGAAAGCATCTTTCACATAGGGCTGATCATTTTTGGTCTCCCACAGGAGTTCGTTGTTCGAGTCATTTTCGGTGAAGATCATCTGAGGTACAACATCTTCTTGGCTATCGCCCACAGCCGGCGAGGGAGCAAAGCGGACGTACCGCTGGCCCAGCTTCTCATGCTTCGTCTTGATGGACAGTGGGCCATTCTGTTGGATGGACGGCTTCTCTGATTTATCGTAGCCCCAGGACCAGGTGTTCCGGAACCACACGTGCGGGATAATGTGCAAAGGAGCCGGCTCTGGGCCTCTGTTGTAGGCAATCACACGGAACAAGAGTTCATCCTCGTCATCATCCTCCTTGGCGGTCTCAATGAAGATATCCCAGTATCGGTTTTCGTCAAACACGCCGGTATCGATAATCTGATATTCGCGGTCCTGCTTTCCTCGTCGCGCGTTTTCATCAACCAGATCTTGGTAGGGGAACTCCTTCTGAGGATATTTGTAGAGGAATTTCATGTACGAATGCTGCGGTATAAAGCCGTTAGCAAAGCAGCCGATCCTTGGTCCGATTCAAAAGCGTCATTACCGTGGGCGTGTTGTCAACGTGAAAATGAGCCTCCTTCACACTCTCACCATGATTTCCCTGCGGATTCGATAGACCGAAGAGTCGCTCTTTGAGGAAGCCACTACAAGGACACAGATATTAGAGCACGGTCGCGTCCGGCACCATTTGTAAATCCCATGGTCGAAAAACGTACTCCTTTCCGTTCCAGAAAGCAAAAGCGATATTCTGTAGGTTGTGTGTGTCGCACACGCCTGCAATTCCATCCTCACCCCATCGATATGCTCTCGAACGGGCCTGGTCGTGGGGAAAGTCTACGATTGATTAGCGATTAGTGAGCCCCGCAGGCCCCAGGGTCGAGGTTGGGAGAGGAGTGTCTCACAGCTCCAAGCATCGCCATTTTCTCTAAAGATGATAGGTCAGTAAATCATTGCATGATAACGCGTCATCTGGGTTGTTTCAGAAGCAAAAAAAAAAAAAAAATCTGGAGGGTAGGAGAGGGGGAAGAAAGCAAATCGGCTCGGGGGCACTCACGAATAATCCTCGCGGACTGCGGGGAGTCGAAAACCAGATCGTTAGCTCAAACAGTTCTCTACAACATAGGTTGACCAAAGAAGATGTCGAAAATGATTCAAGGGGCCCAGAAGAACATACCTGTAGCCCATTGTCTCTCTGCGACGTAAGGACCCCATCTTTTCCAGTACTTGACGCGATCGCGGTCCTCCTGGAGCCGCTGTTCCTCGCGGGAGGTGTATTTCTGCTTGTCGATAAGAACCATTGTCACAGCGGGTGAAAAATGACCAGGTCCGAGGAGAAACGAAAAGGAAGAAAGGTGAGAACAGGTTTAAGAGGAGTGGGAGGGGTGCAGGGAGCACCGGGTCTGCGAGAGTCCTGTGAGACTCGTTGCCCACGAGCAGCTAGTCATGGCAAAGACAACGCAGCTTATCGCGGATTTTGTTTGATCTGTCATTGAAGTCTGGACCGCGAGCCAGTCAATTTTCGGACGCTTTTGGTCCGTTTCCAGGGTTTGGAGGTGGAGATCAAAGCTCAGAGTCCACTGACATCATCCAGACCGTGCTTTTACTATGGGAGTAGCTGTATACTAACTAGCTGCAGCTCGGAATGGCCATATCCACCCTTCCAAGGAACAAACTTCGCTAATTCTTACACCCCGGTCACCTAATCATGGCCTTAGCCTTGATTCTGGTCTGTGCAAATTTGCCCTAAAAATAGACGAACCGTACAACTGTCCGTGCCTGTCTTGTCAGACTTGTATAAATGGCGGCTACTTGTACCTGCCAAGCGATATTCACCACGCTTACTTCCAACATCCCCAATGTCAGGACGGAGACAGATATACGATTGTGGTCAGTACAAGACTAGTTAAACGGCAATGGCAATGGCAATGACAATAACAAGAATGTGTCACAGCAGGGCAAACCCGGCTCCTGGCCCCTGCAATCATGACCACTCACTTTCAGATGATTGAGCCGATTGCGCCAAGGAATGCTAGAGGTGCCAGGGTTGCGCCGCCGTGAATCCAAGATCAGACACCTTTAATCATTCAACGCCCAATGGGCGCGAGCAGAAAACACGCGCGCCCGAAGAACAAACCAACAGAACCGATTACTCCGGATGTGCCTGTTAAGCTTCCGGGGTCAAAGACAAGGAATGAATCCGAGCCCATCGGAGCTCTATCCTTAAGCCAAGTTTTATACTATCCGCCGGCTTCGGCGTGCAGTTGCAACTCAGGAATCGCGTCCCTGCTGCCGATTGTCGCCTGGCCGTCGGTGCTCATCGCCGCTAGGGTACTGGCCGCCCCTAGGGTATTGGCCCGTGGTGTCCGTCGGGGATGTTGTCGAAGATGTTGATTCTGAACAAAAATGTTTCGTCAGAAAATCTCGCAGAGACCAAGAGGTGTTATGCAACTTACCTGTGGATTGGTATCCACCATCTCCATGTGCATCAGACGGTTTCCTCTCCAGGAGGACCGATCCTCGCGACTTCAGCCGCTCCTCAGCCTCGCGGATTCGGGTCTGCAACTCCTCTAATTCTCGGTTCTGAATCATCATCTGGAATTTTCTGGAGATTACTTGTTAAATCATTTCGATGATATATGTCCCTGAGCGACGGGGAAAAAATGAAAGAGACTGATTCGATTCCAGCTCCACTTACTTCTGATCAATAGTTTGTGAAAGATGATCGACATCGGAGTCCAAAGAAAAGGCGGAATCCAGTGCGGTAGAGAAGGCCTGAGCCATAGTCCTGGCGCGGCTCTGTCAGCGCTGACGGTCGAATATAGATGCAAATATCCAGGGAGCACTCACGACTGGGGCCTAATCTTGGGCTTGTACTCTTGGTCTGCGTCGGACATTTTGATAACTTCTTGCAGTTTGTGGACTGATTAATTTATAAGAATATGATTCGAAGAAAATCTAGGCGGAACAATCGAACGTTTGTTGTCGCAAAACACGTCGAGGGAGCGAGGTCGATAGGAGGAGAGAGCCGCGGCAAGAGGGGGTTGTCGCAACTGAAGGTCAACCTTTAACGAGCTGCCACAGATGAAGATAGGGTCGCAAAGGTGTGAAAAGATTAAGATGTTATAGGGACGAAAATCAGGACCAGCTGAAAGTCTATTACTCAAAGAGGCCCGATGAGGGGGAGTTGATGAGGCTTTGGGAGAATCGATGGGGAAAATTAGGAGAGATGGAGATAGCCTTGTCGGTCCTTCTTAAGTTTCAACGCGCCAGGAGGGAGGGGGACCACTTTTTTAGTTTCGGTTGCAGTTCTCGATGGATTGACAGGGGCCCTGCACGATCGGAGGAATGAAATGTCAACACGAACTGTAAGATGAAGGCCGGAAAAGGGGCAAGGTCAAATTTTAGATCTGGGGCCGGCTGCTTGTCTGAGATCACTGTTTGGTTATCTCGAAGACTTGAGTCATTTGGTGAGGGGAACAGTGACCTGAAGAAGCAAAGAAAGGAGAGTAGTCGCAAGGGGCCCGAGGGACGTCGCGACTTGCGACAGGGAGAAAGGAGACGGGCGGGAGATTGACGGTTGTTGTTCACTACCTATAGGGAGCAAATTGGGCCTAAATGGCAGCTTTGATGGCCAGTAGGGTGGTTGGATGGCTAATAGTTCTCTGCTTCCCCCACAACTACTGGATACACTCCATCCAGAACAATCAAAGGAACCAACAGCTTACCTAGCTCCGTCGGCCTCCTGAAGCTGCTCCCTGCAACCGGTGTCAATAGGTAGCAGGCAGAGGTAGTATTCTGTACATCTGCAAGAGGCTTTCGATGATGAAACTTGGAATTTGCCCGACTTTCTTTCGCATGAACATTCTGATACTCCAAGCCTGTAGCCCTTCTCCATATTGCAGGCTTTTATAGATGCCCAGCTCCAAAAGCACGAGAGAAAGGGGCAAATTCCAAAAGCTGGTGGGGCGTCACAGTACGGTATCATATTCCTTCAAACCTCAGCTTCAACTCTCACGATCATTTGATAAAAAAGACAGACTCGTGTTTTATTACTCTGCGTAGTGACTACTAGTAGTTCTGGTACATGGTATGGTAGCTTTCCTCGGCTGAGTCTGCCCACAGCTTCCTCGCCCTCAAGTTCTGGCCTTGGAGCTCGCTGGCAAGGCTATGCATAACACACCATTTGCCCCGTAGTTCAGACCAACTGGGTGGTGCCCCGGCAACTGGTGTCGTCATTTTGCATAGCTCAGCCGTAAAGCTCTTACAGTACATACGGCTATTGGTTCCTTTTATGGTCCCCAAAGACTGTTGCCGTCCTTGGCATGACCGAGCGTGTGTCGATCTGTATCACGTGATGTGACCGTATTGACACGGACTGGGAAAAGAGGACAACTCGAGAGGAGATTTTCCCCAGTCGCTGCCCTTCGGCTTCACGTCCTCTTTGATGTCCATTTTCCGCCCTTCACCTCCGATTTTCATCCTTGTTTCACCTTCATCATACGCGTCTCGGTCTTCTCTGATTTAACGATTTTTTTTCGATTTTTTTTCTGCCGAGCGAGAACCTGTCTACCCAACCTTGCGCGTGCCATCCTTCCGTTTCGCGGCCTGCCCCTTTCATCCACTGCGCCAATGGTCATTCTGGCCCACCGGATTGGATCAACCTCGCAATTTCCATAAACGATTGAGGCGCGACTTGCATCCACGCAGCTTTCCAACAGAGCTTCCGCAGGCCTGTTCACCCAGTACTTCCTCTACCACCGTGGCCCCGATTCCTCACTCTTCTTCCCCCAGTGGCCGGTCGCACGGGCAATGGGGGATGCCTCCACTGTCAGCTTACACTCCCTTGGAATCGCTTCTCTTCTTCCAGTCTCTCGCCGCCCTTGGCAAACGACCATCTAGCTTTATATCAATTTCCGACCTTCTGCGCAACAACAAGTTCGTTCGTGAGAATGGCGCGTCCGATGCTCACAGACTCTCACCGGAGGCGCTGGAGGACCTCTATACGACGCTGATGCGCGATGGGGTTGAGTCGCCTGGCATGCTTGAACCGAACGGACATCACACGGATTCAACTAGCCCTAGCAATCCTAAGAAGCGGAAAATAACGAGTCCCCGACCAGATCGTTTGCCTGACGGAGGACGGGGCCATGCTGGGTTTGTCCCTGATCTGGTATCGCACCTGTACGCCCGGTATAAAGAGCTGGTCACGAAGGAGATTAAAAGTGAAGAGAAGCGGTTCAAGGAAATAAGGGACGAGATTGAGCGGCTGCAGAAGGAGGAACGCGAAGCGCCCGTACAGCAGATTGTGCAACCAGCGCCGATGCCAATACCTTCGACCAAACATGAGCCCGCGCCGGAGCCAATGGACGTGGATACTGACGAGCCAGCACGGCCTTCTAGACAGTTGAAACCAGCACCCATTGAGCTCGAGCCGAGCGACAAAGCGAAACCCACTGAGCCGGAACCCCAGCGCAAGGACCAGCCGCAACCTTCTACACAGATCCTCCCACAACCAGCGCCAATCCAGCTTCAGCCTCCAGCGCAACCTGTTGTTCAACAATCAGAAGCCCAAATCAAGCCGCAGCCACAGTTACCACCACAAACGCAGATCCCACCCCCACAACAGCCCATTCCAGAACCACCCGCACCGCAAGCGCAAGCGCAGCCCCAACCACAGCCTCCTACTCCCCTCGAACAAACCCAGTCCGCTGCACCCAACCCACCACCTCAACCACAACTTCCAAACGGCAAAGTTCTATCACCCCCTCAGCAACCAGTTCTTGCACCGCCACCCACAACCACGCAAGAAAAGGGCCCAACAGTACCACCTACACTTCCCCCCCAGCCTCCCGCAACACCTGCTGCTGCTGCGCCAACACCGGGTCCTGGCCTCCCGCCCGTAAGCACACCATTACAGCCGCCTCAAACGGTAAAACATCCAGTTCCTTCTTCTACTCCAGCGAAACCTGTCCCGACGACAAAGACCCCCGCAAAACCCCCCACAAAACCCCCTACAAAAACCACCGCAAAGAAGGGCACAGCCGCGACATCTGTTTCTGCTGCCCCGCCTGGAGCCCCCAAATCGAGCTTCCAGCAGTGGTCGCTGAACCAACCCCAGACTCCAAAGCAGCCTTCTTCAATCCCTGTCCCCGAACCTATAAGCCGGGTCAAGGCTCTTCAACAACCACTTTCTCAGCAGGCGTCAAAACCGGAGGGCAAGGCAAAGCAAGTTCCTCCAGCTGCGGCAGCCCCATCGACACCCCGACCCGCTCCCGGGGTTCCCCAAACACCTGCTCCCGTTGTTCCTCCCTCCGGGTTCGCTACCCCGGTTGGGCCGGTTCGCAGCGTCGCGCCTGCTGGTGGACGTGGCCCGGCGTTGTCAATCCAGACCCCCGGATCTTCCACTCCATGGAAGAAAACTCCACATTTGACGTTGCCCGACTCGCCACGTTCGCCTGTTCGTCCTAGGCCAGAAGATGTCAGTCCGATCAGTGAGAGAGCGCCATCACCATTTGGATTACCGGAAGACACGCCAGGGGAGCCTGAGCCTCCTCGCCGACGGGGCCCAGGGCGGGGAAGAAAGAAAGCGGCAGACGCTGAACAAGGGGCTTCGAAAAAGAAAGGAGAGAAGCAAACAGCATCAGCCAGTAAGAAGCGGGAGAGAAGCACCGGCTCATCTAGAAGTCGGGGGCGATCCATGGTATCACGTGATGAAGAATCTGGAGCCGAGTCAAACAGGATCAAGCGTGAAGTTCCCAGTACACCAGCTGGAATCACCGACTCTACAGGAGCTGAACGTAGTGGACAGAAAGGGACAAGTACTTCGGAATCTCGTCCAGGTCGAGGTCGCCCAAAGCGCAAACGTGCTCCTAGTGACGTTCCGGATCCAGAGCCTCCTCAACCTCCTCCACCGGAGATCAGTCAGCTCAGCCGGGTTGACCCAAATCAATCAACACCATATGTTGTGTGCGCGCGCAACTTCCCGAGAACTGGTGCTCCCATCATGAACGATGTAACCACTCACAAACACGCTTCCATATTCGCCAAGCCACTGGCCGAACGCGACGCACCCGGCTACCGAGACCTTATCTACCGACCGCAGGACCTGAAATCCATCAAGTCAGCCATCCACCAAGGGAGTAGAGCCCTGGCCGCCGCAACGGAAGCCGCCAACACTCCCGTTGGAGATGGCGAGTCCCCGGCTCCGAACGCAAGCACACCATCGAAGAATGCCGTTCTCATGCTGCAGAAAACCGAGGACGTCATCCCGCCCAAAGCGGTGGTCAACTCGGCACAGTTGGAAAAGGAGTTGATACGCATGTTTGCCAACGCAGTCATGTTCAACCCAGTTCCGCAGCGTGGGTTCGGCCCGGCGTTCCCGATGATCGGAGACAGTGGGTCCGGAAGAAGATCGTATGCACCCGAGGTCGATGAAGGCGGAATCATCAACGATACCCAGGAGATGTTCGAGGACGTTGAACAAGCAGTGACTAGGTGGCGAGCTGCGGAACGCACAGCAGATGAGCTGGCCAGCAAGAGCGTACTATCGCTCCGAAGAGGAAGCGCCAGTGATCCCAACACTGACAGTGCAGACGAAGTCAAGGGTTGACGAGACCATGGCTGCTCTAATGATTCAAGATAACTTTATGTAATATTATATCAAGCGGAAAGTATCGTATTTCCCACATCTATGTTCGTGATTTTTCTCTATTTGGTCGTAAGGTTTTTCTATAAAGTCGTAAGTTTTTTTCATATCACAAGGTAAGTGCTGTCAGCACTACCTCATGCAGCCCCCTGCACAGCCTGAACAGCAGCCTGGGGCTTCGTCCTACCCAACCCATCCTTCGCATAGAAATCCATCGGATAGATCCCGCCATGCGTCTTATTCCAGTCTTCCTTTACCCCCAAGGCAATAAGCGCTTCATACGGTGTCAGTAGCGGGCGCGGAAACGCGTACCCCCAATCAATACTCAGCCGCGGACAAGCAATTTGCACCCAACACTCGACATCTGCCATGGACGCCAACTTGCCCGGGAAAATCTCACTCAACAGTAAATTCACAATGGGAATCCCGCGCTCTCGGAGATGGTTCTCAATCATCGCCATTGTATTCGGGTTTCCCTGGCGGCCGAGCGAGCCGAGAATGATGCCCCATTTCTTCGCTGATTTAGCGGTGTTGATCGCGTCGCGGCGCAGAGAGTGCATCTCGTCGTGGGAATAGGATTCGCGAGAGAGGGTTCGGGAGTAGGGGTCGTAGCGGTAGGCTGGGATGGTAGGGTTGTGGATCATTGCAGACTCGAGATGGAAGCGGCCATCGCCGAGGTAGAGGAGGTAGTCGATTTCGCTGCTTGAGAGGTTTGGCGACGTGCAGCCTAGGATCTCGCCCTTGGAGAGCGGGGTGATTTGCGGGATGACGACTTTGAACCCTGCGCGCTCGAGAACGGGTTTAAGGCCGTGTAGTGTAGCGTTGAACTGGATGGTACCGACTGTTGCGATTGTCTTCCCTGATTGGAAATTTCGTTCGAGCGTGGCGAGGAGGTGCGTTGTGTCGATGCTGATGTCAACGAAGATGTAGAGAGTTTTGATCTTGGTTACGTCCACGGGGATCAGGCAGCTGTGGGCATAGTGAACGAGGAGGTCGCAGCCTAGGGCGCGCGCTGTGTAGTCGTCAATGCAGCATGCGCCGTAGGTGACGTCGCCCATGATGAGGGTTTCGGTTCCCGGGCAGAACTGCGTGAGGATGTCGGAGATTGTGGTTGCGAAAAGGAGGAGACCCTCGGGGAATTGAAGGGCGATGCGTTTGGCGCCGGAGGTCCGGATTCGGTGGATCGTCTTGGGGATCTCGAAGGAGTAGTTCTTGGGGAGGAGGTCGATAGCGGCGAGGATTTCGGGGTCTTCGAGGATGGAGGCGGGGACTTGGTTTAGGGTTCTAGGGGTTCTTCGGGGGGTTGCTGAACTGGTTAGCCAATGCTCTTTCGACCTTGAGCAAGGATAGGAAGAGCTAGCTCAGTACCTTTCTGTATGCTTGTGGATTCGACATCTTGGACGCTTGGTGATGACTGTGCCTGGGCGTCTGCCGTTCGGCGCCCGACGAATCTTTTCTTCGGCTGTCGGAGAGAGGGATTTTGCTGTGAAGCCTCTGTGGAGTCGCCCATTCTGTCAGCCTGGTATTCAACCAGAGAATCGAATTATAACTTCGTAGGGTTGAGTGCGTGATCTAGATCTCTTGGTGGGATGAAGCCCATTTTTTTCCAGATCATGACTAAGAGGGGTCAGGTGGGGTCGACCGGCTTTAACCTCTTTCAGCCTTGCGCTTCTCCGCATTTCTCGTTCCATAAATCGGGGGCTCCATTGCCTGATTTCATCACTCTCTCCTTCAGTTTGCTGTGCTTCGGCTACCAGTCTTGCATATTTGACTCTTACGCACTATATCAACATGATTAAGCCTAGGCTCCGACCAGGGCTATTGTCCGCTTTCCGAGCCCCTCGACCAGCAAGGCGCTTTGCGACAGAAGCGCGGTTAACTTCGGACCATGTCCGCATCGTCGAAGTAGGACCTCGCGATGGACTTCAAAACGAGAAGACGTCCATTTCGCTCGAGACAAAGCTTCAACTCATAGAGAAGCTTGCGAAGACCGGTGTAACCACAATTGAGGCAGGTTCTTTCGTGCCTGCGAAATGGGTTCCTCAGGTATGTTCCGCCGAGCGGGCCGCCCTTAACCGACATGCGGGAGAGCTTCACCGTGAGCTAATAGCCATGAATTGGTAGATGGCAAGCACTGCAGAGATATGCGAGCACCTCTTACAAACCCCTCCGCAATCCCAGAACACCATTGCCTACAACTACCTTGTTCCCAATGTCAAGGGGCTTGAAGGCCTCATCAAGGTCATGGACGCCACTGGTGTTCCAGCTAGCACAGAAGGATCGGAAACAAAGTCTCCAACAACAACAGAGATTTCGCTCTTTGCTGCAGCTACAGAGGCCTTCTCCAAGGCGAACACCAACTGCACCATCCAAGAATCGCTGGAGCGCATTCGCCCCATTGTAGCCCTCGCCAAAACAAAAGATATTCGTGTTCGCGGATACGTTTCGGTTGCGCTAGGTTGTCCTTACGAAGGGCCAGAAGTCTCTCCATCCAAGGTAGCCGATATCACCGCGACTTTACTTGAGATGGGGGCGGATGAGGTTTCGGTGGCCGATACCACCGGAATGGGAACTGCGCCCCGCACAATGGAGCTTCTCCAGGCTTTGAAGGCTGCGGGTATCGCCAACACCGACTTGGCTCTCCATTTCCATGATACATATGGGCAGGCGCTGGTGAATACTATTGTAGGGCTGGAGCATGGGATCCGGATTTTTGACAGCAGTGTTGGCGGGCTTGGTGGTTGCCCATACTCCAAAGGCGCGACAGGCAACGTCTCCACGGAAGATCTTATCCACACTATCCATGGCCTGGGAATGCACACTGGGATTGATCTCGAGGAGATGTCTAGGATCGGAGCTTGGATCAGCGGTGAGCTTGGACGGTCGAATGATAGCAGGGCAGGAAAGGCAACGGTTGCGAGGCTGCAATCATAATCTTCCCGTCTGGCCAAGTAAAATAGCTTTTTCTCATCGCAAATACCATACTACTACATACTGTTGTACTATCTCTTATCACCATGCCTTGATCAAGGGGTGGAAATTGATGGTTGCCTCATCTGTACAAGCGGCTCACCGCTGGCTCGAATGGCACGCGACCCCTGTAGCCACGAGCGGAGATCTGGATTCTCGTCATTCAATCTTCCTCTCCCTCCCTATCTATAATGAGATCGTATTCTTTTCAATATATCCCAGCTGATTACTCATACTCAGTTCTACCATAGTGCCTTTTTGTAGCCTACTAACACGACCCTTCTTCACCCCGTTGCTCATTGGTTATGCCTGAAGAACCAATGCTACCTCTTCCCGGCAGTCCGTCCTCTTCCTGGGCTCGTTTTCGTGCACAATTCGCAGCTCTATTTCACGGCGCTGACCCCAAGGTCTGCGTTGCATTTTGGCTATTCGGTAGGTGCTATCCTCGCCTCGTCCGATACACCCTCTGATTGAACCTGTGGTCAGGTCTTATCAACAACGTGCTCTACGTCATCATTCTATCCGCAGCGCTCGACCTAGTCGGCCCCAGCGTTCCCAAAGGCGTCGTCCTTCTAGCCGATGTGCTACCTTCCTTCGGAACCAAACTAGTCGCTCCCTACTTCATCCATGCAGTTCCTTATTCCACGCGAATCGTGATATGTGTCATTCTCTCGGCCTTGGGCATGCTGGTGGTAGCGCTGAGCCCGGCATACGTTGATGGTGGCACAATCGCCTCGAAAATCGCGGGTATTGTCCTGGCCAGCTTATCGAGCGGACTCGGTGAACTGAGCTTCGTCGGATTGACGCATTTCTATGGCCCGTTTAGTCTGGCAGCTTGGGGGAGTGGAACAGGAGCCGCTGGGTTGGTTGGTGCTGGTGCTTATGCGCTAGCGACAACATCTCTAGGACTCAAAGTGAAAACGACTTTGCTGACCTCCGCATTTCTACCCGCTTTTCTGGCCATCAGCTTTTTCTTAATCCTGCCTCGTTCTCCAATACAGTCTGGTTATCGTGGACTCGGCGATAGTGAAGGTCATGCGGATGAAAATGCGCACGGCGATAATACCGATGAGGAGAGGGAAGGTCTGCTAGGATCATCTATGCATTCCTCCGGGAGTCTCAAAACCACACCTGCAAGCGGACTCGGTTGGCATAGCGTGAAAGCAAATTTCCAACGAGCCCGTGGACTCTTCTTCCCTTTGTAAGTGTACCCGTACCGGCCACCGGTCTACCATCAGTCTGTTAACAGTGTGTCAGTATGCTTCCCTTACTCTTAGTATACATTGCCGAGTATACGATAAACCAGGGAGTGTCACCGACCCTGTTATTTCCGCTCCAAGAGACTCCGTTCGAGCAATTTCGAGCTTTCTACCCAGCCTACAACGCGATATATCAGGTCGGCGTCTTCATCTCTCGGTCCTCTACCCCTTTCTTCCGTATACACGATCTTTACCTGCCGTCCTTCCTCCAGATTATCAACCTGGTAGTGCTAACACTGCATTCCTTGTTCGATTTCATCCCAAATGTGTACCTCATCTTCATCATAGTATTCTGGGAAGGTCTTCTCGGCGGCTTGGTGTATGTCAACACATTCGCCGAGATTGGCGATCGTGTACCTCGCGAAGACCGCGAGTTCTCTCTTGGAGCTACCACGGTCAGCGACTCAGGTGGCATCTGCATTGCAGGTTTCCTTGGAATGGCTTTTGAAGTCTGGCTCTGCGATTGGCAGGTCTCTCGCGGGCGGGACTTTTGCCGACGTACATGATATGATACATGAAAATCTTAACCGGCTATAGAATAAATATCATGATATGCAATCATGCGTCTTTTCGAATTCCCTCACCTGCTCTCCCTTGCTAAATAACTTGTGGGGTGAGTATAGTCCGGGGAGGTTCAGCTGACGACCAGTGGCGTCACAGGGTGAGAATTTCGATCGATGCATGTGATCGGACAAAGCGCCCATCAAAACCACCAAACCAACCTCACAAAACGGGACTGTATTGTCTAGCGCTAGTTAAGCGTCGCTGACTCGAAGATAAGCGGCCCTCCGTTTTGGCTTACCGATCCTCGCGCTACAGGTCCGCAGAGTGCTGCGTGGCTCCAGAAGCAGTGATAAGTGGGCTGGTGGGACTGTCACATGCATTCCGCCCACAACTTGGGAATGATGATGTGTGTCCCTGGATCGTGATGCGCTTTGGCAAGTCCAATTTTGATGCAATCCTTCCAAATATTCCGCTTCTTTCTTCTGCAGTACATCACTTTATCTGTTGGCAAAAGCATCGTTTTCCTGGTCCCAGCAACTCTCTTAACCGTCTTATTCGCTCTCCATTAGGCTGACAGCAAGCCACAGGTATCGCT
Source organism: Aspergillus carlsbadensis (assembly GCA_025688815.1). Classification (NCBI taxonomy): domain Eukaryota; kingdom Fungi; phylum Ascomycota; class Eurotiomycetes; order Eurotiales; family Aspergillaceae; genus Aspergillus; species Aspergillus carlsbadensis. The sequence continues at coordinate 309,204 of MU628175.1, forward strand.
CGATGATGGATTGACCCCATCCTATAATACCTGATCTTCTCTTTGTGTATATTCCACGTCTTGTCTTTGTTACCTTTTTGAATGTCACAAGATATCTTTTGATCTTCGATCCTCTGTACAACATCCCCAGAAAACTCTCCTCTCCTACTAGAAGCACCCTTGGAAACCGGCTGTGCGACACAACACCTTGACTTCATCGATTGACTTTATTTTGTGGAGATGATAGGTACGTGGAGTAGACCATTTCTCGCCCGGGTAACACTAAGAAGTCGTCCAGATCACGTCTTGGGGAGACCATCGACCAAATTCCGCAAGGTACAGGTGCTCGCGGTTTTCTTATTCTGGTCATTCTACCTCTTCAGGTATGTTACTATAGACCTGCGTGCGTGTACATACAACCACTGAGTGCAGCGCAAATAGGGGACACAAGCATGGGCCTCCAGTCGTAAGAAAGGTCTCGTCTCGTCTTACCCAGAAGCTGAGTGTGTGGCAAACAACCGTCGTTGTCGTTCTATGGCTCTATCTTTCTCGGAACTTCGCCAAAATTGTTGGCCTAGAGTGCCCGGAACCCCTGGCAAATCTGTACTCTCGATCATTCTTCCGCGCGACATGGATCACAACGGCGCTAGACGCAGGCTTCTGGACTGCCATGAAGGTTCGCCCGAATTGGCTCCGCGATGTTGCATCATTGGGTTGCACAGTCTACTATCTCTTTGCGGCTGAGCAGGCAGACGACAAGGTTCGCCGTGTACGAGCCACTCTGACGCTGGACCACATGCGCGTGTCGTGGAATAAGGGGACTACCCCGTACTTATGGGCCCTTGCAGGTCTCGTACGCCCCCGGCTGACCAGGTACCCGCCGCGTGCTATCCGGATTCCCCGTCCTCGGCAGTCGGTTTACACCGAGCCCACCAGTGCGTGGCTGTACTTTGATGGACCGCTTAGTGCGCTGCGGGATCAGACATGTATCGTCCTCGATATCCCTGGAGGTGGCTTTGTTTCTATGACTCCACGTCACTCTGAGGATCGATTACTCGCATGGGCAGGGAGAATCAAACTGCCAATCCTGAGTCTCAACTATAAGAAAGCACCAGAGTACCCGTATCCTTATGCACTGAATGAGTGCTACGATGTCTATCATTCGATCATCACCACGCGTGGCCGTTGCTTAGGACTCAGTGGAGATGCACCGCCTCGCATCATTCTCACAGGCGACAGTGCGGGAGCCAACCTTGCCGTCGGTACGACATTGATGGTGCTCCAGTCGAGTAAAAGTGGATCCCCATTGGGGCAAGGTACCGACGCGCTTTCAGGGCCGAGTGGCTTAGTTCTCTCTTACCCAGCACTCAACATGAAGATCGAGAGCTGGATGACCGAGGAACAGATGGCTCTAATACAAGAGAAGAGCACCAGTCAAAGCGTCAGACAGCAGAAAGACATGGACTACCATAGGCTCACGCCATTTGCAACTCCTGGCGTGTCCTTTGATGACTTCCGGCAGAATTCCCCAATGTCCGACCGAGACGCAGAGGCAGGTGCATTACCTGATGGCGAGCTGGATGTGGTAGTCGATAATAAACACGAGATGCCAGAAGCTCACACGGCTTATCTTGCCAACAACCAGCCCAAGAAGATTCAAACACGATTGGCTGTGTCCTCCGTCATATCGTATGTCAATGACAGGATCCTGTCCCCGGAGATGATGCGCGCCATGATCATCCTCTACATCGGACCTCACAACCGCCCAGACTTCAACACAGACTATCTTCTCTCTCCCGTCCTTGCCCCTGAAGCCCTGCTCGCCGAGTTTCCCAAGACATATATCCTGACCGGGGAGCGAGACCCTTTAGTCGACGACACGGTAGTCTTCGCCGGAAGGCTCCGGCAAGCCAAGCTACGTCGCTTCCAAGAGCGACAGGACCTAGGTCTCGAGAAATCTCACCGGAAATTCAACGAAAAGGACCACGTCGAGGTCTCATTGCTTCCAGGTGTCTCTCACGGATTCATGCAGATGGCAGGCTTCTTCCCCGACAGCTGGAAGCACATTTACCGGTGCGCCGCCTGGATTCAGAGCCTTGTCGACATGTCTGAGGTTAGGAAACCAACGACGAGCTTCTCTGCTCTCCCGCAGAGCTCTGAAGCTGAAGCTCACGAGACCCCTGTCCGGAACCACAGACGCACTTTGACGGGCGAATCTTCCGCGGACGAAGACAAGCCGTTGGAAATGAGTATTGGGAAAATGACCCCTCTGCCAACGACAGTGCGTCGTGCGAGCGACCCAGGTCATATAGAGGGTGACGATGCATTAACATCAACCTCAATGCTACAAGATAACACAGCCCAGGACGGAGCAGCGACCTCATCCAAATTCAGAGGTAACCGAAGTACCTCACGTGGCCGGACCGGTCGAGCAAAGGGATTAGGACGACGACGGCCGTTGGCGCCTAGCAAAATTGACATCCTCCCCACGGTGGAATGGGCGTCTGACCCTGTCAGTCCAGTACCTATTCGGCAAAGGGAGAACAGTTTGTGTAGTTTGGCTAGTGAAGAGGATTTGTTGAGTCGTCGTATGTCTGGGTTGGCCGGTGGATTGATGGGTCTTGGAGAGGTGGTTCGAACGCCGTAGGGGTAGTGGTGGTATTCATGACTTGACGTTTAGAATGTGCTTTACATATGGGTAGCTGAGCGATTAGATAGAATCATGCCAGTGTTTCTTATTACCTGAGTTGCGTTGAAGGTTGTATTTTGGGATGGAACCCGACCCGATGGGGAAGCCACTTTGAGACGTGCGGCAAACGAAGCCGGCCCCCATGATCTCATTATTGTGCAGGCGTGCCAACGGAAGACTTCCAGCTTCTCTGTTGCCTTGTTAGCGGGGTGGGACGCCCGAAGTCTTATGGCCGGTGAGCAAGGTCATGTTAAAATATCACCCCGACCAGGATACCAGCTGAATCAACACAAAAGCCCCAGCTGGTAACAGCGCCGAGAGGAGAGAAATTAGAATAAGAAATGAGCCCCCCGGGCCCGAGAATTAGCTCCCACTAGCTCCGCGACTAGTCCATCACGGCAGATGAACCATCGCAACCAACAATTGCGTGCTATGAAGCCATCATTCACAATTCACCTTCTTCTTATCTTCGATCAAGACATGTCCTTGAAAATGCCCCGACCGCGCACTCTTTCTCCAACGTCGCACAGGCACAGAATCAGAACGCGGAGCCCTTCCGTTGTGCTCTTCTTCTCTTTTCCCAACGTCACACTGCTTAGCTACTTGACCCTGCAGCCCCATCCCGTCCTGTAATCTTCACCGCTACAAACGGACGCACGCAAACAAGCAGCAAGCTGCAAAAGCAATTCGACTTAATCCAATTGATCTCTCCGTTTTGCAGTCGGCCTGACGACCAGTCAGTCTCCACAGTCACACCCGCCCGCTCACGTCGGACAAGAGTGGCGAAGTACGGAGTCGTACCGTGAGCAAAGGTCTCTTTTGTTGGCCCTGGGTACCCCGGAAATTGGAGTCGGACCCCAGAATCATGACCAACGCTTACGCGACGGCGCCGGGTGATGGGGACCTGGAGGCGCTCCGTGTCACGCAGCCGCTTCTTCCCAATCACTACCAGGTGGAGGACTACGACTCGCACTCGTGGGTACTTCTTGAAGACCATCCACTGCGCTCGCATCCGACAGAGCTGGAGTGTCATCCGGAGATTCTGTCCTTCTCTAGGAAATGCTTTGCGGGGTTGAGGAGAGGGTGGAGGGAGCGTGTACTTCCGTTGCTGTGCTTGGCGTTGATGTTTTTGTGAGTCTGTCTTGCGTTCTTCGAGGACGTTTCATTGTCTTTCGACTAACAGGGCTTTAGTGTGGTCGTTCAATTTCTATTACAGCTGCCGCGGCTTGCTTCGCATTTTCTTGAGCCGGTTGCTATAGAGGAGGTTCCAGGATTCATTCAGCTGTCGTCAACGCTTGGAGATCCGACCGGGTTTGAGAGCTCTGAGTCGGTTGCTTGCGTCTATAGGGCACCACCACCTTTGATGGGAGGAGAAACCTACGATGCCGTTGAGAATGCTCTGACCTCCGGACGCACCAGTGTCAAAGTCGACTTGTGGCTACGGAACCATGACCTACTTGTGGGCAGCGACCCCAAGGGCCTCGATAAAGAGCGCACTCTGCAGACCATCTATCTTCAACCGCTACAGACGAAGCTCGACGCGCTGAATCTTCCTTTTTCCAGTACGTCCGGTGCTACCGATAAGGACAAGAGCGACTCCTATGAGATCTCCCCCATCGGACTATTCGAAGAAAACCCGACACAGTCTCTCGCCTTGGTCCTGGATATCCGGACTCCGGCGCGAACAACGTGGCCACAGCTCTTTGCGCAGTTGAGAACGCTAAATGAGAGCGGATATCTGTCTTATCGCGATAATGCGACGCAGGGTCTTGTCGTGCGACCAGTTACACTTGTCCTTGCGGAAAACGAGTGTCAGCGACCTCCGTGGATAGAGCGGCTGTCGCGGATTATGAGGGGATCTTGATAGCAGCATCAGACTATAATGTTGTGATCTGCTTGCTCCGCTTATGATTGTGTACGTTAATTAGCTTTATACCCTTGTGTGAATATTTTGATAGAGGTGTAAGAATATGCTTTGGTGGATGTCATGGTTTGCAATGAACTTTATTATTTCGCTTTTCAGGCCATGAACCTAGGAAGTCTAATTTGTAGGAACAGACCAAACGTTCAATTACTATTGTCGAATCGTTCTGGCGTTATATGCGACAAAGAAAGCCAAGCGCAACGATCCATTTGGGTTTCGTTTGTAATGCTGATATTAGCGTCCATTCCGCTTGGCTGGCGATAGCTGGGCGGCTACTATATATCCTTGTCTGTTGCGCATAGTGGTCAGATCCCTGCATGGCTTCGTAGGCAATTGGTCATCAGAAAAAAATCAGCAGAGGGCTGAAATATACTTCCGGAGACAGGAGTCCACCCCCCCATGACACGTTGACTGCATATCATACCTCACCGTGCTATCACCGACCAGGGCGCAGGCCGGAGCCCAACGATGCCTTAAAACTCGATCACCGCAGAATCTGGCGGATCGACCGTTTTCCCCGCTGCCACCACCACCGAAAACACTAGCTGCGGTTCGCTGCTGCATTCCATTGGCTCCGGCTGGGCTTTTGTTCCGACGCCTCCAATAGATCTGGACACTGGCCGCTCTGCCCTCTGGCAACAGACAGGATCTCTGTCGCGTGGAGGGTTCTTCTTGTTTCCTTGCTTGCCTTTCGGTTATTTCTCACCGTAATTTGGCTGCTTCCTCCCCTGCTCCATCTCAACCTCCACCGTGCCAGATTTTCTCCTCCTTTCATCTCGTCCATCTCGTTTTCCACCTCGTCTTCACGTGCGCGAACTTGCCCGGTCGCTGGCGCTGGTGAATAATATCAACAATAATGATGAATTACCAGAAGTCCTATCCGACCCCTTCAACATACCCTCCGCACACGATATCGCTACAGCCTGCCAACGACCCTCGTCTCGCTCCGCCTCTGCCTCCTGCTCAACCTCCTCCTCCTGTTGTTGGTCCTCCTCCACCATATCCCACTGCTCCTGCTACTGCTGCTGCTCCTTCACCCCAACAACCACCTGCGCCGCCTCTGTCAGCTCCCTCGTATTCGCACAGACCACTCCGGCCCTCCTACGATCAGTTTGAAGGGCAACAGCCAGCACGACACGAGATGCCTCTCTCAGCTCCTCCACCACCGGCTCCCTACAGCTACCCTCTACCCGACGGACCCCCAAACCGCGTTCCACATCCCGCGGATAGTGTTTATGCATCATATCGAAGAGGGGAGCATGGGTACCGTGTCTCGCACGCGAACCACGGTTCGCGGAAAAAGCCTCATCGAGACGAAGAGGGCCAAGGTGACTCTAAATCTCATCGCCGTACGTTGAGCGATCGGGAGCGTCGCGCTGTTATTGTTCCTCAAGAAAGTGAGTCAAGAGATCTTCTATAGCCACTGCATCTACCCGTACAACCGCCCGCACTCCAGCCCCCTGTACAAAGTATTCTCCCTTTCTTTCCCTTTGATCTGTCGCGTTACGCCATTTCGCATTGTCAAGGAACCCAAAGTTTGGGTCTGGCCAATCAGCGGCAGCTCCGCCGGCTCCTGATCGACTGCCCGCCTGAGGCACTCTCGGGAGCGCTAGTCCCTGGCGGGCCTAGTGCTCCAGGCCAGGGCGCTGCGTCTCGGAGGGGCCTGGCGCTGCAGCAGCTCTTGTGGGCGGCCAATCACGGGGACCGGCAGTCACGGGGTTCAGCTCCAGCCGCCCAAGGCTCCAAGTGCCAGTGTACGGAGAATCTGCCGTTGGCGCTTGTTGCTGCTCATCCTGCGTCCATCATCTGCGAAGAATGCCTGATCCTCATCTCATCCTTCCTCCCCCATCTCCCATCTGACCTTCCCACCGACCCCATCGATCTCCCCCCTCTTTCTTCCCCATCGCGTCTTTGTGCGCGTCGGACTATCTCCGTTTGATTCCCCCTTTGCTCTCTCACTTCGCGTCGCCTCGCTTCCCCTTGCTGCCCTGTCGCTCGTGTTTGGTTCACTTCTTTTCTTCCTATCCATGCGACATGAACCCTCCCCAGTCGCATGACCACTCCCGCCGGCGGTCCTGGGGCAGCGGTGGCAGTTCCGCCTTTTCTGGTGAGTGCCAGGCGTCTGCTCTCTCCTGATCCCCCTTGCAGCCAGGAGAAGCGAAATTAGCCGGCGCGAGAACCGGAGACACATCTCCCGAACGCTTTTCCTTTCTCCGTTTGCTTCATCTCACAATTTCAGAAACGAAAGGGTCCAACTTGCTAATACCCGCGCCCGTGTCCGTCTTCTCTCTAGGCCAACAAGAACAGTCCTCCGCTCCCTCGTCGGGATCACGTCGGATGCCCCCTCCGTCTCCACCGCAACATTACCCGTCGCGCGGTCAATCGGGAAATCCCTCCTCTCTCTCCACTCCATTCTTGTCGCGTGAGCCTCCCAACAATGCGGCTCATCATCGTCCAGGGAGCAGCATGTCGATATCGGCCATGCTAGGCTCGGACGCTGACCGACCCGCCCGAGATGTAGGCTCGTCCATTATCTCGCGTCTTCCTGTTTCCTCCGGTCCCTTCGGTAGTGCGCCGCCCCCGCCCCCATCGGCTCCCGGTGCCATGTCCCCTCCCACTGCTCCCGCACGGCCGTCGCCCCTCGAACACCCCCTCTTTCGTCGATCGCAGACCCCCGAGAAGCCATTTTCGAGAAGTACCCAACCCGCCGGAAGTAGGCCCTATCGATCAAGCTCGGGAGGTGGACCCGCGACCACGGCAGCTGAACAGCCCAAGTTTGGCGGGTTATCTCGGCTGTCGTCCGCGTCGCAGTATTCGAGCAAACCTAGTTCCACGCATCAGTCGCCTCAGGTTTCCCCTGCGGAACCACCATATGGCAGTAATGATTCGCGTCGCCTGAGCTTCAACGGACCCCCTCGGCCGAACAGTCAACCGCTGCATCTCGAACCTCCACCGCGACCCGCCGGATATAGCCCCCTCACGCGACCAGCTGCAGCGCCAGGAGAGAGTTCCTTTGGTGCACCGCAACATCGCCCGCCGTCTTATCTGAGCCATGAATCTCCGTATGGTCGGTTTGGTGGCCTGTATGGGGACCGCCAGGCCGAGGAACAGGCTCGCCGAGACAGGGAACGAGGTATGTCACACCAACCAGAACCCAAGGCCAGCGCCCCGCCGTCGAGATATGGCTCACTATACGGGGACCGCGACACAACAACAACCGGTCGCCCGCAAGGTTCGTCGTCAAGTTGGGACATGGGTCGCTCCCAGCCAGCCTCACCGGAATCGAAGCGGTCCTCGGCGCCTGAGGTGAACTCTTCCAGTTTCGGATTCGGTGCGATTCAGAACTACACGAAGTCTCTTGGTTCGCAGCCGGGAGGCACTCGTCAGAATACACTTTCTACCCAGACCCAGCAGGGCCATAGAACTTCGTCGCCGCGTGAACAACCGTCTTACCTGAGCAAGCGACTTAGCGAATCACGCCTCTATGGTGGAGTCTCATCCGGTCCCTCATCGTCGTTCTTGAACCCTTCGCCCTCAGATGATCAGCCGCGTAAAGGCAGTGATGAGTTGCTACAGCACCGTAGTCTTCTTGGAGTTGGTTTGGACGCGAAGCGGGGCGGCCGGGCCTCGCCACTGCCTCAAGCTGTTCAAGGTGCCCAGGCTCAAATCCTTGGTCCGGCTGGCGAGTCGGGGATCAAGAGTGAACTGGGTAGGGTCTTTGCGGGTATTGGGAGTGGTGTTGGTGGTGTCACCGCGACAAGCACTGGCAGTGGGCCTTCGACCCCAATGACCTCGAGCCCTTTTAAGCGGGACAGCCTTACTGCCCGATCTACGAATACCGAGACTACGGATGAGATCAGGATTCCTCGACCATCCTCTGCGACTGGGAAACGGGCCAAACGGTCAGAAGAAGAGAATCGTGGAGAGAATGAGAATGGCCTTGATGGTCGACTAGGAGCATCTACGCGTGGTGGACGACGAAGCCGTGCTCCTCACCACCACCATCATCAGTAAGTACCTACGCTTGTTTTGCCTTCCAGATGAAAGACTAATGAATTGTAGCCACCACCACCATCATCACAAACCCGAAGAGGAGCAGTCTCCGTTTGGCAACTCTCACCGTCCGTTGTCCGTGAACATGTTCCATCGACCAATTGACGGGCCTCCTACCTCAGAAGCTCTTCATCATCATCACCACCACCACCATCATCATCACCATATCCCTCGAGCTGTTAGTTCAACGGCTGCTGTTGCCCCTATGCGTGAGCCCCGAACCGTTGTCACGATTGAACCTGTGCTTTCTAGCGTTGCTCAACTCCCGCGCCACCATCTCGGCTCAACTTTGTACGCTCCACGAATCGGAGCTCCGACGGCAAAGGCGACCCTAGAGAGTGCCAAATTTGGATACACCACCACCCCGCTGCCGCTGCCTCGCTTCGATGGCAAGGAGAACTGCACATTTACCATCCGTGTTCCTCGCTTCCGGATCGATACAAGTCATCGCGAAGAGATCTGTGCCCGCCGCGCGCTCTGGGGTACCGGAATCTACACCGACGATTCAGACCCGGTTGCGGCTGCGATCCACTCTGGCTTCATCCGAGGTGCATGGGGAGACGACGTCGATGTTGACATGCTTGACCTGGAAATCAAGGAAGCCTTTCAGCACGCCCCTAAAACAGCCCAGGATATGGGTCTTGAGGAGGAGGAGCGACCGAAAACTCCTCCAGCACCGCCGTTTGACAAGGACCTGCACATTACGCTGCTTATCCTCCCCAAACTTGAGCGATATGACTCTAGCGTGCTGTTCGGCCTCAGGTCGCGACCTTGGGAACAAAACCACGATGGTATGAGCTTCAAGGTCCTTCGGGTTGAGTGGGTTGACGAAGGCGTCGGTCGCGCAGAGGAGCGCAGCGGCGAAGCTCGGCGCAAGCGACTACGCAACCTTATCCAGACCGGGCGTATCTGTACAGGTCCTGGTGTGATCAAGCTAGATCAGCTGCGCAGTGGCATCGTGCATGTCCCACGGCGCAAGACCAAGGCGATTGAAAGCCAAGAGCAACCTGCTTCCGCGATGCAGACTGTGTCGTGAGCCTATTGTCTAATTCTAATTCTCTAGTGTAATTTTCTCTCCCCTTTCTCTCTCTCTTTTCTTTTCGCCTTCTCTGTCTTTACTTTGTCGGGAAATCGTTGTATGATTCGTCTGTGTACTAGCGAGGCGTGGCGCAAAGCCTGTTCATGGAATGTTTGGTTTGATCATGGGCGGCTTGTTATTTACTGCAGTTTTCTCATCGTACATTATGTTCATGTTCAATTTGTCTACTACTTTTTTTCAAACTTTGTTCTTTCAAGTCTGGGTTCTTAGTCTCTGTGTCCATGGTTGTGGCATGCTGTGTCAGACGGGCAGCTGCCATGATTCGTTGACAGCTCCTGGAGATGATGCAGATCGGATCAACGGGACGGATGAAGGGAGTCTAAGCTTATTCTGTCTGCAACGTACGAGGAACCCGATAGGATTTGTACGTTGTACCAGTATGCTGTGTCATAGCTTTGCATCAACTGGTGAGTCCAATACTGGCGAGGACCGGATGTTACCAAGTTCGCTTTGAGCCAAAGGAGCTCTCCCCGCATTCTCTGACCGTAGGTCCGTAGTGGGTGGCGACAAGGCGATTTTCGTGCCCCAGACTTCGAGGAAGGCATCAAAAACTATTACAGTAGCCATATTCGACTTCGGGTTTGAGACTCCGGCTTTAAGCGAAATCAATGCTCTCCGTATAGAATAATGATTGCCCACCATCAGCGAACGTGATCGGACCGAGGCTGAGCGAAGGGCCAAATCTCCCAGACGGTTATGGGAGCGCCGGAGGCTGTGGCGGCCCCGCGGTCGGTACCGGTATTACGCATGCCGAATGCGGGCCTGCCGGCAAAAAGGGTATATTTTGACAATATCATACAGCCCAATACGTCCCCGGTCCACGACGCTCGTTGAGCCGAGGTTCGTTTTGCTCTTCTGCCTCCTTCGCTGTTGTCACTTCCTCTCTCTCTACTTGTCTTTCATCTCCCGTGAATTTCTCGTCTCTCCTGACTCCCTGTCCTTTTTTAAAACCTTCTTCATATATTCGAAATAAACATCCTCCTCTCGCTCCCTTCGTCTCTTCTTCTCCCCCGATTCCGCCACCACCGTGAGGGATGTTTACAGCGGCTGCCCGGAGCCGTTTCTCTTCTTCTCTTGCTCGCCCCCGCCTTTCTCCTACAAATTCGCTTCTTGCTAGATCTTCTGTGGTAGGACACTTTCTTGTGGTTTCTGACATAGTATGAGGAAAACGGACTGATTGAGCGCATACAGGCGTCGACAATGGCTCCCCGGCGCAAGGCCTCCTCTGTCCCCGAGGGTGAGTGATCACATGCGCTCCGCAGTCCCACCGGACAGAATCGCTAATTCGGTCACAGGGTACAAAGAAGATATCTCCAAGGGCAACATGCTCCGATTCGAAGACTCTCTCCCTAAACTCCCGGTGCCAACACTAGAGGAAACCGGCCGTCGGTACCTCAAGTCCGTCCACGCAGTCGTGTCGGAGTCGGAATATGAAAACACCAAAAAGGCCGTGGAGGAGTTTGTGCGCCCTGGCGGCGCCGGCCACACGCTGCAGGAGCGATTGCTCGCTCGCGCGGCGGACCCCAAGCACAAGAACTGGCTGACCGAGTGGTGGAACCATGCTGCTTACCTCGGCTACCGCGACCCGGTTATTCCTTATGTTTCTTACTTTTACTCTTACCGTGATGACCGTGCTCGCCGGCAACCGGCCAAGCGGGCCGCCGCTATTACTACTGCGGCGTTGGAGTTCAAGCGCCAGGTAGACGATGGCTCCATTGAGCCTGAGTACCTGCGCAAGACTCCTCAGGCCATGAGCTCATACCAGTACATGTTCAACTGCTGCCGTATCCCCAACGATGCCGCGGATTACCCCAAGAAGTATCCGGCCAAGGAGCACGATCACATTGTTGTCGTGCGCAAGAACCAGTTCTTCAAGGTGCCTTTGGCCGTCAACGGCCGTCCTCTCAACGTGTCCGAACTGGAGAAGCAGTTTGAGCGCATCTACCAGATCGCCGAGAAGCAGGCTCCCGTTGGTGTGCTGACTGTCGCCAACCGTGACCACTGGACTGCTGCCCGTAAGAAGCTTTTGGCCGCTGACCCTAGCAACGCCACGTCACTGGAGGATATTGAGTCCGCTGGTTTCGTTGTCTGCCTGGACGATGCGAGCCCTGTCACCATGGAGGAGCGTGCGCGCCAGTACTGGCACGGTGACGGTTCCAACCGCTGGTTCGACAAGCCTCTGCAATTCATCGTCAACGAGAACGGCACAGCCGGCTTCATGGGCGAGCACAGCATGATGGACGGCAGCCCGACACACCGCATGAACGACCACCTCAACGCTTCCATCTTCAACAACAAGATCGATCTCTCCGACAAGCCCGTGCGATCCGACCTGCCTGACCCCCGCGCTATCAAGTTCACCCTGAACGAGGAGGTCCTGGAGGCTATCGACGCCGCAGCCAAGGAGCACCGTCAGCAGATCGCCGCCCACGAGCTGCGCGTTCAATCCTACCAAGCTTACGGTAAGGGTTTGATCAAGAAGTTCAAGTGCAGCCCCGATGCCTACGTCCAGATGATCATCCAGCTTGCCTACTTCAAGATGTACGGCAAGAACCGTCCTACCTACGAATCCGCTTCCACCCGCAAGTTCGCCGAGGGCCGCACAGAAACCATCCGCACAGTCTCCGACGACAGCGTGGCCTTCTGCAATGCCATCAGCGACCCTGCTGTCCCCCGCGAGGAAGCCGTCCGCCTTTTCCGCACCGCCCTTGCCGCACACAGCAAGTACACCGCCGAGGCCAGCGATGGAAAGGGCGTTGACCGCCACCTGTTCGGTCTGAAGAAGCTCCTCCGTGAGGGCGAGTCTCTCCCCGCCATCTACTCGGACCCGGCCTACGCCTACTCAGGATCGTGGTACCTCTCTACCAGCCAGCTGAGCTCCGAGTACTTTAACGGCTACGGATGGAGCCAGGTCATTGATGATGGATTCGGTATCGCCTACATGATCAACGAGAACAGGTACGTTCCTTTCCTTTTAAACAACAAACAGATGATGCTAACCAATGTGCAGCCTAAACTTCAACATTGTCTGCAAGCGCATCGGCGCCGAGCGCATGAGCTACTACATCAACGAAGCCGCCGGCGACATCCGCGACATGCTGATGCCCGATCTCGCCGCCGAGCCCGAGAAGGCTAAGCTGTGATTCTTCCTTTCCCGTCATTTATTCCTCGTGTGTCGTCGTCGTAAGAGAAGGAGAAAAAGAGCCGCTAGACAGATCTCAAATTATGACTATTCCTTGCATAGAGTTGCGGTTCTTTGGTTTGCGCTTTGGTCTGCTATCTAGCTTTTCTATTTACCTAGCTTGGTATGTATGTATATTTATATTTGAGTGAGAATATATGAGGTCTAAAGATTTATTGGGTTAGATTTATTATATTTACATGCATCCTCTTGAACAAAACATTAACATAGGTGGAGCTGCTAATATAATAAAGGTATACATTTTGTCCCTATTCACAAAGCAACGAAGCTACGGGAACCATGATTAATAGGATAAAATGAAGAATAAAGTTCCCGCTCATCTAAGGAGGAAAAGACTACTTACCCAACTTCATCCCAAGCCCTAATCTCAACTGGCTCATTTCCTTGCCACCCTGGTTGCTGACCTGACGCGATGTCAGCCAGCCACAGCCAGCCACGATGACTCTCTCCCCTACCCTGCCTCGAAGCACATACCTTGTTGAAGGTTGACAAAAACCACTTGCGCTCCATGGCTCAAAAATCAAATACTGATTACCGCCAAGTATTCATTCGTACGAGGCACCGGAATAGTCAATCAAAGCGAACGATAGACCAGATCCGAACCAGGCGCGCAGGGTCCCCTTCATCTTCCCCCTCCACCCACCACGTACCTACTACCTACTCCGGAATACTAAATATCCGCCGTCGCCAAGGCTAGTTAGGTATCGTAGGAAAAAGGGTAAAATCGGCATCTATCGGGAATCCCTTCCTGGATTCTATCTCGTGCTAGGAGCTAGCTTCGTTCAACCTGTGTTCTGTGCGTTTATATATATATATATATTCCGAATCGAGAGGAGAACAGAAGATCTGTATGCTTGCGATATGGTACAACATACGGTATCAAAATCATGGCTGGGCTGCGCTTTATGCTTGGCGCAAGTAAATGATCAAAAGGTGCGGCATTGAGCTGCATCTCGGTATGCCGATGATATTCCGGAGACCCAGGGAAGACAGAGCATGGCTTGGCAAGCATTTGCATTTGCATGGCAATGGCATGGAGCCATGGACAGAAGTCGAGTCGGTGAGCCGGAGATCGTCCGGGGGTGTGGAGATGCAAAGTGAGACTGGAAAGTGGGCACATGTATCTTGCTAGCAGATGTCAGCAACTTGCAGTAGCTTCGGAAAGTGGATATGATAGCCCACCCACTCTGCTCTGATTCTGCAAGGCAACTACATACATGGCCAACTACATCGAGGCTCGAGGGAGTGCCAGGCGGTCCATATGTCCATGCAAGCCCGCAAGGGGTCTATCAAGGTCTCTCTAAGGCCGGGAGTCGGGGCCGGGCCTTGACTCGTGGCAATCGAAGCTGGATGCTCACTTCACAAGAGTTTGTCCGGGCAGTGCTCGAATTTCGGGACTGGCTTGCGGCCAATGACACAAGGTTCAGAGAGCTGACTAGATAGATAGCTCGGATGACTGGATTTCGTCCTCTGACGTGCGCTACCCTAACTGAGTCATGATCGTGGTGGATACAGCTTCGCGCGGCTTATCATAGGTGGATTCAGAACGAGATTGGAAGTCTAGGTGATTGATTGCTTACGGTTTGATAACAGGGTCTGGGAAAGGGTGAATTATGCTACTGGGGAAGAATTGCGGGAGCGTTGACGATCTCGACTCCCGACTCTGACTCTGACTCTGACTCTGACTCCAAGCGCTCGAGGCCTGAAGGTCCTCCCTTGCTTACTTGCCGCCACGCCATGCTCTCGCTATGTTTCACGTACGGAGCAAGGGGTGATAATGCGTTGGGCTGCTTCGCGTGGCTGTAGGGTACACGTGTTTGTCTGACTGTATGCGAGGGATGCGCTTCTTTCTGAATTTTATGGCGTGCAGAGACGGTTAGTGTGGGGGATGGCTGCGTAAGTTTGAGTAGCATCTGTTCGAATAATCCTGCATCCATGGTTGATGGCTCCATAGTCTAGTTGTAAGATACATAAGAGAATATTTTCGAAATTTGATATGCCGAAGATCAGCCCTCCACAACCTGATGGGTGCAAAAACACGGCAGAGCGCCGCGAGGTTTACCGGGTAAAGTTTGACGTTGATCGTCAGATGCTGAGGACACCAGTGGAGCCGTTATGCGCGTCTCCGTGACTGGCAGCGTTTCACAGCAGCGATGAACTCTTTCTGAGTTACTCCGACAAGTTGCGTTCAATCTGGAATGGCTCGAAGGTCAAGCGTGTGGTGTCGATCCTGGTGCCCTGAGACTTGAAAAGTCAAGTCGTCTAAATAGTCTTTTCTGGTGCCGCCCCCAACCAATCATGTCTTGTCTGACGACTCACCGTCAGATCCCGCATATGCTGTTGCCCGGGGTTCGCTGGGGTTAGGCATGTCGGGTGTTGCTGCGCTCGATCCCCGTGTGGAGGTATTACTTGTTGTCAAATCGCTCACTTGGCGTTCTATATCGGCGTTAGTGAGGTGTTTGAGTTTTAGAGCACAAGCCCCGAGGTAGCATCAGGGGGACAGTAAATCGCTCACCTAGTTCCCGAATACGCTGCCGTAACATCTGATTCTCCCGAGAAAGCATTGCCGCCTCGGCTTGGTAAAAACTACTTTCATCTCTGCTGCCCCGCCTTGCTGCGCTCTCACCGGGGCCGGGGACCCACTCTAGAGTCTCGGAGCTGCGGGAGTCGGCCAAGGGTCGAAAACTGGGTGATTGTGCCTGACTCGGACGGCGGCTTGGTAGCGAAGAAGGCAGCTGAGTAGTAGAAGCCCGATTGCCTGCAGTTGACAGAGGGGCAGCGGGAGGGAATGTTGCAGAGCGCTCCGAGGACGGAGTCACATCGTCAATTGCAGACTGTGGCTGCTGATGTTGCTGCTCCAGATGCTGGAGTCGAACTTGTTGGCTTCGGATTGTTTGGAGAAGTCGGTTCTACAAGAAGATAAGCATGAGCCATGAAATGTCACACAGGGCAGATTTACCACTTGAGCTTCTTGTTCTTGCTCGAGTTCTTGATGAAGCTCCCCGAGGGATGGAGTACGCTGGTGATGCGGATCACCAGTGCCAATGACAGGGCTTCCCCCGATATTGGACGGGCTCGAGGTACGGATGCCGTGGCTGATGGACGCCCGATGCTCAGAGGACGCCGGCACATCTCCGACACTCGAATCATTGTAGCCATTATTGCCAATGTTCAGGCCCAGGTTTCCCGACCGGCGACGCTCCGAGGCCGAGATCGGGTGATGCCGACGTGGCAGCTCGGTAGTCATGTTGCTAGTGCTGTTGGAGTGGTTGTTGTGAGTCGATGAAGTGGGATTGGGAGGACCGGCTGATGACATGGTCTGGGTTGGTGCTAGCGTGTCCAATAAGCTGGAGAGTGTCCGTCGTTGGCGTGGGGAAGCAGATGCGGAACGAGACGGGGGAAGGGAATTGATGTCGGGGCACATCCTGAAGAGGAAAGAAGGCGATAAGCAAGTACTTCCTCTGCGCGTGTCCACGAGAAGATGAATTCAGATGATTGAAATTGGGCGCGAAGACAAAAACGAAGCTGGCAGATGGAATTTGAGTTGGCTGCCTCTGGTGGTATGACCGAAAACGCCAAACGAGGGGTGAGCGAGGAGCTGCCCAGAACAGAAGGCGGTGACCATGAAGTGGCACTTCGAAAGCGGACTAGCACATTCTCGCCTGAGACTCCGGAAACAGCCGAGAGTGTCGATCGCACACGTGACCGGCTGTCGTTTCTCCTTTCCAAAATCTGGTGATCGTGGAGTCGGGGAATTTGAAGTTACATTCCGCGTGGGAATCTAAGAGGAGAAGATCGGTTGGGATCGAACATTCTGATACATTCTATGATAGATGTGCGCGGCGATCGGGAAAAAAACCGCAAACACCATGGGCAACTCGCAAGTGCCTTTTTGCCCAGACCTATTTAACCGTGGCATGGTTCCTCTTGGCTGCTCGGTGGTTGGCTTGATGAACGCCTTAGCGCATGCTTAATCCTACACTCCTGTAACGGTACCCTCGTGTCTAGAGAACGTCGCCATAACAAGAAAGGGGACTTGCAATTTAGTGCCTCCAGTGGTGCCTCGTCTGTTTGCCGTTTGTTAGACGGCCAGGTTGACGGTGTGATGTCTGCAGCGTGCCTTTCTCTGGGGCAATTCGTCCAAATTCTGGAGAGATTGTGATGGGCTCGAGCCCATGGAGAAAACCCCACAACCCCATCAAAAGCGAGCGAATTCACCCCCACGAGGTCACATCCCGCAGAACTTTTCCCCCTCCCTGCATCGCAGAAGAATCGCAGTATGAGTACCGAACGAAAACAGTTGCTTTTTACAAAGCCAAGCAAAGTAATTGCTAAGACAAAGTAAGAAATGGTCAAGACTTCTCCAAGAAATACGAGTTGCGATGGATAGCGCGAAAACGGCCTATTGACGTCATCTGCGGCAAGCCATCTGATCCTGACCTTGCGAAATCTTGAAAAAGTCTGGATGGACAGGAGAAATCCGAGAGGCTATTACCTCACTGGTCCACTCGAGACGGTCGCCACATGCGTAACCGGAAGCGAAAACATGGATGATAAGCCCATGGCATCTGGCTTTGACCCTGTCCTGGACCGATCGCCTCTCGGGAGACCACGCCTACAGCCTTAGGCATCCCGACTCCCTTGCGTCGTACAACCACACCATGCTGGCTGACACTGACAGCATATGAAATGAATATCATTAACGGCATAACTATTCCGCAGACTGCATGTAGATTGTAGATTGAGGATTGTCTGCACCCTCTATCCAAATCCGTTCGGTCCCGATGCAATCCCGCTACCGCCACGGCAACCAATGGGTCTTCCCGATCCGGCCTCCTCGAAGCGATTGCAAGTTCCGACCCAGAACGGCCAGCGCATAGATGGCCTAGACGAACGCGGTCCCTGAAATATGCTGCGGGGGAGATTCGGTTCAGTAGATTCAGTAGCATCTCATATACAGGGATTGTCTGTAGCTATGTCGACAGTAGGACACCGAAAAAGAAAAGACAGAAGGAATCATCCGCCAAGCCGCCAGATCTTCATGGGCGCTTTGAAGCTTGAAGTGGGCTTGAGAGAGATTGTCATTGCGGATCCGTGGTCAGCCACAAGTCAAGCGAGTACCTGGGCAATCGGTTTCATTCAGGTTCAAGGTTCTGGAGTAAGCGGAGGAATCCAGAGTAGCATTGACGCCCCAGGTCTGGCCATGGCTTCGGCGGCGTTGGCCGTTCATTCCCCTTTGGGGGCTCTTGCCTCTCGATCACAATTATGATGACAGGCCGGCTCTCTTTTTCCCTCTTCTTCCTTCCTCAGTGGCTCGCTCTTTTCCTTTTCCCTCATCCTCTTCCCAAATCCTCTTCAACCCCTCGACCCTTTATCTTCTCGTCATTTCCCCATCATTTCTTCTTTGTTTTCCACCTTCCTATTCCTCTACACCTCTCTCCGCACACGACCACTCCCAGTGTTGATCCTTTCTTCATTCATCTGTGTGACAGAATCTTCGCCCAGTGTCTATGTAAGTCCTCGATTTTGATGTAACACTTGGTCTGCATTGTGTTGTTGCTCTGCAGTATCACTGTCCCTCCTTTTGTGTTGCTCTCTATCTTCTATTATCTTCTATTACCTACAACGTACTTGCCTCTCTCACCTTACGCTGTCCACACCGTGCTTCGCAGTCAATTGAACCCGCTAACTGGCTCCAGTGGTGAATTGACCAAGATGGCCTCTCTCATCTCGGAGAAGGATGTGGAGAATCCACAGAAACTTCGCGAGTCCGAAGCCTCGTCTTCCCAGGACGATGCCATCCTCCAGGCCGACAAGGAGAAAGCAGGAGGCGACGACCTCGAGAAGCCCCAGGTCCCTCATGCTCCCAGCCTCGGGGCCACCCTCCGCCAGCTCGAAAACAAGCCAGGCGAGAAAATCGAGCTGACCGAAGACGACTGCTACGACCAGCTCGGGTATGCCTTCCCCAGCTGGAAGAAATGGATGATCATCTCCGTCATCTTCCTCGTCCAGACCTCCATGAACTTCAACACCAGTCTCTACTCCAATGCCCTCACTGGCATCTCCGAGGAGTTCAACGTCAGCATGCAGGCCGCCCGCTGCGGCGCAATGATCTTCCTTGTCTTATACGCCTTTGGATGTGAGCTCTGGGCTCCCTGGAGTGAGGAGGTAGTTTCCCCTTCCCCGTTGTTTCTGTGACTTTTGAGGCTAACATGATCGACAAAGATTGGCCGCAAGCCAATTCTTCAAGCTAGTTTGTTTTTGGTCAATATCTGGCAGCTCCCCGTGGCTCTGGCACCGAATTTCGCTTCGATCATGGTTGGACGTGCACTGGGCGGTCTCAGTTCCGCAGGTGGCTCGGTTACGCTCGGTATGATTGCTGATTTGTGGGAGGCAGACGACCAGCAGTATGCTGTTGCTTGTGTTGTATTCTCGTCTGTTGGTGGCTCTGTTATTGGTCCTGTTGTCGGTGGTTTTGTCGAGGCGAACCTTGCGTGGCGCTGGAGCATTTGGATCCAACTCATCTTTGGAGGAGCTGTTCAGATTGCTCACCTCTTGCTTGTCCCTGAGACTCGCACGACCATTTTGATGGACCGCATTGCCAAGAAGATGAGGGAGAGTGGCGAGAACCCAAACATCTATGGACCCAACGAGCTTGTTCCCTACCGAGAGCGTTTCTCCATGGGTGAGATTATTGCCACTTGGATTCGTCCTTTCAGGATGTTTGTGACCGAGCCGATTGTCTTGACCCTCTCGCTGCTCAGTGGTTTCAGTGATGCACTGATTTTTATGTTCATCCAGTCCTTTGGTCTGGTGTACGATCAGTGGGGCTTCACTACTGTCACCAAGGGCTTGTCTTTCCTCCCGATCCTCGTGGGTTACTTCATTGCCTGGGGTTCCTTCATTCCGGTGATCAAACGGAACATCCGAGAGAGGCGCGAGAAGCCTGACGACGAACAAGCTCAGTACGAGTCTCGTCTCTGGTGGCTACTCTATACCGCTCCTTGCTTGCCTATTGGCTTGATCGGTTTCGCTTGGACCAGCCTTGGGCCCCCCGTTCACTGGATTGGTACCATGATCTTTTCTGCCATTGTCGGTATTGCGAACTACAGCATCTACATGGCTACAATCGACTACATGATTTGCGCTTATGGTCCGTACTCGGCCTCGGCCACTGGTGGAAATGGCTGGGCGAGAGACTTCCTTGCTGGTGTTTTGACAATTCCTGCCACACCTTTCTTTCAGAGTAAGTGACGCATTCCTCGTTTAGCTCTCAATCAGCGTGATATTAATCAACTTGCAGACATTGGCGGAGAACATCACCTTGAATATGCATCCACCATTCTCTGTAAGTCACCGAGCCCTTGCCCTACATAACAACTCAGAACTAACCATTCCAGTTTGCATCTCTTTCATCTTGGTAATTGCGGTGTACGCCATTTACTGGTACGGCCCAACACTTCGCAAGCGGTCACCATTCGCCCAGCAGCTTTCCGACGCAAGGGCCGAACTCCAGAGCCATGGCGCGGTCCACACCGGCCGCCTATCTCGTGTTCCGACCACTTCGCGGGCAAACTCATTTGCTCGGTCTCAGCAAAATTTGCGGATTCGCCAGACGTTGGGTAGCCGTCAGAACAGCTTCGCAGCGTCTCGTCCCACCTCTCGCACTACCTCTGCAAGACCAAGCTTCTCCGCAGAAGCATGACAACACTAATCATGCAGTAATGACTTACGCTATTTCAACGGGGATCTGGCTCTGAAATGGGGAAACACAGTAGTATATGAAGCCACACGGGGATTGTTTCCGTTAGATTTCTTACTGTCTACTGTGGTATTCCCGTGGAGGGACTTGATCACCGTCGCTGTTGGCGCCGTTCAATTTCTTTTCTCGTTTTCTTTTTCTCAACTATTTGCGTGGGAGGGCTTCGTTCTGCATCTACAGGTTTCTGCTTCTTTTGCATGTTTCCCGTTTCTCATCGTGGTTCTTGTTTTCAAGATGCTATTCGAGGAACCGCGATGACCATGTGGCGCGTTCTTGATTCAGTTTCATCTGGCTCGTTAATTCCCCAGCGAATCGCGTTCAGCAATTTTTCTCGACCTGTATTTCAACTATGCTCCTCTGGCTTTTCAACTAGTTCTGCATTGCTCTTGAGATCTGGCAGAGGCTTTAGCTGTATCATGAAACAAATGAAAACCCATTCTGACTTTCTAAAGCTCTCGCAGCGTAGCATTAACTGCGTTTCGGCAAGGCTCTCGATCGGCACCATACAACACCAGCTTCGATTCAAGATGGATCAACATCTCGTACGCCTGCCATTGCCCAGTAGCAAATCTCGGGAGATACTGATCATGGCACTGCCTTTCAAGTCTCACGCTCTTTACATGAAAACAACGATTAAATCCATCAGAGTTAAAGACAATAACACCCATCTCGAACTTCCTGGTCGGTGGTCACGTGACGAACACAGGGAAGCTGTGAAACTTCCCAATACTGCGATTCGCAGAAGCTCAGCATCCTCTAGCGCCGAGATACTGCATCATGAACCCCGCATCTAAGGGCTGCCTGCGCCTTCAGAAACCGCTTTCTTCTCTGCGGCTAAGGCGAATTGGCTCCTACTCGGCTCTTCAACCACACTTACCAGTCCGACACCAAACCTTCCGAACGTGTGCTGTTCCGAAGCTATATTCTCGAACCCAGGCATCGCACGGAACGCCTGTCCGGAGAGCCTCAACCATGGCTTCTGAGCCTCAGTTTGCCGACGGCATTGACCCCGAGGAGCTTCGCCCGTTCTTGAACGCGCTACAGAGCAATGGATGGAGCTTGGACGAGGACAAAATTGGCATCAAAAAGACCTTCTATTTTAAGTCTTACTTCAAGGCAGTGGTATGCTTCTCCACCTGTGCTCAGCCAACTCCGAGTATTTCTCGGGCGAAGCTAATATCCATCGATTACAGAGCTTCGTCAACGTGATTGCGTCACAGAGTGCCACCAAGAAACATCATGCCACGATGACGATTGTACGTTTATCTTCCTCGAGTACCCCCCGCTCATTCCATTGACAATAGCCCGCAGAGATTCGGTTCAGTCGATGTACACTGGACGACTCACCACCCTCGAGGCCTTACCGATAAGGACACTTTGATGGCGCAGTTCTGCGATCAGGCGGCGGAGTTGGTGGGTGTGGTGGAACAAGGGCAAGGCCTCAAGTGTGGGCCGGGGGCGTAGGCTGTGTGGCAGTGTGCGAGCCTGCGAGGAATCTCGACGGTTGTAATTAAGCTACGCTGCTAATATTAGTGTTCTCGTTTTTGGGACCGAGTCTGACATCAACTTTATGGCACATGCACAAGGCAAAAGTCCGGGGAGAAGGTTCAGATGAGTCAGCGTCGCGTGCATGTTGACTCGTGGTTCAATCATGGATGACCGTTGACGATCCCCGAATCCAACGATGCATGATGTTCTGTGTCAACACTGCTCCGAATTGTCGAAGCTTCCGTCCGACTGTCATATGAAGCTCGCAACGCAGAATCCGAGGTGAGAGACTGTGCAGTGTGACGTGCCGGTCAATCCGCAGCCTCTTCCTGGCCAGTCTTTTGTTGGCTCGTGCTGATCCCCCTTTCACAGACGATCCAAGAGTCTGGAAGAAGCCAGACCAACAGTGGCAGTCTTCTCATTGGCCTGAATGGAGGATTCCCGACTCTCATCACCAGCTAACGCAGACTAAAAATCCTCGCAACGGAAACCGTTATTCAAAGTGGGGCTCGAAGAAGCTGATTCAGGGGGTTTCGCGTCCCAGAGCCCCTCAACAACAACAATGAAGCTTCACCCGAGGCCTCGACTCGCTCGAGTCTCCATCTCCAGAGAGACCACTTCGGCTCCAGTTGAGCCACAAAACACAAGGTTGCGTACCATAGCCTTTCGGCTGGTCCATCTTAGATCTCGTCCACGGATCGTCCAGTCCCACGGTTCTTTGGGGATCCGTTCGAACAGTTTCAGACTTGATCACAAACAAGCCTAAGTAATTTAGTCTCCTCTAGTCACTGCCCAGCAGTGGATAGGATTGGGCTGTTTACTTTAATAATCTTAGCAAGAAGAACAGACCAGTCATTTCATTTCCTGTCCTCCAGAGTGGGCAATTCCCTTGTCACGCTCTCTTGGACCTTTTCTCCCTCTCGTGATCCTCTTCTTTTCTCTCTTTCTCACGCGCTTCGCTTGACCTCTGTTCGTCTCATTCCCTCATGAACTATTAATGCCAGCAATGGATTCGCTGAAGACCACTGGCGCATAGTCAGACCAGCCGTTTACTTTTCGCCTCGTGGCCGAGAGCCGGGTTTTCTGCACCGTGCACGATCCTTCGTTACAAAGCTTCCCATTCACTTCCGCACACTTGATTCAGTCTCCGAATCCGAGGCACTTCTCAGCTCTGACCTCGTTCATTCTCTTCAATTGCCCTCTGGTCTTCCAATTTTTCAATTTCATAGTTGTCCGACGTATTGCTTTACCACTACTGTTGTGACGACATCAACGATCGCTCCCCTCAATGCTGTCACTCCAATGAATCGCTTTCTCTCCCACAGGCCCTGTTACAGCTCCTCCCACCCACTCCCTGAATTGTTTCACGGCCATACATTACACAACTGACGTCGTATGCGGTGCGAAATTGACTTTGGTATATTTTCTTTCTGATCCCCGTCGGCCTCGAAAAATATTCTCCGCTGCCAGACTCCCCGCCAAAGAATCACGCCATAATGGCATTCAACATCAAACAAGCCCAGCCTTCTGTGAGCGAACGACGAGGCCACCAATTGTCCCCCTTACAGACAAACTTCAGCCGACCAGCCTCTCAAGTGATAAATATCGCATCGCCGCGGGTACAGCGTCCACGACCAACAGATTACGACAACGGCCAGATAGAGCGAGTTCCATTGCATCCTGCGCGTGTCAAACGACAGTCATCCCGGTCTAGTCTTCGGCACATCTTCAGCCGCGAAAAGTCTGCTAGGAAATCAACCGACGCTAAGCTTTCTGGCATTGAAGAAGTTCAAGACGCAGTAAACCAGGCTCCGGTTGGAGCAACCGCGCCATTATCGCCAAGATCTTGTGATACGCCGCGGGCTACAGCCTCCAATTTCCCGCCGGAAACACCTACCCAGTCAACAGAACCTCGAATCAAGCTGCAACAGAAGCATAGATCAAAAACAACTGGAGAAGACGATTCTCCCGCGGAAGATGTGACATGGAAGCCGCCACCACTCTTCAAGGCTTATCCTCAAGGCCTGAAGCATGTGACTCTCCCGGCCCCGGCCCTTTCAGGCGATGCTATTATGCGCTTACATGCCACATTCAGGGCAAAAGGGACAAGCCTCCAGGACGATGATCAACAAGCCGGCCAACCAGCAAACGAAGAGCCCTCAGAAGATTCTGTGGCGCGCAAGAAGAAGCTCCACAAGGAGAAGAAAAAGTACATACGTGCTCTGTCCGACAACATCGAGAAGACCGAATGGACCCGAAAAGTATATATCCTCGCCACGTCCGGATATATCTTGCAATACTCTGGTGAAGGCAAACATGACAGACTACCCGAAAGAATGCTCCTCCTCGGACCCAAGTCTGTGGCATTCGCTAGCGATGCGATTCCAGGCAAACATTGGGTGCTGCAGGTATCCCAGGGATCCGAGGAAGATAGTAGCACAACTCCCGCTGAAACACCACGGCCACTCTTCTCGCGCTTTGGGTTTCACAGAACCCACGCTCGGCGGTTAGCACGGAATTTCCTTCTTGTGTTCAATGACCCGGATGAATTGAGCTCCTGGTTGCTGGCTGTGCGAGCGCAGATTGAATCACGCGGTGGCAAGAAATATGTTTCGGAAAAGGTGTATGATGAAGGCATGGAGAGCCAGCTACGGACGAAGCCTAGCATGCGGCAGATGGTGAAGAAGGACCCCAACCGAATTTCAACAGCCTTTCTCCAGCCGCGGCAGTCAATGGTTTTTGAAGACAAAGATTCAAGTGTTGGCGAGCAGTCGCGTCGGAGTTCGTACTACTCAGTCCATCGCCGGTCAATGGCAATGCATCCGACACCAGAGTCTCGCTCAGGGTCCGTTTCTACGGCCCACACAGAGGCAACCAACGCAGATGATCCTATTCGCATCCCCCCTGCACTCGCGTCACCGCCCCTACCTGATAGCAGCGTCGTCTCGGACACGGCTTCCTCTGTCACCGGACCGGCTAGCCCTACGTTTTCAAGTCCCAAGAAGCGGCAGTCGATGTTCCTACCTCAGTCAACAAATCCGGAGGCTGCAGAGATACCTCGCGCGCAGTCTACGGTGCCTGATGCTCATTTTCGGAGTGCCTCACCCCCCGCGCCGAACTTCAGCGTGCCACTTTTCAGCAGGAGATTTGCAGCGCGGCAGGAAGCCCAGAATGTTCATCGCCTGCCATCTGTTCATGGCGATCGTCATCGTGATGACACTTCGATTGATGCCGTCTCAATGCTTTCTTCACCCCCACAATCTCCTGGTCGGGAAGTTTTCACCAGTATGCAAATGGACCCTCGCGATCAGCGCCAACAACTGGATCGCCGTGACCAGTCGAAGAACCAGCTCCGCACGTCAAATTCTGAGGATACTCTTATGAATGCTAATCAGAATCGGGACCGTAGTCGTCTCCGGTACTCGCATTTGCCAGAGCATATTACGATGTTTCCGGGCCCTCCCAACTCTCAACGTCCAACTGCTCCAGTCGCTCCGGGTGGTGTCAAATCAAGACCAATGACCGCTTCACGTCCATCGAAACCATCTATTGCGGAGAATACACCAAGCCGTCCTTCATCTGTTGTCATGTCACGACGTAAGAGCCTGAACGGCCTCACCATCGGGCCTCCTTCTGCGCCTCCTCCGAACTGTCCTCTGCCGAAGATCCCATCTGCATTCATTAAGCCATCACCGCAATCCTCATGGCCCGACCACTCTCCGCCAATGTCTCCTGTCGAAGACGCTGAGAGGAGCATCGCCACTATCACTCCGATTGACGCTACGCACAGCAATCTTCCACAAGCTTTACGAAGCGCGACATTCAAATAAACGCATATAACGTCGGCATCCTCGGCCTTGATTCATCATCACCACCCCTCAAAATATACTCACTCATTCCGTCACCGAAAATTCTTCCCTCGCCACGGCTCGGACAGTCTCACGGCATGCATATATCCGCAGCGATCTAGCGTTCTTTCGTTCCATCTCATCCTTCCGTCCAATATCTCATCATATCTCCTCATTTTTTTTTTCGCATGATACCATACCATACCAATCATATCCCCATCCCGCCACCATCACGCATTTGACATGTCGTATCATGGCCTCTCCTCATTCGTTGACTCTCGAGATATCCCGCGCTGAATGCGTCTGCGTATTTTAATTCTGCATTTTTACGTTCTTGTATAATAGTTATCTGTGTGCGTGTGTATGTGTTTTATTAACTAACAAAAATTCTGGCATCACGTGGGGTTTGGCTCGGGATTAGGGATAGACTTGGATTAATAGAAGAACTATACAATACTATACTACTATTATACAATCAGATATGTTTCCAATCTTTTGGCTCGTGTCTCACGCACCTTGGGTAATTGTAAGTGCACCCTCCCCACTACTTACGTCCTGAGCTTACTCTCAGCAGGTGCTTTCCTCATCTGAACTCTAACGAGTGTCGGGCGATGCTACGCTCTTGCCGCACCCTGGCCAGAGCTCGCTGGTTTTAGGGTTGCGGAAATATATCTCTTCGACGTTATAGTGCATGTGAATAACGACCTGCCAGTTCCTTCGGTACAGGCCCGACTACGGCTTCCAAGGAATATGTTGTGCCCCACGTGGGTGGATTCGGGGCCGCTCTTGAAGTAGGCTCTGGGGGTTGCTGTGACGATAACTGCTACAACGTTTCATCCAATGCCACCGGATACAGCCCCAAGATGAACACGCTATGAAAGCCACCTCCAGTCTGCAACGGCCCAGTGTGCCCTGGGCTTATTATACATCATTTATGGTGGAAATGGCCGACGGTTGCCACGGTACGCCCCTAGACTTCGTTGGCGAGCAGTTCGCTCGCGATGTCCATCTTGAACAGCCTAATCCTGTCTAAAGACACAGAGATAAGGACATATGGAAGCCCAATGCAAAGGTTGCCTGCCTCTCAGTCGGCCGCCATCAGCTATTAAGTCCTGCCGGCAACGGTACCCTTTGGTCCCGGACATTGCCAAATCTATACCAAGTCTGAATTGCGCCTGTGTTGATTTTCCAATTGGGAGCTTCGACAAGGCAAAGACGAATCTCATTTCCCCCCGATATGGTTGGCATAGCGTACTTTGGAGTTTCGCGGACTTACTCTGCATGGTTAGGCTACCTACTTTCGTGCGCGTCCACCTCCTTGAACTGATTTATCGAGGCGTGTCCCTAAGCGCGGGGTCGACTTCAGCGGCCACGAAAGCAATCCCACCCCCGCTGAGGAATCGTTCCCACGACCCTACGGTGACTATGGCGCCCCCCTCTAGAACTCGCACCAGGCTCTCCTGCGACAAGTACACAGTCGGCTGGCTGTGCGTTTTAGACTACGAATACGATGTCGCCACAGCTCTTCTCGACGAAGAGTACGACACTCCAACCAAGCCTCATCACGATCCTAACTTCTACACCGTCGGGCGGATCCGAGGACACAACGTTGTCATTGCCAAATCCACCCGCACAGGGACGGCAGATGCCTCAATAGCTGTTACACACATGCTTCGAACGTTTAACAAGATACGCTTTGGGTTGATGGTGGGCATTGGTGGTGGCGCTGCGAATGCCCCGGGATCGCAGGACCCCAAATTTCCGACAACGGATATCCTTCTTGGGGATGTTGTTGTTAGCAGCCCAAAAGGGAATCATGGTGAGTTGATCTTGAATACTGGGTTGGCCCTGGGCTAAGGTGCGATATAGGCGGGATCCTACAGTATGACAAGGGCAGGCAAGGACCTGGGGCATATGGGATTCAGTCACACTTAAACAGCCCCGGTGACCTACTGATCTCGGCTATCGGCAAGCTCTCGCAGGATCACAGGTTTAATCAAGGGAACATGGCGGCGTACATCGAAGAAGCGCAGTTGAAGCTCGGAGCCCTGGGCATGAACTATTATATCTTCCCGGGCCGCCACAATGACCTCCTGTTTGCGGCTGATTACAACCATGCCAACACGAGGCATAGTGACTGCCGGAACTGTGATTATGCCAAGGCTGTTCGATATTCGGTGCCGCGAAATGAACCAGTTGTCCACTACGGGCTCATTGCGTCTGGAAACAGTGTCTGTCGGGACACGCGCCTGCGTGATACCCTGCGACGCGATCACAAAGTCATATGCTTCGAAATGGAGGCGGCTGGCTTGATGAATAACTTTCCATGTCTCGCCATTAGAGGGATCTCGGACTATGCTGATAGCCACAAGAATGATGTGTGGCAGCCGTACGCGGCCCTTACAGCGGCTGCGTATGCGAAAGATCTCCTGGAGCTTATTGAGCCACAGGAGGTTGCAGGCGCAGTGACGGCTCTGGATAAAGGTATGTCTAACTGATAGTTAGGAAGAGGGGCTAGAGAAGTTTGGGTGTTGGAATGATAGGGTTGACCGCTTGAATGAAGTACTTGACAGTAGCTACCGCAAAAATATTTTGTATTGAATCACCCCTCTTGATTTCCAGGATAAACAATAGCGGACCTATACGGTTGGCATGCCCACCGGGGGATGGCTGGCCGACTCGAATGTGTTTAGGTACTAAGTCGATAAAGCTCGTCGTCAGCTCCGACGCTATGCTGAAGCAGGGGCAGGGGCAGTATCCGAGACCTGATCAGCTGTGCTGATAGGAAGGGTGTTATACCACTCCCGCTCGGGAGAACGTGCCCGGATCTCGTGGGACTCTTCCTCAGGTATCATGATCGCCGTTGTTCCTGTGGGATCAATGGTGCAGAAGCGGATGGTGATGCTCATGCTGATGCTGGGGAGGATGTAGATACAAACCGTGACACCGAACCGTCCCTGGTTCTCAAGGGCATGGAAATAGGATTGAATTCGACTGAGGAAAGATGTCTAAGTGGGGCTGGGGCGAGTTCAACCTTCGGTTCCCGAAAGCCGCCTTTGTCTGCGATCCATAATATACTGCTGGTGATAATCATCCATGGGCTCAAGTTGGGCGTGAACGAGACCAACAAGACAGGACATAAGACGGATTGAGATGGAACTAACTCATTGACCCGAAGTTATGAAATAATATATACCGCAAAAGAGGACATCATGAGAAGAATCGTATTGAAACTACACCAGAACTCCCTTCCAAGATCAGAGCCCCTCTCGACTAAAAGTCCCTAATCATCCGACTGGATATAGCAAGTTAAGACAAGGGGAAGAAAAAAAGGTACAAATCACATACGCATTGGAATTAGAGGCAGAGAATGGTTGAATGGAAACGCAGCTCGTGAAATGATTTTTTTGTACGCAGGTAATGCAGTGTCAAAGCCATAGCCAAAGCCAAAGTATGTCAGATGCGCTAGAAGAGAAGACATAAACGTAGCGCAGTGCAGTTCTATAACATTCATTCGTCCGTGACTTCTTCGACTCGCGGGGCGAGATTGCGCTTCACCGGGCCGGCTGCATCGGATGTTGAAGGGGTTGTTGCGGTTGTCGTTGCTGTCGGGGCGGATTCTGTTGCTTGAGAGGCGGGAGCTTCGGATGCGCCTTCTGCGCCCTGCTTGGATTTCTTCTTTTTCGCTTTCTTGGTCTGGGTGACTTGTTAGTTTGAACACAGTATAACAAATCAAGGCTTGAGCATACCTCTTGCCAACCCCACAAGGGCTTGAAACTGTCGAAGAAACCAACATCCTCAAATAGGTTGGGGAAGAGCCAGAGGCCGGGAGGGACAGCAAAGACGGTGATGCAGAAGAGAATAAGACGGAATATGGCCATGGCGAAGAAGAGACCCAGCAGGCCCATCATGCCCACACTCAGATACCACACTCCCTGTCGGAGCATGATAGGCCAAAGAGGGAAGAGCACGACTGCGAAGATACCGGCTACAACAGCAGCGGCCATGGCCTTCTGCTTCCACTGAGGTCCATCGTACAGCCAGACGTAGTGCATCATTGGGTCGGCTTCTTGGTGTTGCTCGATCTTGACGGTCCAGAGGCCCTTGACTCGCTTGGCGGGCTTTGCGTGGCCATGCCCAGCGTGGGGGTCAACTTTCGAGACGCGAAGAGCGAGGATTGATAGGGGTAGGAGCTTGAACACGTTCTCGGCGGAGGCGCGGTCCGTTACGGGGGGGAGGAGGGCGTTCTTCTTTTGGGCCTTTGCGTATGCGGGTGACTCGAGGGCACGAATAGCGCGTTTCACTAAGCATTGCAAGTCAGCAATGTCGCTGGTGAAGCTCCAGGTCCTAATTACCTTTGAACATATCCTTCCGCTGGCCATCCAAGACACAAGTTCTCGTCTTGAGGTTCTGCGATCGCAGGAACTGCGCGACAGCGATCGCCTTGGGGTTCTTGGGGTTATTCGGGTTGACAGGGACCTGCTGCGTGTGCTGTTGGGGTCCTGGCTGCGGCCCTTGTCCAGGCGGGCCCTGCTGTCCTGGCTGTCCTGGCTGTGCGGCACCACCCTTTCCTTGTGCCTGAAGCTGGCGCTGAACTTCCGCAGCCTTTTGTTGGGCGGCAAGTGCACGCATTCTCAGCTGCGCAACATATTGCTCGGTTGTGACACCCTGCTTAGCAGCCTCTGTGTTCAACTGCTCGCGCTGCTGCTTGGCGAAGTCTTCGGGGCTCATTCCTCGCCTGGCCGCTTCAGCAGCAAACTGCTGCTGCATGGCGGCGATTTGCTGAGGGGAGGGTTGGCCGGGAGCGGCCATTGTGAAGTGTATTCGGTATCGAAGGTGCAAGTGAAAAAAGGAGACCGAGATGTTGAACAAAGAAGAGTCAAGGTTTTAAGGCCAAGTTGAGACGAAAGACGTGGACGTGAACGTGGAAATGGGGAAGTGGCCAGATAAGACCCCAATCGACCCCCTGACCGCCTTTGGTCTCCGCTTGCCCTTCTTCACCTCGTCCGACGTCAACACATTCATTGACGACGCGTGCCGAGTTTATATATACCGATCCTATTATGATTAAGGGTCTGCGCCTTGATGTCCCTGAAATTTGACCCGGATGACTCTTTGCTGAACTCGTCCTGGGCCACGGTCCTCCTGGTCAGTCAGTCCCTGAGGTGAATGAAACACGCCCAAAATTGAGTCTAATGCTATCGCAGAGCGAACGAGATGTAGCCGGCCAAGTCCCGATTAACTTCGTCACCACCTCTGCCATCTCCGTTCGCGCGGCTTGCTTCGGAGACAACACGTTCGAGAGATCTGCCGCCGAGAAATGCCTCTCCAACCTGATCGCCGTAGGCTACCGACGCTTTAACCTCGATGTATACTGGTCGACAGAGCTTCGGCGCTGGCTTCTCTGTCCGGTCTCGATTCCACAAGACGTTCACATTGTGACAGCCTCGCCGGATGCGACTCCAACATCTACTGCGGCAGTTTCAGAAGGCACCGTCACTGCGGAGCCGGACGAGTCGTCCAATCGGCTCCTCTACGAGCTTGGTCCTTATCAGTGCTCGGATGACCTCGATCTACCAGACTTGCTCGACATCTTCCACGATTTCTTCAAAGACACCAATTCTGACTTGGTTATTTACCTGAGATACTTATCTCTCAATCTCCATGTTGCAGCCGATCCCACGTCTCCTAACGAGCCGGCCTCGACTGTCACTGGCGCAGATCTCCCGGTCGGTTCCGAGCACGCGAGCTATGTGCTGAAAGACAAACTGGGATCGTACATTTACACTCCTTCGCAGCTATTCGAAGACCGGCAAGACTTGAATGACTCGTGGTATGGGGTTGATGATGCGTATAAGCCAATTGTCCAGTACTTCACTATAGAGCAAGACCCGGAAGGCGTACAAAGCACCCCTGACGGTTGGCCCAACCCAAAGTATATCCAATTGGCTGCTGAGCGACGGCTGCTGGTTGAGTACGGCTTGGTTGACCCGCAGCTTGACGACTATGATCTCTCGGCAGAGAACGAGGTTATGTTTTCTCCTGGATATCTGACGTCCACGGTCCCGGTTTCCACAGCAGACGATGGAAGTCTAGATTCCGGCTGTATATACGACGCAGACGAAACTGACATCGCGAATGTCAACGCCTCCTGGGCTATATCAAGCCAGATCCCGCTCCCTAGGAATCTCAGCGATGACCAGTCCCTTCGGTACATTTCCGACCTCGTCATAAACTTGACAGCATGCGGAATCACCTCAACGCTCAACGACACCCTCTTCGGCGACACAGCCGACAACACCCCAGATCCCTACCGAAACCTCACTCTGTCCTCCTCCTGGGCCTGGACTGCCGGCCAACCCATCGACCCAACCTCAGCCCTCGACTCTGCAGACTCGGACGACCTCCGCTGCGCGGTACTGGACATTTCAGACGGCGGCCACTGGCACACCGCAAACTGCAGCATGACCCGCCGCGCAGCCTGCCGCGTCGACGACCAACCCTTCCGCTGGGCCCTTTCGCGGGACCCACTCTCCTACGCAGATGCCTCCAAAGCAGCCTGCCCAGACGAGGGAACCGCCTTCGCCGTGCCCCGCACAGGCCTCGAAAACACCTACCTCTACCGCACCCTCCTCTCGCAACCAATCGACCTGATCGATGCCGCCTCTGATGACCCGCTCCTCCACGAAGTCTGGATCGATTTCAACTCCCTCGACGTCGTAACCTGCTGGGTCACTGGGGGTCCCGACACGACGTGTCCGTACACTTCGGATCCAGATCAGCTCGAACGCCGGACCGTGCTTGTTGCTGCTGTCGCGGGTATCGTGATCTGCATCATTGCCGCGCTCACACTTTTCGTCAAATGTAACGCGAATAGACGAAACTCGAGAAGAAATCGGAGGGTTATTCAGGGGTGGGAGTACGAAGGCGTACCTTCTTAGATTTCTTTCCTTTTTTTTTTGGATTCCACTTCTCCCTGATTCTGTTGTTACTGGAGCCGCCGAGCTCATTTTGATACCCACTTACATAACAACCTTGGATGAACGTTCAAAGCAATTTTGACTTGTGATGAGAGACTTGGTATTCATTCATTCCAGACTAAAATGTCCTATCTACGCCAAACACTTAAGTACAAAAGTAAAGTGAGTATCACAAAAGGGCAATCCAAGCCCAAATCCATCGCAAATCGCATATCCCAGAATGCCATGAAAATCCCATCAATCCATCAATACCAATCAATCATCCTTCATCGCAAAATACATTAGTCGAATGTCACATGCAACATATGCAAAACCATCAACCGGGCGAGCTTTTGCTCCTTTTTTTCTTTCTTCCCTTGCTTGCATCATCTCTTCCTGTGGTCAAGTTAAAGTTGGTCTTGTCTCGGGTATCAATCAATCCATCCATCACATCCATCCCATCTTCACATCAAAGCCCCGCAAACCTCGCCCACCCCGCCGCGCGAACCGGCGACGAAGAGCCAGATTTCGCATTCGGACTGACACCGGCACTGGTAGGCGCACTCCCATTCGCAATCCCACCACCTCCTCCTCCAACAGACTTCATCACATCAATCCCGCCCCGCCCTTCCTCAGCCATCTTCCCGCTAACGTCTCGTCGCCGACCAACGCCCAGACCAGCGATATAGTTCCCGTACGACGACCCCTGCACGCCGCGGCGGGCAAAGTCGGCTCCGGAGTTACTGACCACGCGGCCCTTGCGGTCGCCTTCTGAGGCGTTGGGATCGAGGGCTGCCATGGGTGCGGGGGATTCGTCGACTTCGTCAACGTGTTTGAGAGGGCCGTAGGAGGAGTGTTTGTCTGTCTTGCGCTTGACGAGTTTTGTTTTCTTCGCTGAGGGTGACTGTGCGGGAGCGGCTGTGCCCAGGACATTGCGCAGGCCGGCTTTGCCGTCCATGTCGCCGTAGAAGTGGCCGTCCTTTTCTGAGCTGTCGAGTGGGGGAACCTTGGTTTTCGTCGGGGTCGGCGAGAGGTTCGGAATGGCGCCGAGGACCATACGGGACGGTGTCTTTTTGATTTCGGGCGTGGACTCGGAGAGGATCGGTTGCGGGGTTGGCGGGTTTAGGGCTAGCGGGTTGACCTTGAGTGTTTCGGCGATGGATTCGTCGTCGCTGTCGTGGTGGTCCTGGAAGATGTTGATGCGGTGGTCGCCGATGTCACCCTCGTCCCTGCCGTGGTCGTGGTCGTGGTCGTATAGGCCGTTCCTGCGCACGTTGTGCGAGTCGTCTTCGGTGGCATAGTACTCGTGCATGGCGAGGGATTCGTACTCGCCGCGCAGATCCTCGGAGATAGTCTCGCTGATCTCCCAGCCGTACTTCTGTGCCAGGCCCATCCAGTCGACCATACCGGTTGCGGATGCCGGGGTTTCAGAACGGCTGTACACAGAGGACGATTCGCGGGGGGCTGGATGCTGGTTCTTGGCTTCTTCGACTGGTGAAGCGGAGCGTGAAGAGTAGGCAATCCAGTTGTCTGAGGCGGGGCTGACGCACTGAGACCGGTTCGGGACCTCGGGCGAGGGCTGGCGGACTGGAGTGCTACAAGGGATTGACGAGGTGGACCGGGTCACGATCTCGTCGTTGTGCAGTGGAATTTCGTACGTGGTGTCCTCGAGAGTGTTTGCGCGGTACTGGAATGGCATCTGCGGTATGGAAGACTGCGATCCTCCTCTCATCTTGGTCAAGTCAACCGGCACGCGGAGCGAGTTGTCCTCTGAAATCGAGGACTTGGCTCGAGTGTGTGTAAACGGAATCGTACGGGGAGCACCGATCAAAGGCTGCGCGGCCGACATGGTCGAGTCTAGAGTAGAGCTACTAGCATGCTTCTCGGCAATCTCAGATTTGGTGCGCTTGTGCGGGCGAGCCGTCAAGTTGTCTTCGAGAGGGTTGAGATCAGGAGGAAGCTGCGCGATCTGGCGGAAGATGTTGCACAGCCAGGCGGAGATCCCGAGAGAGATCAAGTGCAGGCCTCCGTTGATAACACTGAGATAGAAGGTTGCTTTTGCGATTGTCATGATGACATCGACGTCAGTGCTTAGAAGCGTCTGCCAACTATAGGTGCTAGAGTTGTACTCCATGTACCCCAGGTACGCAGCGAAGCCATAGAACGGTACCAGTCCAAGATCTAGTGTCGACGCAAACAGCATATAGCTAGCCTGTGAGCCAGGAGGTCTGGTAACTGGAGAGCGGCATAAGTGGTAGATGCCATAGACTGTGTGGAGGATTGCTACTGCGGGCTTCGCGAGGTCAGCACACTCTGAAAGCTACGAGTAGGGTTAACTTACGCCAACGCGAACAATCCATATTAACGAAGTCGCAACACCTTTGATGACAATGGCGCAGAACAAAGAGCCCAGCGCGCCAAGCAGCGCAAGCACCCGCAGCCCCAATTGTACCCTCCGCCCGTAAAAGACCTTGCCCTTTGTCCTCGGGCTCATCGGAGTCCAGAGCGACCGGCCATCGGGAAGGTTAGAGTACTGCAATAGTTAGCGCATGCCATGATGAGCAATTGGTATGCATACCGAGTCCGGGTGACGGTTGAAGTTGACCAGCGGCCCCTTCGGCTTCGACTTCGGCGCAGGTCGAGTCCAGCTCGACTCCGTCACGGCCTTGGGGTTGAATGGACGATCGGTCGGGCCCTTGAACCTGAAGGCGTCCGGGTGGCCGTACATGTATGGAGGCGACGAGTTCCCCATGGTGAAGCGTTCGCCCACGCGAAAAGCGGGGGAAGCACAGGAATGCGACAAGCGAAGGCAGATACTCTGGCAGTTCTGGAAGGAATGGAAGAATGAGGACGGATCCGATTCAGGCACAGGAATGACAGACGGGAACGAGGGAGAGGGCGACGATAAATCCCCGAGAGCTCGTGCAGAACCACGTCTCCAGTATACAGAGTCGATAGTGCGAGGGAGAGACTGACGGGGAGTGGAGAGAACCAGATGCGCTCGTGAGGCTGAACCGCCGCAGGAACCGTCAACACTGGCCCGTTGCGCCGGCAACCGGAACTGTCTGCTTATCGATAAGGTCACGTGGTGTGCATCATCCGAGGTCGGCTTCGCGATCGCCAGCGATATTTTAGACCCTTCGACAGGTACTGGTATTCCCCGCAAGATGAGCCTTCAGCGTGCGCCGTATATTTGTGCGCAATGTACGGGTCGCTCTCCCCGGCTGTTGCACCCGGCCAAGCGCCATCTCTTCTCGCAATTCCCGCAACGCCGCCATAGTAGCCAGGCAGTCCAGACGGACCGGCCGTTCCGTGTTGCCGTCGTAGGCTCCGGGCCTGCTGGTTTCTACGCAGCATATCGTCTGCTGGGCAAGGTAGACAATGCGGTGGTTGACATGTACGAGAAGCTTCCGGTGCCGTTTGGCCTGGCGAGATACGGCGTAGCTCCCGACCATCCCGAAGTCAAGGTACGTCGCGAAATGGACAATTTAGCCTCGAAATGACTAACACGAGATAGAACTGCGAGGAGAAATTCACAGAGGTCGCGGCCTCGCCACGTTTCAACTTCATTGGAAATGTTGAGCTGGGCGAAACTCTACCTCTCTCAATACTCAAACCGCACTACGACGCCATTCTATTCGCGTATGGCGCTCCGAAGGATAAGAAGCTGGGTATTCAAGGAGAAAATGCCTTGCGGAACGTGTACTCTGCACGCGAGTTTGTCGGCTGGTACAACGGGCTGCCAGAGCATCGAGATCTTGCTCCCGACCTTACTTGCGGAGAGAATGCAGTCATCATCGGCCAAGGAAATGTGGCATTAGACGTTGCGAGAATCTTGCTATCGGATGTGGACCGTCTGGCGAAGACGGACATTGCAGACTATGCGCTTGAGAAGCTCTCGAGAAGCAAGATTAATCGAGTCCGAGTCGTCGGCCGTCGGGGCCCGCTACAGGTATGCCCAAACATCTAGAGACTTTCGCACAATCTAACAGTATCAGGCCTCATTTACAATTAAAGAAGTCCGTGAACTTCTTCAGCTCCCGTCTGTCTCATTCGACCCCATCCCGAAAGACCTCTTCCCTCCAGAGGAAACCATCGCAGCCCTCCCCCGCGCCCAAAAGCGCCTGATCCAACTCCTCGCCAAAGGCTCAACCAACGACCCAAGCACAGCCACAAAATCCTGGTCGCTAGACTTCCTCCTATCCCCAGAATGCCTCCACT
The DNA here is from genome assembly GCA_025688815.1 of Aspergillus carlsbadensis. NCBI lineage: Eukaryota > Fungi > Ascomycota > Eurotiomycetes > Eurotiales > Aspergillaceae > Aspergillus > Aspergillus carlsbadensis. The sequence goes on from MU628175.1 coordinate 346,428, forward strand.
GGTCCCCCAAATTCCCACACCGCCTCTCCCACGTCCGCTTCTCCCGCAACGAGCTAGACCCCACAGACCCCTTCAGCCCAAGCTCAAAGGTCTCACCCAAGTTCCTCTCCAGCGGAAAGCGCGCACAAATCGATCTTTGCGCGAATACATTCTTCCGCAGCGTCGGGTACAAATCCCTCCCGTTGCAGGGCCTAGCTGATATCGGCGTGCCATTCGATGATGGCCGCGGCGTGATTCCCAACGACGGCTTCGGGCGCGTTACTGTTCCTCTAGACGCGGAGGCAGGGTCCCGCGATACATTACCCGACGGCTCGTTGATTTCCCATCTCCCCGGACTATACTGCGCCGGGTGGGTGAAGCGCGGACCAACGGGTGTAATCGCCACGACGATGACAGACGCCTTCAGCACGGCGGATGCCATTGCCGCAGACGTCGCTCAGAACGGTACATCCCTGCTGAATCCGAATGAGGGTACGAGCCTTGGATGGGAAGGTGTCCGGCCCGAGGCGGAGAGGCTCGGCGTCCGGGCGACGAGCTGGGAGGATTGGGAGCGGATTGACCGCGCGGAGCGAGAGAGGGGTGCGCAGAAGGGCAAGGCCCGGGAGAAGTTTGGGCGGGTCGAGGAGATGTTGGGGGCTTTGTAGATGAAGTGTATACTAGAATAGAGAAATAGATACCATTCCACTTTCATAAACAATTATTCTTGAACGGTTACGGCAAATACGGCATGTGTGGCATGTGTGGCGGGAATCTTCTTCCATATCTACTGTGGCTTCCCACAAGCTCAGGATGCCCTTAGACCATAGCCAAAACGATTGATTGCATGAAATATAGACTATGAGATTGGGATAGAGTATCCTTCCCACTAAATATTGAACATGCACCCTTGTGGCAATTGCATTCTGCCCTAGGTTGGCCTTGGTATGGTCATTTCCCAGCCAGCTGAACAGCTGTTGAATGGACCTCTCAGTAACTGCATGCTGTTGTGCTATACCAAGTGGCTATCAAATTATTGACTTCCTGAAGTCGAGTTGTCGAAGCCATATGGAGGCGCCATCTATTTAATGAGGGATTTCCTACCTAAATTCCTTACTGCACCGCTTAAGAAACGTGCTTAGCCCTTACACATAAGGTTAATGTGATGCTCACCTCACCCGGACTAGTACATTCCAATCAAGTTTAATTGAGGGATTTCCAGAGCCGCGAGTCTTCTAGAGGAGATCTCGTCCTTATTCTGAGGTAAAAAGGTAGCTGGGTCTTGACATGTCCTAGGGGACTCGAGTTCTATCTAGCTTGTGACGTTGACTGCAGCTATGAATCTCCCTGCACAGGTGAACTGTTAACCGGAAGGCATAAGATCCTCTGGAGAGGAAACTGGTTGATCGTTTTGCCTGGGTCCTTGGTTATATTGTTCTGCAGCCAGCTATTCAATTCGCGACAATGCTCACAGACGCATGCCGTCATCCTAGACTACACTACTGGAGGATAAGAAAAAAAAAGAAAATTGCATGGTACTACACCTGGGCCAAGTCAAGAGCACTTTCCAAACTCTGTGTCTCTGTCCCCCGGACCCCGCTTACTCTCACAGACCTGGATAGGTGATTCGCATGTCATACGTACGACGGGCAGATCCGAAAAGCAAATCAGCCGCCGCCCCCCAAGTCAGCCTGCAGACACCTTAGGAAAACCCTGCCCGGCCTGCTGTACGAAACCAGCGTCTTGACGGGATCGACCGGGGATTTCGCACCAATTTGTCCGGGGGCGCTAAAATACTGTTTGTATCTTTTCAGAGCCGAGTCCAGCCTGTTCTGTTTAGTCCATCTGATGTAAACGCCTCCTTTTAGTGCTGGATTCGGATTTAGGGCTCTCTAGGGCGAACTGGATCTAGGGTCGAGGCCCTTGTATCAATAATCGAGTGGGTTCCAACCGCATGTTACTCACCAACCGGCGAGGCAGTCTTCTGTAACCCTTTAGATCTAGGCTACGAGTAGGTGGTTTGGTGGTGCGGTGCATCCCGCTGGGGCTGTAAGCCTGCTACGTACAGACGTTGCCGGCGGCGGCCTTGCCATGTCGAGTCACGACGAAAGCCGTGTCGATCAACAAACGAGCTCCTGCTGCTGGACCATAACCTTATCAGACCCATTGCATACATCGGGGCTTAGCGAGGAAAGAGCGGTGGCTGATAGGTCCTGACACTTAAGAGATCAATGTTTGTTTTGGAAAGCCGTACTTGAGTTAGGGCTAAAGTGAGCGAGAGGAAGGATAACGAAACAGTCCATCATTGCCACTCTCACAATAATGGAGCTAGATCTCGAAGACTTTCCAATGAGGCTCGGAGTTTGCAGCTGATCAGGTGCCTCCCTGTGAGTCTGGCTTGTGCCTGTCCTACATGACAGACGAACAAAACCAACAGTCAGGGGCAGGGATATAGTTGGACCGGCCTTGGCTCGTAAGTCCGGCTAGCACCGTCCTTTAAAATACATATGCAGCTCGCATTTCAGCCTAATCAGTCTATCCATCTATAGAGAGTACGGCACCATGTCTTCGCAGACCATTGTCCTAATCGCAGGTAACCTATTCCACCCGATCTCCCACAACCCTACCCAACCCCACCCTAACAACCATCTCCAACCAGGCGCAAACCGCGGCCTCGGCCTCGAAACAGCAAAGAACCTCGTCCTCTCAGACAAAACCTACCACGTCATCCTCAGCAGCCGCAACACAACCAAGGCCACCGCAGCCGCAGCAACCCTGCGCGCCCACCCGAGCATCAAAGGCAGCATCTCAACCGTCCAACTAGACGTAACCGCCGACTCCTCCATCGCCGCCGCAAAAGCACACATCGAAGCGACCTTCTCCCGCCTCGACATCCTCGTGCATAATGCAGCCATCTACTCCCTAACTCCATCCCTGGACCTCAACACCCTCCGCGCATCCCTGGAGACGAACCTCCTCGGCGTCGGCGCCGTAACGGAGTCATTCCTCCCGCTCCTCCGGAAATCGAAACTCGCCTCGCCGCGCCTGGTCCTGGTTTCGTCTTCTAATGGCTCGCTGGCGTATAACTCGGACCCTGAATCCCCGCACGGCGGGACGTATGCGAGCGAGTATCGCATTGCCAAGGCCGCGCTGAATATGCTGCTTGTGCAGTACCATGCGAGTTTGAAAGACATTACTGTGCTGGGCGTCGACCCGGGGTTCTGTGCGACGGAGGCGATTGGGGATGCGGATGCGTTGCGGAGGCGGGGGGCTGCCGAGCCCGAGGTTGGTGGGCGGGTTATTGCGAGGGTTATACGTGGGGAGGAGGGGGTGCCGGGGAGGGTGGTTGGGCCGCCGGGGGTTCTTCCCTGGTAGGGAAGAGAGTATCTGCTATGCTATGGTATACTATGCCATGCTATGCTGTGCTGTGCCTTGCTCTTATCTATGGATATTTTGCTCAGGGTCGATGCTGGACTACTTGATAGAAACGCTGCTTTGGTAGCCCCGACTCTGTCCAGGGCCTCTCCGCAAAAGTGTTCTCAGTTCATATTCTGGCTTACTCTTGTAGGTAGGAACAGAACCCATAGAATATGGACTCGATTCTGCTATTGTGGTAACTGGGGGCTCCGATGGGGGTCTGGTATATGTATACTTCACAAGCAGATATGTACAGCACAGCAAATCGATATCCTGGATCTTATTGAGTACAAAGATCACCTCTTGCAGACCGGATCGTAAGGTACGGACTGAAAAGCAGCATTGACTCATATAATAAGATAATCGCTCTGGAAGCCATTACCGGTCGTGTCTGTCTTGAAAGCTGTCAGTCGCGTAGACACTGGCAGAGCGTCTCCAGAACCACTTACAAACGCGGTCCAGAGTATATTCTCAAACTCCCGTTTAACCTGCTCCGCCCGTGCGTCCCACACCTGCCGCAGCAACATCTTGGGCAGGTCCGTGCTGAATCCGGAGATGGCCGTGATCCCATCAAGCCGAAGTATCACGTAGTGGCGCGAGTGCCGGGAGATGCAGTCCGCTCCTGCGATAAACAGCGGCAGGATGACCAACTCCAGCGGGCCCGTCTGAATCTCAGAAACTGCATCGAGTATGGCCGTGACGGAGTCCTGGATGATCGCTGCCTCGGCGGGCCGCTCGGGGGACAAGAGCCGGGACGTGTGCAGGATGAAAGCGTGCCGGAAGGTTTCGCCAACCGCCGCCCAGCTCTTGTTTTCGCCATCGTCGCCAGCTGGAAACGCCCAATCGGACAGTTGCCACGAGTACATTTTCAACTGGACGCCGAGGAGGAGCTGCTTGTATTGCTGGCGGTCGATGCCGCCCATGTCGTGGGATTTTGCGTATTCCAGGGCGTCGCCGACCATGAGGAATAGATCCCTGGGACACCCGTTGACTTGTTCGAATTTGGGCGTGCTCAGCGCGATAATGGTCTGGCGGAGCCCGGGAGAAAAGCAGAGTCGCTTTGGGTCTGACAGTGATCGAATCACATCGAGCCTGGCAACGCGTTAGCTGGAGGGAGGTCCCGACGACCTCCCGGTGATTCGAGGACTGACCATGCCAGGTTACCCAAGAAGAAAATTGCCCGCTCGTCCTTGTCCGTTAATGTCGTGGACAATCTCAGCTGGCTGCAGATTGACATTGCGCCGGTGATGTGTGCACCATGTGTCGAGATGCCGGATTCGCATATCTAGTGAGATTTGGAATCAGCCAAGTCAACTTGATTGAGACTGGCTGAACGACGAACATCATGTAGAAGAAGCAGTTGTATCGTGGCGAACAGTCCGTCCCGCTCATTCTCGTGCGACTGCGGAGAGATGCCATTCTCAAGGCTCTTCCTTAGGCAGCTGATGCATCGCAGTCGGTACTCGTCCGCCACCTCACGGAGATCCTCTACGCCATTTCGAAGACCATCATGGCATGCCGCAAGCCCCAGTACGGCGTAGAGAAGCCCGAGCTGCTCGTACGCCAATGGCAAGACATATGACCTGTAGGGGTTCTCTCCTTTGCCTTTGTTCTTCCTAGCTAGCACGATTTGATGCGGACAGATTACCGTGTCGTCTGCAAGGTGAGCACTTAGAAATTCAAATCCTTACAGTGACTACGCCAGGAGAACATACAATATGTCAACAGGCGCTGTGTTTGCTCCTGCAAAAGCAATTCATCCAATTCCGTCATCTGGCCCCCCCGCTGCGCCTGCGGATGCGGCTGCGGCGAGGGGCTATAGTCTATGGAGGATGATGACCACAGGCCAACTCCCTCATCCCAAGACTCGGAGACTAACCCTCGCCGCTGGAGCGAGGTGCTGATACGGTTCCAGGGAGGATGAGGCTCCGCGTCCACTACACCACCTCCTGCGGAGCGAGGCACATGCACATCCGTAGGCGAGAGCTCCCCCTCGTCAGGTTGAAGCGCCGCGCGCTTTCGCTTCCGGGTGGTATACCTCCCAGTCGCCTTGCGCGGTTCGGTGGCGGTGACGGTGACGGTGACGGGCTTGAACTGGAAGGTGTCTGGGTACCCCTTGCACTCGAGCCCTCGCGTTGCACATCGCTTGCAGACGGGCCTTGCGCGGTCGCAGCGGCGGCATTTCTCGCGGCACGTCGCGCATGCTGGATCTGTTGTTCCGGTTGTTTCATTAAGCGCCTGCATACATGGGTTGGATGTGGCCTCACGAACCGCGCCTCGGCATTGTCTAATGTCCGACTCCGTACTATGCCATGTGGATGCCACGCTCAGTGGCTGGTTTGATAAAGAAGGAAAGAAAGACAGCTCGTCTGATATGCCTCGCTGTCCACAGTCTCGATCGGGTTGCGATGCCCGCATGAATCGGACGTCACAGTGGTTGTGGATGGAGCAGTGGCAGTGGCAGTGTGGCTTTTGCGTGAAACGACTCGAAATCCTAGATGAGGGGATCGGAATCACAGATCGGTGACATAAGAGAATCAGATAGATGCCGGCAATGAATTTGGGGTAGTCGCCGCATTCCCAATGCGTTTCTTATCTCCCGCATTGCCCAGCCATATCTGAATCGGCAAGGAGCGGTTTCGTGGTGGATCTAGCTTCTATGCTCTGACCACTCCAGGCTCGAGTTGTGCTCCATGGATCCATCTAGGTTCAAGGTTTGCGGCCTCACCTGCCCGATACGGCAATTCTTCGCGCCCCGGGGGGAAAGCAAAATTCCCCGGATGTCCACGCTTGGCGATAGGAGTTTGGCGGGTAAGAGAGCGAACTATCGGGCTATCTTGGGCCTTGGCAGTGTACATTGTAGAGACGAACTAACCCGTCAAGAACTCTCATTAGACTATTGTGGAGAGGTTGCGTGACGAGATGCGGTTCCTATAGAGGTTGTAGCAGGTGGTCCTTCGCTGTTTCCCTATATGACAGTCGGCAACGAGATGGCAACGGGCACGTACTACTAGGTAGATCCAATGCAGTATTCTTGATGTCAGTTCTTTTCCGGTCGACTGTTCTCCTAACAGGTAATGAGGTCCAAGCCCAAGCATCTGGTATCTAGCGTGTGCGCGGCCACTAGAAAACAGCCCGCGCAGGCAAAACAATCCCTCGTGTGATATCAGCGATTATGCTGGGTATAGTCCACAGTCTAAACAACCAATACTCCACTGCTGGGTATAGTCCACAGTCTAAACAACCAATACTCCACCCAGACTCCTACCGCGCAGCCTGATTAATAACCTCCCAATCAATCCTCGGCCCCTCAAACGACCTCCTCCCAGCAAAGAACCAAATGACGTTAATAATCACAAAAACCCCCACCAGGATAACCGGCGTATAATTCATAGACGTCAGCGAGACAGGCAGGTTCGGCGGCATGCAAATCAACACCCCCAGGACAACAACCCACAGCGTCGAGAAGACGTTGGCGAAGACCCCGAGCCCGAACCGGGTGAGGTCGAAGTATCGGCGCGGGAGGATGTCGCGGCCGCGGACGAGCAGGATACCCTGCGGGACTGTGTAGGAGATGTTCAGGAAGAGGACGGCGGATGTGATGATGGAGTTGAAGGCCGTGGTTGAGGCGAGGTAGAGGAGGCCGTAGATGCAGGTGAAGACGTATGCGGCGGCGGTTGCGTTGAGGGGGAATTGGAGCGTGGGGTGGATGGAGGAGAAGAAGGGGGCGAAGGGCACTCCGTGCTAGATGGTGTAGGTGGTTATTAGCAGCTTGCAAATCTGATCTGGCTGTGGAGGGAATACACGCACGTCTCGAGCAAATGCCCAGGCGAGTCGGCCGGCAGTAACCCACTGGCATGGAAGGCAGACTGGCCATGAAGTTAGCGAACAATCAATGATGACCCGGGATACGGTATTGCCTACTAGTGTAGATGACAAAAAGCAGGATGAACAGTCCCAGCGTGACGCTCCGGCTCCCGGTCCTGCAACACAGTGCATTAGCAGCCAGGGTTCTTTCCCCTCTAGGGCATCGTCTACTCACACTTGATAGATCAACTCCAGACTCGGCAGAGTCGCTGACCGCACGGCGTCAAGATCGCGCTGGAACAGCATAAGAACAATAAAGAGCGAGAGCGCAGTGCACAGCCCGATTGCCAACGTCAGAATGATAACTTGCGGAATGCGCTTGCCGGGCCGCGGCATCTCCTCGGAGATATGGATGACTTTGCTATAGATCAGCTTGGCTCGAGTGGAATGACAGGCTTCAAAAGTGGACGCACCTCCGTCAATGCCGCCAAAGGCGTACATGGAGTTACTGATGCTGAGCAGCCATGCTGTGCCATCGTTCCAGCCACTGTTCCCCAGTCCGGACTGCGTCAGGAAGCTAGCCGGCATTCGACTCTTGTGCATCACGAGTGCAACAATAAAGAAGATCAAGTAGCCTGATAGAGAGAGATAGAGAGACGCCTGTGCTGTGGCATACATCTTGGACGAGAAGAGGACGGGCAATACTGCGCTGTTTAGCATGTCACAGTTATCAAGAATACCACCATAATTGGGACACCTACTCGTTACAGTGGCCACGGCAACGTAAAGACAATAGGTCTGCCATTGATTCGCCGCGTAGTCAGGGTAGACAAAAGCGACGATTCCGTTGAGGACAACTGCCGCAAGCGAAATACCGGAGCAACTGGACAGAGGTCGGTCAGTCAGTTTCCATGGCTCGAAGCCAGACGAATCCACCGTACGTGACTGTCCACCAGGCGAGCATCGAGATCCAGCCAACGACATAGGCACTGTATTTCTTCGAATGTGCGGGACTCAGGATGTAGCAAAAGTGGTACTGTCCTCCGCTCGACTGGCAGCTGTTAGTTTGATCCCCAGATCATTTTGGCCATTGAGTAGGTAAACACATACTGGATACGCGGAAGCCAGCTCCCCCAGCCCAATCGCGACAACGCACTGAGCAAAAAATGCAACCAGCAGGCTGAAGATACACGTCTGCGAACCCCCATATCTCAAGTTCTGACCAAAGCAGCTCTAGCAGACGGTGCAGGTAAGCATTGTCAGCGTTCAGTCCTAGGGGTAATAGGCAACAGCTAAGCTTACAAGATACCCAATCCACGAATTCGTGATGGAAAAGCCCAGCCCCAGCGCGGAGATCCAGTTGAACTGGCGCGGCATGACAGCCTCGTGGCCGTTGGCGCGGAGAATGGCATCGTCATCGTGCTCTTCTAGATCACCCGGCTTGATACTGGCCCGATCAGTCGTGGCCATGCCTTCTTTGGTCGGTTTGCTGTGGGTATGAGGCATACTAAGATGAATATAGATGGCTTGGTCAGAAAAGAGGAAGAGGATATTGAGTGCTGTGGATTCCCCTCACCAGTGGAATCGTGTGTAACTATGTATATGCCGGGGATGGCAGGGAATTACAATTCCCCCAAAGCGAGGGGGCCCAATCAAGGTTGTGCATTTCGCGAGTGGGCTCGTCAGCCTGCCGTGTCCAATTGCAGGCCAGCATTTGAGACAAGGGCACGATGTCTCCTTGTTCCATGCTGGACGATAAGAAAGCGAGATAGGAGACCAAGATTAGCAGCCAAGTTGCGGAGGTTCTCCAAGGCTGCATCATTCTCCAAGGTTGGACGCATCACCTTAACGAGCAACGTTTTCCACCCGGGTACGATCCCAAGATTCTGCTTGGAAGATAGGTATCTGATCCCTCAGCAGTCAGCAAATAAGCGGCCTTGAGCAACCCCGCATGGAAGACAGATCCCGGCATAACCAAAGGCCCAGTGCCAATCAGAGTAAACAGACAAGGCTGGGGAAGAATATTCCAATTTGTATACTCTCCATGGTGTGTTCCCGCTACACGGCATTGTATGCTACTATACGGAGTAGGCACGTAAAGTCCACAACTAATACTGACGGTCAGAGCCCATACTGCTTCTTGCGGTATTTCAATTGACTCTCAGTATATGGCAGGGCCCTGTGTATCGCACTAAGCTAACAGCATGGTGAAATCCTGGCTGGCAGTCTCTAACACCAAGTCTCTAGTCCTTCTATCAACTATCCAGCATCGACTGCCAAGTCACACGGAGAAGAAAACAGCAGAACTATCCGAAGCGTGGGAGAATATCGAATCCATCGGATAGAACCCATCCCAGCGCCAGGAACCTGCGTCCTTGCCCCTGGGCTTTCATTGCCTATTTTGCAGAGAGGCTGTGAAAATAATACATGTATCACAAACTTGGCATTTAGAACCTCCTCAGCAGGATACCGTGGGATTCCTTTTATCCACTTTTTAGCGTTTAGGCAGGAGACTCGAGGACAACGTGCCTCCGTTTCTCCATGGGGAAAAGCCTCCCAACATGGGAACTTCTTCAGCTGCAACCGGCATTTGCGCGGATGAGGGCGTAGATCCGGTCTGGGCAGGCCGTATGGATTCTTTCCACGGAGCTAAGTGAAGGGGGGCCAGGTTGGAGTCCGGGCGAGGCCCAAAATAACGTGCGGATCGACTTGGTGCGTCCCATCAGGGCTTGGATGATAGACAATGCGAAACGTGTTGTGTAGAAGGCGACTACGCGATTCTTTACAGAGTCATGACAGGAAGGGAGTCCCAACACCGGGGCATCCGCAACAGCCAACTGGAAAGTCTAGAGCACCAAAGGTTCATGTGTTCATGTGCGGGGCCGGGCGTCGCATTCTGGTTCCGATTGTGGAGGAGAACGAGTCCGGGGTGCTAAGCTTCTTTCACATCCGAGGGAGACGGGTCGACATCGGCAGCATTCGTCATCTCCAACGGTATCTCCCCACATGTGTACCTTATCTGTAGTGGACGATCTGCGGGGGCGAATGGCGCTCTCTGCGCCGGTCAACTGTCCACGGTAGCTGCGTGGTTTACCATTTTGGGCAATGCGCCCAGCTCCACGTCCACCACGGTGACACTGCACGGCACGAGATCCATGCTGGCCGGATCCATATACTGCGCTGCAACCTAATCGGGTAATGTATTCAGCCGCCCCACACGAGAGATAGGGCCCCTGCGGACGATCTCCATATTTTGAGTTCAAAGCCTGGTCCAGGAGGGGGGAAGATAAGCGCAGAATCCGTACGCATCCTCAATTCTGCATCATGCGGAATGAAAAAAGGCATCGCTAGAAGCCTACGCGGAGTCCAGTTTCGAGGCCGACGATTAAAAAGCAAACTCCAGCCATGACAATTCCTGGATCCAACCCACATACTCTCTCTCTCTTTCTCTCCGTGATACCACCCCAACTATTTATACATACAGTCCAAGCTCATTCAAACCATGTCATCAATCGAATACTTCCAAGCCCCCGGCCCCCTCGGCTCACTCTTCCACGCGGGCGGAACATCCAACGTAGCCAAGATCCCTCTACGCGGCAGCCTCGTAATAACGGGCGGACAACCAGGCTTCGATCTATCGCGCGGGGAACTCGTGACAAGCTCACTAGAAGGCGAAGTCAGCGCGTGCTTCGACTGCGTGGATGCGGCGCTGAAATCTGCGGGGGTCGCGGGGGGACTCGCGCAGGCGCACCGGTTCACGTGCTTCCTGACCGATATGCGCTATGAGCCTGTTGTTATGCGGGTTTGGAGGGAGAGGATGCCGGAGCATAGAGTTCCTTGGGTTACTGTTGGCGTGGCGATGCTGGCGATTCCGGATATGAGGGTTGAGATCGCGGCGGAGGCGATGATTTATGAATAGGCTCATTCGAAGTATCAATTTGGAGTAGCGTTGATAGTCCACGGGGCAAGAGACATGAAGCTTGGGGCGTTGAGGCTGTTTTAATGGGACGGCTATAAAGCACATTTCTGTATATAGGTCTCTGAACTAGCAAGAGCGAGGCACTTTTGACAACAGAACCAGAACACTGGAGAATCTTCAAACACTCCAGTTGCAGGGCGGGCCCTGGCTCCCCTTGTGGATTCTACGTCAAACAAGGAAATATTTCCAGCCTTTATTCCGTTAAATACGGGTAGTTCATCTCAAGCTAAACCCCCGCACAGGACAACATGCTGCATTCCCAAGTACAACGGAAAGTTCGCTATATATCTCCTCAATAAATGCCCGCCACTTGCATTGTACCAGCAGTCTACATCTAGTTCCATAACAATGACCCAGGCAGATCCTGAACCAATGACGCCCGACGGCCTCCCTCTCCCCCCCTACGACCCCGAACTAGTCGCAGTCGAAGACAACCAACACCGCCCTCTCCCCAAATCCCTCGAAGAGCTACAGGAGCTCCGCCGCACAGAAGAAGACTGCAGCCAGGAATTCCTCACCGACCCGGAGCTAACCGTGCGAGACCATATAATCCCCGTCCCCGGCCCCGGCCCAGGACCAGATGGATATGGAGAAGGAACCCTGTCCGCCATAAGCCTCTCCCGCCGCAAACCCATCGACACTGAAACCGCCCGCCCGGGGATCCTCTTCTTCCATGGCGGCGGCCGCGTCATGGGGACCGTATACACGGGCCTCCGCAGCCTAACCACCGCCGTCAAAGAGCTCGACGCCGTCGTCCTCAGCGTGAACTACGGCCTCGCCCCGGAGACTCCGGCCCCCGATGTCCTGGAAGGCTGCTACGCATCCTTACTATGGCTCTCTGCAAATCTCCGCGCCTTCCAGATCAACCCGAAGCAATTCATTCTCGCCGGAGTCTCCGCGGGCGCCGGACTGGCCGCGGGAGTCGCGCTCATGGCGCGGGACCGGAACGGGCCTCAACTCGCCGCGCAGCTGCTCATGTGTCCCATGCTCGATGATCGGTGCGACACGCTCTCGTGTCTGCAGTTCGAGAACGGGCGCGGGTTCTACACAGCCTGGGATCGATACGCGTGGTCGTGCGTCTTGGGCTCCCAAGCCGGGAGGGAGGGCGGAGAGGAAGTCAGCCCGTACGTCGCACCCGCCCGCGCAAAAGACCTATCGGGCCTGCCATTGGCATACATCGACGCGGCGTCCGGAGAACCGTTCCGCGACGAGGATGTTGCGTATGCGAGGCGGCTCTGGGCGTGTGGGGTCCAGGCGCATTTGCATGTCTGGGGCGGTGGCGTGCATGGATTTGATTTGTTCTACGAGTGTGATCTGGGTCGGCAGGCGTGTGAGACGAGGAACAGGTGGTTGGTTGGGTTTTTGCGGTCGAGGGGGTGATGATTGGAGATTGAAGATGATTTGAGGGGGAGGCAGCTGGATTAGGGACGGTATACAGATTATGAAATGGCTAGAGGAGAGCTAGCTAAATCGGAATGTAGCAATGGATGGAATGATGTAGATCTAAGATGGTGAATTCTGCAATCTTTCCCACCTTGCGTCTTGAAGGATCTCAATGGGTTATACTGTCGAGGCTCTTTTACCAAGTATACCAGTACTGCTACTGGAGAATAACGAGGACTTCGAAGTCTGATATTGTTCGTCAAGTTTGTATTCTATACATGGAATTTATCGAACGTTTACATCACTGGACCTCAACAACCAGCTACCTAGATACGAGAAGGACGAGGAGCGCAGCACGAAGTGTCGTTCTGATGCAGAGTCGACTTGTTATCCTTTTGGTTCGATCGCGGTACATCGTTGGACGGATTCAAGTCGAAGAAGTTGACAGGCTTCAGCGACACAGTCATCTTCTCTGCAGGCATGACGGGGAAGTCTAAACAACCATCTCGTTAGCATACCCATGATATTCCCGATAAGTGATACAGCTGTGATCCAGCTAGCTAATGGACGACATACCTTCCGTCCGAGTAACATGCGTAACCCCAAACGTATGCCAGAGAACAACATCCCCATCCCGAACATTATCCTCGCGCACAGCCCACTCCGCCAACCCGGTATCCTCACGGCTCTGGTTCGTGAACTCCCCCGACGCCCAGAGCTCATGGTCGCGATACCCCGTGACCCAGATCGGCTTCGTGGAGAAGACGCCGCGCCGGAGGTTAAAGGTCTCGGGCCCCATCATGAGCATCTGGCTGGGTACGGGGTGTAGCTTGTACCCGACGGGTTTGTCGGCGATGGAGTTGATGTGCGACTCGTTGACGATCTTGAATGTGCGGTTCTGCGCCAGGTCCAGGTCGTAGCCGCCGGGTCTTGTGATCTGCGTTTGCTTCACTTTGAACGCGCACCCGAAGGGGTCGAGCTTGGGCTCGTTGCGCACGGGGACGCAGTCGTCGTAGACGATCGTGTTGTTGCGCCCGTCCAGCGCGGGGTTCACGCGGAGGCAGAAGAGGTGCTGGTGGTTGACGGCGAGGACACCGGGCGCGACGACGGTGCCCCAGGGGACCTGGACGCCCCTTTTGATGGGCATGGTGGAGACGATGCCCGTGGCGCGGACGTCGACGTGGAGGTTGGCGGCCTGGTCGAGGACAAAGGCGAGGATGTACTCGTAGTTCGCGACGGTGGCCGTGCACTGCACGACGAGCTGGCGGTCGCGGACGACGGACGACCTCCCATTGCGCCAGTTGGTGTGCTTCCAGCCGATGCCGTCGTCGACCTCGTGCATGCAGACGACGTTGGGCATGAGCACGGGGTCGCCGCCGCTTGTGACGCGGATCCCGTTGAAGTAGGCGATGTGGCCGAGGCAGTCGCAGCCTAGATTTAGGGAGTTGGAGGTCAGGCCGAAGCCGGAGTCGCCGAGATCGAAGGCTTGCTTGCGGTGGTATGGCGAGCGGGGGTCGCCGTAGGGGACCGTCATTTCGCTCATGGAGACGCGGTAGAAGAGGGAGCGCCCGTCGTACCGGACGTCATTGAGGACTGGGCCCTCGCGCATGTTCCAGCCGAGTTGGAAGGACCACTTTTGCCACTGCACGTGGCGTCCTTGGATGGTGAAGGAGGGGCCCTGGGGCTGGATGACGTTGAGTGGCTTGAGATCCTTGCGGAATGCATCGGGGCCTAAAAGGTCTGCGCTGTATTCGACGGCACTGGTAGGATCCCAGGGTTGTGTCTCCTCGTCAAGCTCGTCGGTGGCGCCGGTGGGGAGGCGTTGCAGCTCAACCAGCTCAAAGGTGTGAGCATCGAAGATGGGGGCGAAAGGAAGTGGGATGGAGTAGTGGTTGGCCTCGGGGTCGTCGTTGAGGGCGAGATACATGTAGCACTGGAAGAGACGGCGACGCTCGTCATGGTTATCCGTACCGAAGCTCCAGGGGTCATTCTCGATTCGCGAACTGGACAAGAGTTAGAAACTTTTTGGAGTACTTTGAAGATGCGGATGGATGCTTACTTTGGGGGCAGCTTCAACTTGGCGACCTCGGCGAGGATCGCAGGGTGTGAGAGGCATGCCTTGTGAACAAGATCGTACTCGACCCAGTCAACGGGGCCTTGGGAGTCTGGCGCATCGTAGCTCCGTTCAACGACACCCTTTGTGATGTTTACAATGGCAATCGAAAGGACGGGCGTCTTTATTCTCTGAATGTAGGCGCGAGCCCGCCGATCAGGGACTGGCCCGCTCTGAGAAAGGTACTTCAGGGTCTCGTCCTTGGAAGGCTCGTAGAGATCAATGACCTTGAAGCGGAGGTCCTCGCGCGAGATAGCAAGATGGCGCAGGATCGTGGCGGTTGCAGTCTTGATTTCCCCCACATGCAAAGGGTCTAGAGGGTGGGGGTTGGGGACAAAGGCCGAGAGGGGCATCGTGCGTTCAACAGGAGGAGAAGGGTGTAGGGTGAGAAGAGAAGGTGAAATAGAAGATGCTGGTTGGTAGATTCGGTCTTCGGCAGCGCCGTTTCTATACCGGCTTATATACCTCGGGCACCTGCTTTGCTGCTCCCGCCAGTTGCTCATGCCACCGTGGACCAGGGAAGCAGATACCAGAATGGGAATCAATGCCAGGACCAGTGATACAGGCCAGCACTGTGCAGAGTGTGGAGACTAGCATAGTGTTCGTCGATGCGTGCAACATTTCCAGATTAGGTATGGGTGGCGAGAACCAATCTCGGACAAGAGGATAGATCACTATAGATCAACCTGGGCAGTTTGTTACGAATCCATTTTCTGGTAGCCCCATTGCGTCACTGTGCTCATTGTGTTGGCACATCTGTTATCTTGGGTTCAGCGGTCCAGCAGGCTCTGGTCCACGCGGGGTCATGATCCCTCCATGATCGTCGCTGGGCGCATTACCCCATCGGGCAACATCCCCAACCTCCGGCGAGTCAGGTCGAGCGGAGAAGTAGACCCGACGCAAGGGCCGCCTGTAGGACATGAAGCGGGGTTTATAGATCGTTGACGAGATATCTCAATTGAGCAACTCTCTCAACCGCTGCGAGCTCCCCCACCTGGTCGATCCAGAGCCTGCTTATCAATGTGACGCTGCAGCTCAGCAGACAGACCCGCTAGACGGAATGAGTCTTGCTTATCTGAAACTCTTCGTTTTATAACGGTGCTTTGGCCGGAAGAGAACCAACGCATCTTCAACTGTACGCCATACTTCTCCCTCCGTCAGTTCTCCCTCCGTCAGTTATTCGTCCACCATGTCTTACCGCGCCAACCTTTCCCACGACGGGTACATCTACACAAAGCAGGACGGCCTCGTCCAGGGCCTTCGCACGTATGGTGTCATTCTCCCCGAGATCAAGATCCGGGACGGCGCTGCGGGCAAAGTGTGGGATGCCATTGTCGTTGGCGCTGGGTACACGGGGCTGATTGCTGCTCGGGACCTCGTCAAGGCCGGTGAGTTGCTTGCAAGTAATTAGCATAAAGACAACATTCTAATGCACTGCCGTATAGGAAAGAAGACCCTCCTTCTCGAGGCTCGTGACCGGATTGGAGGCCGCACCTGGTCCGCCGAGGTCGATGGCACGACATATGAAATGGGCGGCACCTGGGTCTCGCACGTCCACGGGCGCCTCTTTGCCGAGATGCAGCGCTATGGCCTGCAGGACGCTGTGCAGATGACCCGGACCGACGGCGGCGGTTGCGCCTATTTCACCCTTGATACAGGCTCCGGGTCGCGGAGGCTCTCGCTCGAGGAGGCCAGCGCAATGACACAGCGCGCCTGGAAGCTGTTCATGAACATCGACGGCCTCGACGGCCGGCTCATCTGTCCACTCCCGTACTCCTCCCTGGGCAACCAGCGGGTCTCCTTCGAGCAGATCCAGGCCGTCGACCAGATGTCCAGCCGCGACCGCATCGACCAGATCAAGGACGAGCTCTCTGCCGACGAGCTCGCCCTACTGGAATCGCTGGTCCCGCACATGTGCGCCGGCACCGTCGAGGACGTCGGCTACCTCGAGATGCTCCGCGCGCAGGCTCTGCAGGGCTTCACCCCGGACACGTTCGAGGAGGTCTGGACTCTGTACAAGATCCGCGAGGGGCAGTCTGCGCTCGCGCGCAAGATCTTCGACGACGCCGTCCGCCTCGGCCTGCAATACTCCTTCAGAACCCCGATCGCGTCGATCATCGACCGCCACGGCGTCGTCTCGCTGAGCACAACCACAGACAAGACCTTCCGCGCCCGCCGCGTCGTCAACACCATCCCCCTCTCCGTCCTGCACACCATCCACTTCGACCCCCCGCTCTCCCCGCTCCGCCAGGAAGCCATGCGCATCGGCCACCTGAACCACCTCACCAAAGTCCACGCCGAGGTCGAAGGCGACCTCCGCGGCCTGCGCGGCTGCACCTGGCCCGGCGACCTGCTGTACGTCTACGGCGACGGCTTCTGCGCGGGAGACAAGAGCACCCGCATCACCTCGTTCGCCGGCGATAACCGGGGGAAGCTCGATCCAACGCAGGAACCCGAGCGCCTCGAAACGGCCCTGCAGCGGTTCCACCCGATGAAGATCAAAAAGGTGCTCTTCCACGACTGGCTGTCGGATCCGTACTCGCAGGCCGGGCCCGCGTGGTACCGCACGGGGTTCCTGACCAAGTACCTGGCGGAGCTGCAGAAGAGGCATGGGAATGTGATTATGGCGAATGCGGATTGGGCGTCGGGGTGGCGGGCTTTTATTGAGGGGGCGATGGAGCAGGGCGGGCTTGCGGCGGATACTGTGATGAATGAGCTGGGGATTCAGGGGGCCAATCCGTCGAGTGATCCGGAGCGTGATGCGCGTTTGTAGATTTACCTCGGAGGTGGGCAGCGAAATATCCCTGATGTAAGCGGCGTGGGACATCTAAGTTAGGAGCATCGGCTCGCCAGACCCGTATAGTTTTTATTATTTCTTTCGTTATACTCAAGTAATTTCTATCACTATCCAATCTGTGATGTAAGCATGTTATCTTAGAAGGCGTTACGTTTCTACATGTATAGACAAGTGGCCTGCGGGACTCTATTTCGGGCAGCGTCAGTTCGCCCGGGGGGTGTTCTCTGCCTCTGGTAAGTAAACTCGTCTCGCAGCTAGCATGGTATTTGCTACCAATTCCGTCTGTGAGTGGTACAGTCTACCTAGACAACATGGAGACTTTCTCAAGATATTTCCATAGTACACGATGGCAGTCACTCCTGTTCGACAGGGAGACTACGTTATTGACGGGCTAAGCTGTGATGGTAATGCTATGTGGTCTTCCCATGTATGTAACTTAGTTGTACAGGCCGCCATTCGCGCACAGAACAGACCCCGTCGTCCACCTAGCATCCTCCGTACACAAAAACGCAACCAAAGGCGCAATATCATCAACCTCGCCCACCCGCGGCGCCGCAGGTGTCGCCTCGATCATAGGCCGCATGTCCTTGAGGAACTGCTCGTCGGATTGGAACCATTGGTCTAGAAACAAGCGTCGAGTAATTAGCAACGAAGAACAAAATGGGAGAAAAAAAAGGCGAGCAAAGGTCCTTGTGGTGGGCGTTCTTACCAGTAGCTACAGGTCCCGGATTCACACAGTTTACCGTCACGCCGTGGGAATGGCCTAGCTCCTTCGCCCAGACGCGCGCGAGGGCCTCGTTGGCGGCTTTGGTTGGTCCGTAGACTGTATGCCCCGCGACGCCGAGGCGCGCAGCGGCAGACGAGACGAATACGATGCGCCCGCCGCGAGGCAGGTAGGGGAGGGCCGCCTGCGTGAGGAAGATCGGGCCCCGGACGTTAGTGTCGAAGTGTGAGGTGTACATTTCCAGTTTGACGTCCTTGAGGTCGGCCTCTTCGCCGAGGGCGGCGCTATATCACCATTGGTCTTAGTCCCGGTCATTATTGAGGCAGTAGGGGGAAGACAAGGCATCTCAGCTAGCTGAAACGTACTTATGAATAAGAATATCAATCTTCCCATCCCTGCTAATCCCCAAAGCAGCCTCGATCAGGCGCGGAATCTCCCCGAGGTTCATCACGCTCGCCTGGCAAAGGATCGCCTTGGTTCCTACCTCTTGCTGTATCTGCTCGACGGTCTTCTCGGCGCGCTGCCTGCTGCCCTCGGAGACATAGTTGACCACGACGTTTGCGCCGCGCTTTGCGAGCTGCAGGGCGATGCCCGCTCCGATGCCTCTAAATCGATCCTGCCGGCGTTAGCCGTCGAGGGTTCAAGTACAAGTCAAGGTTATTGGGATTTGTGCTCGTATATGTACGTACCGCGATGAGCCGGTGACAATGGCCGTCTTGCCTTGGAGAGAAACGCCGGAGAAATCGGGCATTTTGTTCGTCTAGTTCTGGTTTGCACGGGTTCGATTGGAATCGCGGGCAGAAGACAAGGGTGTGCTGCGGTAGGGTATGTTG
The DNA here is from genome assembly GCA_025688815.1 of Aspergillus carlsbadensis. Lineage (NCBI taxonomy): Eukaryota > Fungi > Ascomycota > Eurotiomycetes > Eurotiales > Aspergillaceae > Aspergillus > Aspergillus carlsbadensis. The sequence goes on from MU628175.1 coordinate 365,457, forward strand.
ACACCAGCGAGGCAATGGAAAGGGGGGTCTATATGTAGAAATTGGGCTTTTATGAAGTCATTGCCTGTAGAGGGGTGCTTGTGATGGGACCTCATTGCGCGCACTGGGGTGGGTGCCCGGATGGGGGGCGTTGCCTATTTGGGAAGCTCTCCCAGCCGCCCGGGCCCGCGGCGGGTGGCCGAGCCCTGAGGCAGCGGGCCCTGAGCCCGGGTTCCGAGGTCAAACACGCAGTGGATCTAACCCCCGTCTCCGGATGCATTCAATCCCAGGCATTAAATCAATCCAGTTTGATTTCCTATCGAGAGTGGGGCCAGTTGTGAAGGTTTCCAGACTCGGTAGATAGACGTGAAGATGCTGGGATCATGTGCTTTCAAACCATCCCGAATCTGACGCTCTTCAGGGGACCGAGTAGCTGTAGATATTTCCATGGCATCAGGCTTCGGACCTCCAGTGGGGTTTTCTCATAGAGCTGGAAGTGCTTGATGCGAAGGTGTCTACACTCGCCCTTCTTGTCTGTAAAGTATTTGACACGGTCAACCTAGGTATAGTGTTGGCAAGATGTAGCACCGCAATTTGCAGGGTAGGGATCATGCGGAATCATGGGCAGATGGACAGTGTGAAGAATCTACGTTGTTCAGGACCAGAACCAGTCGGTCCTCACTGGACAATACTGCAGACACAGACAGTTGCTGTATAGAGGGGGAGGGAGGCCTCAAGAGAAATACGGCAGGAAGCCTCAGGCAGTAGAGCGCCTAGAACTAAACGAAAAAGAAACACCTCTTCTTATCTCCATCAAAGCTGCAGGCTCATAAAGTAGCGATCTACCCTTTAGGTAATTGATCCATCGCTACACCGCGTGGGCCCAATGTCTCTTCCCAGCATGCTTGTCACATCAACCCCAATGCCACCGAGCAAAGCAAGCGTCAACGCTGATTGCGATGAAGATTGGGAAGTGGCCAGCAGCGCATATTCCTGGATGGCAAGTGTGATAGCAGCCCAGCTTTCCAAGGGCATACGCAACATCTCAGCGTTGATGTTGGTTGAAGGAGTGATTGGAACTTCGTGCATCAGCACCATCAAGGTCATTATTATATCAGAACCGCAACCATGAATGATAATAAACATGTTGAGGAAGGTAATCAGTACCAAAACGTCAAAATCATGCGTGATCTTGATTTATCCTTCTTCGATGGTAGCCCTGAAGTATACCGGCTGCTGTTTGCCACGCGGGCATTTATTCTATTGGTGGGTCCAGAAACAAGGCCATGCAAGTTCTATCCCATGGCTAATTAGCAACAAACGGACTGTCGCATGGAGGGCTAAAGCGCTCAGTATATTGGTTGTTGGTGTATTGATCTATTCGTTACTCTTCCTGTTAAATTACTGTGCGATGAAAATGGCATATCTACTCCTCCGCTCGTTGAGTGCTAACTTCTTGGTTTGGTCTCTGGTTATCCTGCTAGTTGGGTCTATGGATGCTTATTGTTAATCTGTGCTAGAGAGTACTTGTACGTTTAGAAATGATTCGTGGTTATACATGCCCTGTGATTGAGACTGCTGTATACAAAACACGGTCCATAGTTCCTAGTACATACTATGCATCCATTTTACTCATGAATAATACTAGGTTCAAGCCCTGAGCAACCTTACCCTTTAAAATTTGCTACAGCCTAAACAACAAGTACATTACGCGAAGAACCGGCAGTACGAGATCCACCACATCCTCCAAACTCTGCACGAGTGCGGCCATAGCATTTATCAGCAATATGTGAGATCGGAGGGGAAACCACAAGAGTAAGCTGCGCTTTACTATCGGGCCTCAAGCTAGCACCATCTCCTCGAGACCACTATTCGTCCTAGGTGAAAAATATCCCCGTATGTGGGTTGATGATGTCCGCAGGCGTATGGAATGTGGATATGGTGTTGCGAGGCGGAACCCTAATTCGCGCGTCGGCGGAATCTATTCCCCCGGGGCAGAGTATGGCTAAGACGTGGCCGTGGCTGGTATGCAATGTATGCGTGAAATCGTGGTCAGGTCATTGCAATAATTACCTTGGAGTTTCCACCTCTTGCTGAATTTCGCTAGCGAGTCAATATATTGTTTTAGTACAAGCGTAGGGGCGCACGTGATATGGTGTAGATCCGACGACTCAAGCGGAAATAGAGTTACGAGACTCTAGATTCACGCCCCGGAGGATTGGGAATCGAGCTTATGCTATTGGACTGACTTGTCAAGTTCGCCCTTGTGTGGTTGATGTGGTGAGTTAGTTACATGGCTTCTAGAGTTACTCGGCCGGGCGGGTTTTGCCTCTAGAATTCTGGCATGCAGCATCCCAGAGCCACAAGTGATATCATATATACATGATTTCCCAGCACATTGTAGTAAACAGAAGGATACCGTCCTTGCGTACTGTGTGACCTGAAGATCTACTGCCTCCTGTAAGATCCATCACGTGGCCAGCCTCACAGAGCAGCAAAACACTCACTTGATTTCAGCTGATGCTCTAAATGCTGGCATCCTCCCCTCCCCAGAGCACTCTCAAAATCAAACACGGCCACCGACAGTGTTGTCAACTTGTCTCATCCCACTGCATCGGCCGCCTGATATCTTATAATCTTACTCTCTCTGCAGCTGCAGCAGACATCCATCCATGCATCATATGTCTCGCTCCCCCACTGTTTCCCGCCGATCACACCCGCGATCCGGCTAGCCCGCGCCCTAAAATAAGCCGACATCCGAGCGCCGCCTCCCGACTGGGCTGCGCCCGCCTGCAGTCCTGCTGCTGGCTGCTGGCTGCTACAGGCCAACACTGCCCCCGTCCCGCCGGCGTCGATCGTACTCCGATCCAGACGCAGTGTCTCAGTCGCTCGGCGCTGTCATTGATCTTGTTTCTGGCACGGTCTGTACGCATGTCTCGCACCCCCGCTCATGTTCTATTTTCGATGGCCTTGCGCGCTGTCGGGGCTGTCGCGTGAGGTTGCACGGTTAGGCGGCTGGACTGCCTGGACTGGACTAGACTGGATTGCGTCTGCAGGTTTCCTTGGGCTTGGGTACAGAGTACAGTGTGGTGCAGCTTGAGTTGGAGCGGATGGGTGGGATTGTGGGATCAGGCGATGAGGTCGCATTCTTGGGGTTTCTGTGGAAGGCCTGCGAGGGGAGGGGTATAAATATCCTCGTTTGTCCGGGGGGTTCTGCTCTTCATCACAATCATCCCATTAACCCTCATCTCTACAACGTACTACAAGAGCAACCATCCACATCCACTTAAATAAACACCCTCCACACAAACCCACCACATCACAACCACAACCACACAACCACCACAAAATGAAGCTCACAGCCACCCTCCTCCCCCTCCTCCCAGCCCTGACCTTCGCGGCGCCCTCCTCAAACTTCAAGCTCTTCGCCCGCCAATCCGGCAGCACAACGCTCTCCTACGACCCTAAATTCGACATCGGCAGCACCTCGCTAAACACAGTCGCCTGCTCCAACGGCGACTTCGGCCTGGTAACAGAAGGCTACACGACCTTCGACTCGCTCCCCTCGTACTTCCGCATCGGCGGCGCGCCCACGATCGCCGGGTGGGGGAGTGACAAGTGTGGGGCTTGCTACCAGATTCAGTATACGTCTGCGGCGGGGGCTGTGAATTCGATGTTTGTTACGGCGGTCGATGCCGCGCCGGGCGGGTTTAATGTTGGTGTGCAGGCGATGGACTTGCTTACTGGGGGACGGGCGGTGGAGTTGGGGAGGGTTGATGTTGTTTGGACGGAGGTTGCGAGGGAGAATTGTGGGTTGGAGAATCGGCCTTAGACCTTGGATTGATTGGTGCTACTAGTGGTGGTGGTGCTGTTGCTGGATGGGGTTGGATTAATGTGTTATTGCTGCTGCTGGTGGTAATGTCTGATGCCTGGATGAGACGACGGGTTGGATGCTCGCGGGGTAATAATGCTTGTGTTTTCTGACTACATAGATTGATACTGCCTAATCACGCTCTCTATTTTCTAACCCCATTCCCATCTCTTCCAACACCCGAACCCCTAACCAAGCTCGCCGCATTGAAAAACACAACCTGCACCGTCGTGTCATCCCTCACCCGCCTCGAATGCGGCGCCTCAAACGCCAGCCGGCCCGCGATCAGCTCATGGTGACTCCCCCCAAACGCATTCCTCATCAGATGCACAGCAGCATTCTCATCCTGGACTGTCGTCGTCCTCTCCTTCGTAAACTTCCAAGGAACACCCTTGGCAAAGTGCCCAAAATCAAACGGGCCTTCGACCTCCACCTCCACCCTCTTCTCACCATCCAGATCCAGCACGCTCTCCCCCCTCCGCCCAGTAACCTGACCCTCCAACCAACCCCCCACAAGCTCCGCCCCCTGCTGACTCGAAACAACATCCCACAGCCCGTCCGTCGCAAGAATCAAAACGCTCGCTCGCCCCGGCTCAACCCTCGTACTCGTGACTACCGGCTCCGCAGTGATATACGGCGGCGTCTGCACTTTATACTTCGGATTCAGCAGCCCCGGTCCCCCGAATCGGCTCTGTAACTCCGTCTGTACCTTTGCCGGCCACTTCCACTGCCCGTCGCCGAACGCCCGCGAGACCATGAGACCCAGCACGCGGCCGCCGCGCACAATGTCTGACTCGCCCGGGTGTTCGGCGTTCACGCGCGCGATCTCGGTCTCGTTCGAGCCGGTTTGGTCCACGGATAGAGGTGTCGCGGACCAGGAGCCGTCGGCATTTTGTTGAGCGAGGACAGCGCGCGAGTCGCCCGTGCACGCGACATGGAGCGTCCCCGTCGCCGGGTCAAAGAGGGAGAGCAGAGCGCAGGATCCCGCGAAGGCAGGCTGCATCTTGCGGACCTTTGCGGCTAGCGATTCCGTGTTCGACGGTTCGGCGGCGGCGCGCGCCGTCGCGAAGATATCCTCGTCAAGATCGACGAAGCCGCGGGATATCGCGTGTTGGATGGCCTTATCTTCGAGTTGCGTTCCCTTATTCAATGGCTGTATCCCGCTCAGCCGGCGCGATACGCAGCCTAAGAGCTCACTCGCCAGCACGTCAGCTGTTTGCGGGCCGAGGTGGCCGTCAAAGACGCCCCATGCCATCCAGTGGCTTCCGCTTCCATTCCCGTCGCTGGTCCCATCACTCGCTGGAAACGGAGAGGGAAGCCGCCCATGCACGAACTGGTCCTCGCACGGCGAATTCGACGCAACCTGTGCGCCGTCGTAGCGATCGACACCCGGGATGTCGCGGACGATATACGAGTATGCATCTTTCGAGAGGATAGCCGTGACCTGTTCTGGTGAAAGACCGGCCTCATGCGTCGATGAGGCTGTCTTGGTTCCGGGTGCAAGACTTGGCACGGAGTCCGCGGTGGATGGGGATGATGATGATGATGATGATGATGACGATGTGATGAGCCACCAGAGGCCCGTTGAACTGACTAGGCCCGTGGTGATCGCGGTATATTTGAACGAAGCCGAGGTCGAATTCGCGAGTGGGCGGGTCGTTGAATACCGCTTGCTACCCCCTGTGCGGAAGCCGCTGGTGGGCACGCGACACCAGCGCGTTTGCAGGGATCTAGGTACGGAGATGAGTCTGAACATTGTACCAGTTGGCATGTGGGTAGGTATATGGTTCTCCAACGCCTAGACTAACAGATCCGCGCTGGAATCTTTGATTTCCGAAAGGTGCCTAGGTGACAGGTGGTGACTGGAGCAAGTGGGGTGACTGCGGTCGTAAGGCTGAACAGGCAGGGGGTCCAGGGGTGAGCACACGTGACATGGCAGGTCACTGAAGTAACGCAGATCGGGTGCTTGAAGCTTCCTTGGCGAAAGGCTCGAGATTATTCAATTTTGAGTGCATTAAATTCGTGTGTTGAATTCATTCGTTTCCCCTTGCTGAAAGTTCTCGGCTGGCCATTTGAAGGATGACGTGTGCAGATCTAGATATATGTATATACCTTTGGTGATCCCGACGGAGCTATCAAACTATTCCTGTTCCCCAGAGAAATGGGCCCAGAACAGCCATAACCTGGAACTAGATTAATTTTGATCTTCCCTTCCACGGTTGAGCAGTACCTGACCGCGCCATACCGAACCGACGGATCTCCATGGAAATTGTGGAGCGATTTCAAACCAAGCTGCTACCTACCTAGTAGATGCATGCCCTGACTCCAATCTTATACCTGGAACGGAACTCACGGTGCTTATTCAGGTGTTTTGAGAGTATACGTTATATAATAATTATATATATACATATTTTTTTCCTCTCCTTTTCCTTTTCCCTTTGGTTTATGGGCATTGCAGCAATGGGCCTGGAACGTGTTTATGAAGAGGGCAGGGTTCGTAGTAGCGTATGTCAATCAGGATTGAATTATTCGTACTGTCTTCTAGAGAGGAGTGAACACTGGATGTATATGCTACACTATGAGGCTATGCCACATTTCCCAAGAAGTTGTCGGGGAGGCTTGTCCCACTGGAATGACATGGACTCGGGTGCACAGAGCATAATCACATTACCTTACTTTAGCATTTAGACAGGGAGCACTTAGGAAAGACTTAGACTCGGCCTGATTCTTTTAAAATAGTACAGGGAGCACATAATAGGCTGTGCAATTATAGTATGAACACCTCGAGGTACGGTCTAGGTATAGTATAGATCCAAGGATGGGGAGTTTGAAACACGCATACTCCCAGGCTAAACCAGTGAGCGAATAAACATGAATAAACCCGCAAGGCACGATTTTCCTCCACAGAACACAGTTTAAACTACACCGTAAGATGCGCTCAGATTAGGCACTATATGTCTCCCGACCCCGCTTTTGGGATACGTGCCCTAATCCCCTCATGCATACTCAAGCGCAGACAATACATCTGCACCATACAGGCAGGCCCTCCATGCCAAAGGCAACTAGACAGAGGGCAATCTATCCTACCTAGCTTGGAGCAGTCGAGTAAGAAATAAGGAAACTTTGCACGTTGAGCCGGACTGTCATGAGAGGCTTCGCGTATTTCTACTAGAACAAGGTGGGAAGATTGTTTGCGAATGGACAGGAATAGAGTCGGGTCGTACTGAGTTGCGTGGGTAGAAGAAGGGCATTATGGCCCCCAGGGGTTATGTGCTGGGCGATAATAATGATGACATTATGTGCACACAGGTTAAGTTTTGGCAGGAGTTTATGAGCCCATGTTTCGAACTATTTATTGGCCTTTGGAATCTCAGATGATTGCTCATCCCACTGCAGAAAGCCAAAGTGCATTTCCCAGCCATTGGAACCCTAAGTGGGAGACCACTCATATATGAAGAGGCCTGGCCTTCTACACGCAGCGCCCCAGCCTCACTTTACCCTGTACCCGCTGTTGGTATATATGACAAGCATGTATAGGTACATTTGCTACTAAGTTCTCTTCGTACACTGCGGTATCAAAGTATCTTCCCCTAGAGATTGTGTTGCAAGAGGTATTGAACATGGCACCCAGGAGTATGCGTCTGAAGTGGACGGCGAGGGCACACGGGTACACTGCTGGTAGGGAAGGCGTAGATGGCCACCAACAACCTTCCTGAGAACGTGATCTTGCTTCAACTCTCTTCGGTACGGCCAGCATCCGCCTCCAAATGACAATGGATATCGCTACGGGGTAATTCATCAATTGCCATTACCTCCCGTGTCTGTTCTAGTCTTCGGTACAGTACTAGTTAGGGTTCCATGCCCTATCAAGAAAGATTCGAGCTAGTCCAAATCAGCTAAACCCCAATCTTAAGACTTAGGGTAAATTTAGCGCCCTTTGTACGCTAAAATCAGGAGCTAACAGAGCCGCCTTCCAACAATCTACATAAGCACCTCGTATCCCCAGCGTCAATCTCCACTAGACCAGCAAGGCCCGAAAATGTCTCTGCCACCTTTACAACGTCTGCCCGCCGAACTGCTCGTCCTCATATACAACAGTCTACCGCGAATAAAGGATGCCGTGTCTCTTTCGTTAACCTGCAAGAAAACACACGTCCTCTTCGAGCGGTTCGAGGACCGGACGAGTATTATTTACTCCATCGTCGTATGTACATGCACATCCCATACCCCAGGGCATACCCAGGGCATACCCATACAACCACACTCCAACAAGTTACGAATCTAACCCCAAATCCAGGATACCATCCCCACATCTCTCCCAACAACATACCCCGCCAGATCCTGGGCCGAGGAATACTTCCCGCGCGGGACGCCCTTCTGGAATCCGGCTGCCAACGAGATCCCGAAGGAGCTGCAGCATGAGGATACGCTTGCCTTTATTAAATCGACGGGGTTTCCGGTCTTCGAGTGTGAGCGGTTGGACTTTTCGTCTCGGGTTCTTGAACCCGCCCCACCTCGTATTAGAAACGTGGACGGCGCACTGCCGGCTCCGAAGCGCAGGGAGGACGACACGTTGGAGCGATCGTCCTCAGGAGACGACGGAGAAGAGTGTGAGACGGAAGACTCAGACTCCGACTCAGACGGGGAGATCCAATGGAAAGAACCCCTCTACCTCGGCACATGGTTCTCGCAAAACGTCGCGGTCGACTCCGCGACGGGCAAAATCCAGCGCCGGGGCTGGGAGGACGACGAGGAGAGCGAGGACATTGCGGAGAATGTCGGGCGGTTCCTGGTGCTCCTCGCGGTGATCCGGAGCGTCATGTGTGATCTGCAGATTTGTGGGCTGGACAGGTTCAGGAAGGAGCAGGTGGAGCGGGATGAGGAGGTGGAGGAGGTCGTGCTGGAGAAGTTGTTTGATGGGTTGGGGGCTGTTGATGTGTTGGTCAGGGAGGCGCCGTTTTGGGGGTGGATTTGTAATTATCTTACTCCGTAGATTGGACTACGGGAGTGAGCTGGTGAGGGTCATGAACATTGTACGTTTTAGCTAAAAAAAACCTATAATACAACCATACTTCGCTGCCATTGCTAGAGCGCCCCCGTCGACAGGACATACCCCCCATCAACCACAATCGTCTGCCCATTCAGATACTGATTCGCCACAGCAAAGAGCACCGCCCCGGCCATATCCTCATCCTTGCCGGGCCTCCGCGCCGGAATCTTCTCATACTTCTCCTTTGGAATCGCACTCTTCTGCTTCTCATCGCTCTCACCCGCCGTCATCTCGCTAGGAAACACCCCCGGCGCAATATTATTAACGCGGATCTTCAAATTCGAACTCGCAATCTCATGCGCCAGCATCTTCGTCAAATGCACCGTCGCCGCCTTACTCGCATTATACGCGAAATGATGCTGGCTGATCTTGACAATCCCACTAATCGACGAGATGTTAATCACAGTACTCGACCAGCCGCGCTGCTCATCCGTGCCCCTCTGCAGGAGCGGAAGCAGCGCCGTCGTCGTGAAGAAACACTGCACGACGTTCGTCCGGTACGTCTTGTCCCACTCCTCCATGTTACTCGCGGGGTCCTCGAAGAGCGCCTTCCGGAGGGCCTCTGGATCCTCGTGCTCGACCGTCTGCGTTGCGCTGCTGACGCCCGCGTTGTTGATGAGGATGTGTAGGGCTTTTTCGCGCGAGGAGAGCTCGCTCGCGAGCTTCTGGATCGATTCCTTTTGTGTGATGTCGGCGGGCAGTGGGATGATCTGCCCTGTGATATTTTTGCCGTAGAGGTCCGCGACCCGGTCGAGTTTTTCCTCTGTTCGGCCCGTTATGTATACTTTTGCGCCGTTTTTGGCGAGCGCTTGTGTGGCCATTAGCCCGATGCCCGAGCCGCCGCCGGTGATGAGGGCGACTATATGATGTTAATACTGTTCCAACGGAGCGAAAGAGGTGAAGTGGCTTACCCTTCCCCTTGACATTAAACAGGTTCTCGAGCTTAAAGTGCTCGTTGCTCTGCTCAGCGGACATTTTCGTTTTCCTGGATGCGAATGTTCGGTTGAGGATGAGCGGTTGTAGTTTGTACGGTGATGGGAGATTTTTCGGAAGTGTAGTTCGCGTGTTTTGCGCAGAGATATTGCAGGATCGGAAAAGAGGGCGGAACATTATGAACTTTTGAAAGTATCAGGAGGGCTGCGTGAGTGTCTATATACCAGGGGTCCGGATGGGCGGTGTTGGGGATGGCCTCAGGGTGACGTCGATCAGGGCCCAAGCAGCTGCAGGAATTGCAATTCGAGAATGGACAATTTGAAAACATGATTTGCTATGACTACAGTCTGTGTTGTCATACATGCTTGTCTTGGACTCCTGGAGAGATCCGTTTGCCGTCATCGCGATGTCACCCGCTTCTATACAGTATATCGGAGATCTACTAGTAGAACGGCCTTTCTCCAACTAGATTGAAGCCAAGGTGTGCAAGAACCTAGGGATCGAAGCTATCTATCTCTACAGCATACTCCATAAGGGATCCAACACGGGCTTTTTTCGTTCTCTTGATCGGAGTTCAACAACATCTTCTGGAATATAGTGGTGCCCGCCAGATGACGTCATCTTTATCTATACAAACTAGTGATGAGGCACAACTCACGGTTGTTCCTCTACGTTGTAGTGTTTCTGTTTTCGTATAAGAAACGGAAGGGACGATAGGGCTGGTGCGTAGAGCTCCCGGTCGCTGCTTCCATATTTGTTGCGAAGTATGGGTCGCACCTTCCCTGCGTGGTCGGAGGTTCCCCAACCGCACGTTCCTCTCTTGTGTATTTGCAAGAAAGGGAAAGAGCGATCTGTAACTGGGGTAACAGGGTAGGGTCGCACCTGCTGTGGAGGACACGAGGTGAAGTCACTGCCGTGAGCTCTATGCAACCAGCAGTAGCAGGGCTCGATCTATACAGCTTGTTTGGGCCATCTACACCTCCATACATTGAATGTTAAGCATGCTCTGGATGTGAGGAGTAAGTATATGCATTCGCGTTCTGACGAGGTTCGTATCTTCGTCTAGTAGGATCGGCCGAGTCATGGTTGGTACGGTATAGATAACTCGCCTGACTGGCCCAGCCCTAAATCTACTACTGCGTAACTACCATCTACTCCTTCTCGAGGAAAACAACCCGGCTCCCATACTCGGTCTCGAACTGGTACTGCAGTCCAACCCTCATCAATGTACTCCCCGAATACGTCGCGTTCGCCTGCCCATCAACCACATATTTCGCGTCCGCATCAAGTCCCTCCAACTTGATCCACGGGACCGCATGGTTGACATTCGGCGCGAGCTGGAAGACGAAGAGGACGACCGTGTTCCCATCCTGCGAGATGAACTGCGCCGCGGGCCACTTCGAGTCCTCGGGGAGGCGGAGGCGGTAGAGGTCCCCATTCAACACAATGGGGTTAATCCGCTCGGCGAGGACGAGGAGTTCCGAGACGGTTTCCTGCTCCGAGGGGTCCAGTTCAGACGGGTCGAGTTCGAGCCCGAAGGACCCGCCCATCATCGCGACGTGTCCGCGCAAAGTGATTGGCACCGTCCGGCCCGTTTGGTGGTTTGGCACCGCAGAGAGATGCGCACCCATTGCGGAAGGCGGGTACGCGAGGGAGGTCCCGAATTGTATGCTCACGCGGTCCACGCCGTCGGTGTTGTCTGATGTCCAGATCTGCGGGAAGTACTGCAGGACTCCAGCGTCGAAGCGCCCGCCGCCAGAGGCGCAGCCTTCCCAGAGCACGTCGGGGAAGCGGGTTGTCAGTGTGTCGAAGACGTGGTAGAGGCCGAGCATGTAGGCGTGGTCATTGCTTGGAGAGGGGGTCTCGTGCATTCCGCGGTTGTTGTCCCATTTGATGTAGGTGATCTCTGCGGAGTTGAGGAGGGTGGTCATGAAGTCGATGATGAAGGATTGGACTTCGGGGAGGGCGAGGTTGAGGACCAGCTGGTTGCGGCGTTCGCTGCGGGGGTAGTCGCCTGCGTGGAGGACCCAGTCTGGGTGCTCGTTGTAGAGGGTCGAGTTTGGGTTGATCATCTCAGGCTCGACCCAGATGCCAAAGCGGAGGGCTGTGCCGTTTGCTGCGAGGTTTGTCACGTTCGAGACGAGCGGGGAGAGACCATTGGGGAAGCGGTCGGGGTTCGGGGTCCAGTCGCCTAGGCCGGCTTCGTCGGAGACACGAGGGTACTCATCACCAAACCAGCCATCGTCCATGACGAAGAGGTGGATGCCTAGATCGGCAGATTCCCGGGCAAGGTTGTAGATGGTGCTCTGGTTAAAGTCAAAGTAGACGCCTTCCCAGCTGTTGAGCAGAGCTGGCCTGTCCGAGGTTGCGAATTGGCTCTTGATCAGGTGGTTCCGGTACAGGCGATGGAACTTGCGAGACATGCCGCCGATGCCGTCCTTGGAGTAGACCGACACGCACTCAGGAGAGGTAAATGTCTCGCCGGGGCCAAGGTTCCATGAGAGTCTATCGGGGTTGAGCCCTAGCAGGGCACGGGTGAGGCCTTGAGAGCCCTTTTCCACCTCAGCAGCGAACGATCCCGTGTAGATGAGCGAGAAACCCCACGCCTCGCCTTGGGATTCCGAAGTAGAGGGGTGCACCAACGCGAGGAAGGGATTGTGAAGGTGGGACGAGTAGCCAGTGGTACTCCCAAACCTACTTCATCAGCATCACATCCCAAATGTCAATTGTGAAGGAAAGCAAACTCACCCTTGAACCCCATACTCAACCCTCCTCCTCTGTCTCGTCGCCTCGCGCGCCCAATCGCCCCTCAGACTAATCATATCCAGCTCCTCATCCGCAAAATCCACACTAAAGCTCGCCAACGCCTCAATACTCACATTCCCATCCCCGCGATTCGTCACATTCACACTCCTCACCACGGCATCATACTCCGGGAAGACGGAATACACCAAATCCGCCTCCACGTTACTGACACTATCGACAAGATGCACAATGAGCGAGCTCACATCCCCGTCCTCCCCAAAGGTCGAGGGCAGCCCGGGCAAAGCAGGCTTCCCACTGACAACCTCGTGCGAATCATACTGCAGGTCGCTAACAGTATACCCAGCGGTCTGCCGGATCCGGATCGCAGGGATGCGGAAATCGCCGCGGCCCTCGTCGGGGAATTCGCGGCGCACGCGGCCGGGGAGCCCAACCCAGCCGTTGATGGCTGGTTCAACGGGGGATGGGAAAGGGGGGGCGACGGCCGCGCCGAAGTGGTCGGTTATCAGGTCGCCGGTGCTGCTGTCGACGTGGAAGTTGTACGAGGCCGTCGCGCCGTTGAGGGCGAAGGACTGGTCTGTGACCACGATTGCTGCGATATGTTAGCAAGCTAGTTGAAAAGAGAAATTGTGGCAAATAGGGGGGTGCGGACCATTTTGAGATGACTCCTGAGCGAATGCCAGGAGAGTCTGACTGCACACCGTCAAAAGACCCGTGACGACCGCAGCCGTCATGGTCCTGGGCGAAGCTGAAGATGAAGTGCCGAACATGATGACAACAAGCTCGCTCCCACCGGCGCAGGGAATTCCTTAAGCTCCGGACAAACTTGAACAGACGACCAAAACTCTCTCCTCGCGCGGGGAAACCTTGACCTTTAAGCATGGGCCATCGTACGACATGAACTTGCACCCTTGTTGGCAGGCGCAGCTGGCAGCGTCGCACAGACAGAGATGGTCGAGCATCTATTGGCAATGATCGACACGGGGAGAATTGTCGGCGAATCTCGTCTCGTTCCCCCACATAGTCTCCCCTGCTTGCATTCCCCTTTTGGGACGATCGACATTGTTTGCTGGGGCGACCCCTCTTTTGTTTTTGACGGTTCCAGGGTTTGTGAGGTCACTTTCTCGGAGAGGGGCCGGGGCGTACGGAGGACGGAATACGGAGGCGGAGGTCTGGAGTCAAACTGTGGAGGCCCAGATGGGGTCGGAGGAAAGCCGAGAGCAAAGGACACGGGCCTCCGAGGAGTTGCTACGTAACCCGAGTTTCTGCGAGCAGCTTATTGTGGGGGGTTGCAGACCGGAGTTTTGCCGCCTGGAGGTCCGGCATGTTGTCGGTCTAATACAGGATCTTGCTCGGGGGGGCATTGAATGACATTCGGTAAGTGGGAAGAAGTCAGGGCTCATTGCTCCAGAACTTCGAGTGTAGAAAGAATGTGCAAGTGTCTCATTATTATAGGTCTTCTCTAGAGAAGCCGACCCGGCATGTCTTTAATATATAGACAAATCTATCAGGCATCATTGTCGATCATCTTGATGCCGAACGAGGGCTCCTCGTCACTTTGCTCTGCCGATGCGGGCGCAGGAACTGGGCGACGTGGGAGCCGATACCGGTTCTCCACGGGATGGATCTTGCGCTCCTCACCTTCGGCAGTGTCGCTGCTCTCGAATCTATGCCAAGGAGGTAATTCAGCCGATTCCTCGGCCACCTTGATTCCGGACCAGGTTTGCTCCTTGGCTTCAGCATGGTTGCTACTCTCAAACTTATGCCAGGGTGGTAACTCGGCAGCATCTTGGGTCGTCTTAACACTGGGCTGAGTCTGCTCTCTGCCTTCAGCCATGTCGCTACTATCAAACTTATGCCAGGGTGGTAATTCGGTAGCATCTTGGGTCGTCTTGACGCTTGGCTGAGTTTGTTCTTCACCGTCGTCAATCAGCTGTATGCGAGACGGAGCTTCCTCGCCACTCTGTTCGACTGGGGCACGGACAGGACGACGCGGGATTTGACGTGGAGTTTCCTTTGCTGCTGGAACTTGGCGCTCCTCTCCTCCAGAGGTTTTATCACTTTCGAGCGATCGCCACGGCTCGTCCTTGGCGCCGTCAACCATCTTACTGCCAGAGCCAGACGGAGCTTCTCCACTCTCACTCTTCCCGGTCGGGACACGAGCAGGCCGACGTGGAAGCCTCGGGCGATTCTCCTCCGCCTCCTGGATCCTGCGCTCTTCCTCTTCAGCAATCTCGCCGCTCTCCAACTTCTTCCGCGCTGCCTCCTTGTCGCCTTCAATGCCCGCCTTGCGCTCGTTCTGGATCCGCTGTTGCTCCTGCTTCTTGTCCTTCGCAGCTAACGCGGCCTCTTCTCGGGCAAGCTCGCGAGAATTGATGCTCTCCAGTGCAAGGGTCCTCAAGATCCGCCCGAGAAGGAACTGGTAGCGCAGGTGGCCACTGATTATGTCGCTGACGTCTAGATTCTCGACCCCGGGGACGTTCTCGATAGGTTGTAGGCCCGCCACGCCGTATTGGAGGCTGCTTGTTCGGTACAGGAATGCGAGCACGGAGTCGTTCTCAGAGTAGACGTTGATCAGGCGGCCGTTTACGACACGTCGCAGGCGTCGCCAGTCTGGTGCGTCTGATGGCGTTGGTGACCCCATGAGGACAGCTGAATCGACCAGCCCGTATGCCTGTCTTTTCGCTAGACTCTGTAGACAGGAGTAGATCACTCGCGAGCCTAGAGAGTAGCCGATGAGGGTGACGGTTCGCTCGCCTTGTACCTTGCTGATCAGTGCGTCCGCAAGGACCTCGCCGGCCTTGTCCGCTCGGGCCTTGGCGACACTGAAGGGATTGTCGGCTATACGGGCAACCTTCAAAAGACCGAGAGGCAGGATCATTGCACTGAGCAAGCCCCCCAAGATCGTCTTGGAGAGAACCTGTCCACCAGCGGTCCAGGCAGCCGTTGTGACCAAGTAGTCCATTGCATTTCCAAGTTCCATCAGAGCTTCTGTTTCCCAGCGGAGGCCGAACACTTCGGAGTCACTGCCAATGACACGCCACGGGATGTGGAAATTGCTCTCTTCAGTCAACCATCCCGACACACCAATGGTCACCCGGAGGCGATGATCGTCGCGGGCAGCGTCCCTTTCGTTCTCGGTCCTCTTTTGCGAGCCATGAATCGGCAAAAAGGCAAAGTCGTCCACCTCGCGCGCATACTTGTCAACCATACGTCCGGTCATTTTTCCTCCATAGGCACCAAAGAGACCGCCAACAATCACACCGCTGCCGGCAAGAGCACCAAGATAGCCAGCCGCAGCTGTTGCTCCTAGACCCAGACCGCCCATGACAGTTCCCAATCCAGCTGCGATGAAAGGCGCGGCAAGACCACCAGTGACGCCAATTAAGACAGCACCAGCAACAGAAGCGATACCGACCTTCCACTTCCTAGAGGGATCCTCTCTGCTCGGACTTTGAGCATCTCCACCCGCACTGAGCTGAAGAGCGGCATCGAGTAAGCCCCGAGCAACCTTGACTTCATCCTGATTCAGTGTCTTGATTCCAATCCCTAAACTGGACGCGGTAAACAGCATCAAAACACGCGATCTAGCATTGTAGTGCTCTAGACTAAGAAGCAAAAGGAGTAGCGAGTGCAAGATCAACAGTCTTTTCGGCTTGGGAAGGTTGATCAGAGGCGTCTCCACCGGAGGATATACCTTCGACAGCCTCTTCCACGTGCGGTCGCCATCGTCGTCTTCATGGGGACTCTCAGGCTGAGCACCTTGCAAGGAATCTCCCTCATCATCGTCTGCGTCTTTATTGACGACCTCGCCTACTCGGAGCAGGACAGAGTCCCTCCAATCGTCGAATTGTGTCAAAAGCGCAGCCTCCTCTTTCGCATCCTCGCTGGTTGGTACATATTCAGTGCGCGCCCTATCAGCTTTTGCTTTTTTAGCCTTTTCATCCTTGTCCGAGTCCCAATCCCAGCCACCGTCGTCATCGTCCAAATCAATAAGATTATCAGACGCGGATTTTGGCTTTCGCGGGTCTGGAGTCTTGAAGGTCTCCTCGGCCAAGTCTCTCATGCGCTGGGCGATCTGGGCAATAAGTACGGTTAGGTCCGCCCGCTGCGACCGATTTAGGATGGTGGTGAGGGACTGATCGTCCTGTTTTGACTCCTGCTTGGGAGCCGAGCCAAAGGCGCTGGCATGTTTGTCTTTGAGGGTTTTCCACATCGAAAATTCAGAAACAGAAAGGAATCGAAGAAATTGTTTAACAGGACCGGCCTGGATAGATGTTGAAGAGAAGAAGTCGACTTGTCGTCTTGAAGTTCCAACATGTGAATAGTGGATGACTCAGCATGGGTGCCCTCAAGCAGACCCTGGCAGAAGGCAACAGCGTTGGAACTGATGCCTTGTGCGTTCATAACCTGAATCTCTTCAAATTGTTGGACGTCGATCGCGGCTCAGGTTCCGAGACTTCCTTCTTGTAGACGGCGTCATGGAAGTCTAAGAATTCGCCGTATCAACAACAAAAAACCTCCCCTTCGTCTTCCCCGCATACCCAAGCGCATTTCCATCCCAGGCATCTCCATCAGGCCGCTCATTCCTCTCCCCTTTAACGCGCTGAATCTTCTTATTCCTTCCGACCACGCGTTCCTTCGCCATAGCCTCCCTCAGCCTCTCCAATCCGATCGTGTTTTCCTTGACAGCCTCGGGGCTCTCGTCGCGGATACTTTGCAACGGCTCGACGCCCGTCGTATCTACTTTCTGGATCTCCTTTACAAAATGAATCTGGGATTCGAGCGTGTCGAGCATTTGCTGTTCCTCTTCGGGGCTGGAGGGTTGCGGGAGGGCGGAGAGGCGGAGGAGGTGTCGGAGTTGCGCTGGGGTTACCGAGGGAGGGGTTTTCGTGGAGGGGTCGGGGAGGAGAGAGCGGACGGACCATGTTGGTTTGGAGAGGATGGACTCGATGCTGTCTGTGTTGTCTGAGCTTGAGGAGTAGAGTCGCGATCTAAGGTTGTTGACGCGTAGTCGGAGGCATGATCCGGAGGTGAGGCGAGACGCGCGTAAGAGCATTGTGAGGGATTGGAGTAGATGGAGGCCTAAAATTGCGAGCTGTAATCAAATTGTAATTGTAGCTGAATTCTTCAAGTTCAAGGTTCACTTTTCAGTCTTGGAGAGCAAGCAAGTTAAGGACAAAATATTATTGGAGGTGAGCTCCAAATCTCGGGCGGAAAAGCGGACACCGCCCCAGACCAGCGGCCGCGGGTCTTGGCTGTGACGACAATGGGCCAGCTCAACCTGTCTCCCCTCTAGGCTTTGTTATTCTGTTTGGACCTTCAAATCCACGGATTTACTACAAGCATTGATTTACACATATTTCTCGCTAAATACACACATGATGGCCGTAGACCCCCGCGCCCTCATCCAGAAGGTACACTGCCACCAACCCCTCCACCCACCCCGCCTCAGCACCACGGAGCAGTCGCTAACCTCGAATGCCACTCATAGGCCGAAAAAGCGCTCCAGGGAGCCTCGAGCGGCTTCAGCCTATTCGGCGGCCGCACGGAGAAATACGAGAATGCCGCAGACCTCTTCACACAAGCCGCGAATGCGTTCCGGGTTCAGAAGCTGAGTACGCACCCTCACCCGTCTCGTCCTATCTCTTGCCGTACCGAGACTCGACTCGACTCGACCAGACTATATAGTCTCCCCGCAAGTCCTATACAAGGGAGAATCTACTAACCACCAAACCAACCAACAGACAAAGAAGCCGGCCAGGCCTTCGAACGCGCCGCCTCCATCCAAACGACGAATCTCAACGAGCCCGACGACGCCGCAAATACCCTCAACGAGGCCTTTAAGGTCTACCGCAAGTCCGACCCGGAGGATGCCGTGCGCGTTCTCGCGTCCGCTATCCACCACTACGTGCTAAAGGGGAACCTACGCCGCGCCGCGACGCAGCAGCAGTACCTGGCCGAGGTGTACGAGCTCGAGCTGGGGGATACGAAAAAGGCCCTGGAGGCGTATGAGAAGACGGCGGAGTGGTTTGAGTCAGATAATGCGGAGGCGTGAGTTGCCCTTTTGTGTCGTTTGTGTTGGGTTGGGAAAGAGGGGGGTGTGATTGTTAGGCTTGTGCTGATTGATGCTGGTGATTTAGTCTTGCGAACAAGCATTTCCTCAAGGCGGCCGACCTCGCTGCCCTCGAGGGCGACTACTACAAGGCGATCGAGCACTACGAGCGCATTTCTCGCACATCCATCAACAACGGGCTGATGAAGTGGTCCGTCAAGGAGTATCTCCTGAAAGCCGGAATCTGCCACCTAGCTACAATGGTTCGTCTTCCCTGCCAAACCCTCACACGGGATATCCTCTTCTACGAATGCAATGTACTAAACTGCAACAGGACACGGTCTCCGCCAACCGGGCCCTCGAAACCTACCGCGAGATCGACAACACATTCGCTTCGACGCGAGAACATCAGCTGCTCGTCGACCTGGTGCAGACCATTGAGGAGCGCGACCAGGAAGGGTTCGCCGATAAGCTGTTCCAGTATGATCAGCTGAGCAAGTTGGACAAGTGGAAGACGACTCTGTTGCTGAAGATTAAGAATGGGATTGAGGGGCCGGAGGAGGATGATTTTGCTTAGATTGCGAACGAAGTTCAATGTTATTGTTGTTTTTATTTTCGATATCGCCTGCTGTCTCCTACTGTCCGGTTATCTGTCTGGTGGTCGACCATACGAATACAAGGTCTGCTTTTGCTGGCATCAATTTCATTACAGTTATCATGACCATGTCATAAATATCAATCCTATAGTTACTACTGTCGATTTCACAATGCCTGTGGGCAAGCTTGAGCTCATGGAAAGACAGATCACAAGTAGTCGCTCGAGGTCAGGTAAGTACCTCCTAACACTAGGCCTCCAGTCAAGCACGAAAGTACCCAAGAAAACGATTCATAACACATGTCACACCATCCTCATTCTACAATCTACACACCCTCTCAATGCCCACCAAATCACCTCACCAGATCCTCCTTGATGATATCCGCCGCCCTCTCCGCAACCGCAAAAACCATCGCCTGGATATTCCCGCGGGGAACAAGCGGAAACACACTCGCATCGACAACACGCACATTCCGCGTCCCATAAACCATCAGTCTCGGACCAACAACGCCTCCATCCTCACGGGGCATCATCGCACACGTCCCGCAGACATGGTACATCGAAAGAACAAGCTCTTTACACAGCTCCTGCGCGGGCCCGAGGTCCATGACGCCGAGTCTCTGCGTCGTATGCAGACGGTCCCCACCGGGTTTCAAGAGCGATGCTAGAGCGTCCGTCTCGACGATCTTCTCCATCCAGATACTATGTCGCGCGTGGAGTTCCAGGTCCGCCGGGTGGCGCAGGATGCCCGCGTCGATTACGGGTGCAGCGGCGGGATCCGCCGAGGCGAGATGCACGGAGCCCCGTGAGAAGGGGTGGCTTAGCGAAGAGTTGATGCTCATGAAGTATCCCGGGTGGCTCATGCTGAAGATATCTCGTGGATTTGGGCCGGCGCGCGGCAGGACTTGGAAGGGGAATAGGACGTACTGTGCCGTTGGCTCGTTGGGGTCCGAAAGCATGTCCCGGAGGACGGTGTATTGTTTCCGGTACATGGTTGGCAGGTCTGGGGTATCTAGGGACGCGTCGATTCTCCGGAGGAGACTCTCGCGGTCTGTCGCGGGGAAGTCTAGACATGGCATGAAGGCTGAAACCATCGGGACCATGCCCAGCGGCCCCGAGCCATCCTTCTGATATGCGGCCATGGCTGCGGCGGCGACAGCGGGATCCCGCGCCATGTCGCCCGAGGGCATTCCATCTGCGACCTCATATCCGAACGCAATGCTCCCGTGGTCCTGGAGATTTTCGCCGACGCTGGGGAGGTCGATTAGCGGGGCGATCCCGTGGGGTTGGAGGAGGGATGCATTTCCTATGCCCGAGAGCTCGAGGAGCTGCGGGGTTTGGGTTGCGCCCGCTGCCAGGATTACTTCATGTGTTACGGTGACTGTGTATGGTTGGCCACCCTTGTTGAAGCTTACGCCTGTCGCGGCGAGCGTGTCAGAAGGGCTACCAAAGACGATCTTCTCAACCCGAGCCCCCGTGACGACACGCAGATTCTCACGCTGCAGCACATCGGCCGTCAAATACGCAGCAGCAGCATGGCTCCGCGTATGCGTAATCGGATCAATAGCCCCAGGCGTAACAAACGGTCCAACAGCGGGACCACCCTTGATCGGATCCTCCGTCTGCGGCCACCCCAGGGCCTCGAACGCGCGTAGCCACGCACCATGGTAGGGCATGTACTGACCGCCAAACGAGACCTGGATAGGTCCATCCTTGCCCTGGTCTTCTTTCTCAGACACCATCCCCGCGAAGAAGGCGCGCACGGCGTCTGAGGGTGGCGTCCACGTGTGGAACTTGCGCACATACGGCTCGAAAACATCCCAGCCCCATCCGGGGTTCCCTAGCGCTTCCCAGGCAGACATCCCCGTGCGTGAGGGGTATACGACCATTCCGAGGTTTATTGCGGAGGACCCGCCTAACGTTCGCCCTTTTGTTCCGAACAGTTTGCGGCCATTGAGTTGTTCCTGTACGCACGTTAGTACTGACCAAGCCGCATGAATATCGTGATGGTTATGGTGTATGTACATACCTGCGGGGTTGACCGAAAGTCCCAGTCAAAATCAGGGTCTTCATATGTTGTCGGAGCGAGTCCGGGGACTTGGATGCGGGGATCATTCACGCGGTTCGTTCCAGCTTCTAGAACGAGCACTCGCACGTTGGGGTCTTCGCTGAGACGGTTTGCAACTACGAGGCCTGAGGTCCCGCCGCCAACAATTACAAAGTCAAAGCTTGCATCGTGCAAGCCGGTAGCGGAGTCTGTGTCGATGGTGGCCATTGTTAGATGTGGGCGATGAAAGAACGACTGGGTTTCATGCGATACAGTAGCAGGTAAGATGGGTGCTTATAAGGACCTCGTGAAGATAAGCTGCCCCTCACGAGCTGAATACCTTCCCTCTCCAAATTGGAAGTCATCGACCAGACTAGGCTCTCGTCAGGCCACCCACTACGCGGTTTGACGGTTGTGGGCAAGCATGGACAGGGATCATGGACAGCAGTAGGTCGCCTTAGATACTTGACCTATATTAGGCCGTCCGCCGCTTTGGCTGCATCCCTTGGGCTGCAGCAATACCTGCATTGGGGTGCCTGATTAACTTGGTATAGTAGTCAGCAGCGACCGAGCGCTTCCTGCACCCCATCGACCAGAGCGAGGATGCTTATCCAAAGACAAAATGCGATGTGGGGGGGCGGCCACGCCGTTGAGCTAAGAGATGGAAACGGCACGTAGCGCAAGTCCCACGAGACGGGCTGAAATACACATCTACGTAGTACGTAGGGACAGATCCACATCGCACATCGCTAGGTTCACGCTTAGACAATGGCGGACCCTAGACGAACACGTACGTACCCACTGCGTTTAGGTGGAAGCCTTCTGGATCTGTCTGGATCTGCGGCGGCATACATGGCCTGTTTGGGTTCGCTCTTTTCTTCTCGGCGAGACAAGCTCTCCATGGTCCTTTTCCTGCCGTGGGTGGAGAGTGCATACTACGTGCATACTATGGATTCAGAGCCCGCAATGGGCGTCATATCGTGCACTGTATGTCCCAGTGGTCCATCCTCGGAGTTTCGACCATTGTTTCGCAAAAGCACTTGAGACTGCTTGGTTGTAATACGGTAGGCTAAGATAGACCATTTAGAGTGTCTAGTTGCACATGGATGAAAGTTTAGACCCAGGCTGTGCTGGTGGTGCATACTATGGAGTAGACTATGAGCTACAGGCCGTTGTCGACATCAATAGTCCCCTTCCCGGCCTGGGTATCGACGACCAGTCGTGGACCGTATATAGCCATTCAAGAGAGTTGCAGCCGATGAAGTGCTATCCGTTCACAGGCACAGACTTGCAGAAGCGCAGCACGACAAATGCCCTTGTCCCACGCGCATCAGCTTTTGGATTCCCTGTTCACAGACTTGTGGGGAACGGCACTGAGCTGTCCGTCTAGCAAGAAGACACTTACAGGCAATTGCCATGCGGATATCTTAGTGGATGACGAGAGTCCTAGTGAGCTGCTTTCCAAGCGAGATTGGTTGGAAGACGAGGAGGTAGAGCTAGAGATGGAGATGGAGACAGATGATGAGCTTGGCAAGCGTGCACTACACTCCCTAGAGAAGCGTGATAAGAAATAAAGCACCATCTGCAACAACCTTTTGTTTGAGTCTCTCAACTATCCTAGCTCTGGCGATATAGTGGCTGGTGCTGCTAACCACCCGTTTGTCACGTACGGGCCAAAGAAACCAGATGATTGTGATAACTATGGTGAGCCTAGGGCATATTTAATATATTCTGTTAATTGCCTGTTAGCGTATGTGCCCAAAATTTAGAGTGGTCACTAATCCCACCACTGGGCAATTAGCCATGTTTAATTCAGAACATATCCTAGTTAGTCCTTTTTAGATATACCCCTCCAGGCAAAAGATGGCTAACAATATGCTCATCTAGGAATGGCAAGTGGTGAGTGAATCTCGCAAATTAGATTTTTGACTCGGCTCAACACTGACGCACTCTTAATTACAGTTGCTGCAATATCTACAGGCTTTGGTTCGCAGCCACAGGGCAAAGCGCAGCCGCTTTGCCGACCCGAATGCGAAGCATAGAGACGGAACTGTGGATATCTGTAGCTATTTGAAATTCTGGTGGCAATCCGAATACTTCACTATTAAGACTGGTGGTAAAAGATAACATCCCATCAATTTTGCCGCGTCGGCCTTTCCGGGCACCTCATCTTATTGGGAGGAGATTGTCCTGCTGGATTCGCAGACCAACAGCATTAAAGAAAAGTATGTTTTGGTCCTGCATGGTTTAGTGTCTGCTTGCCTAGCGCCGTGTGATTTCTTGAATTGCTGCTAACCTTAGTGTCCAAAGGCTCTGGAGTGGGAGCAAAATCCGCAGGGACACCACCATGATGAGATACATTAATGGCGTCCACGTTAATGATCAGACTCATGACAGATACTGAGACGTCAACTGGGCCATCAACACCTGCAAGCACATAATATTCAACATGAACTACGTACGGCGAGCCCCGCATAGCCCCAAGATATGCTCCTAAGCACTAACGTTTACCCTCTACAACACAGATATCCCAGGACAAGGTTAAGAACATCCTAGTCACTCAGGCTACGCGGGTTGCCCAGTATCTCGACGACATGGAAACCTTCCTACAGGGCGTAAACAACCCAACATGGAACAAACACCCGTACCAAGCTCAAGGCCTTGGCCGAGGATTCAAGAAACACGTCTACAACGCCTGGCCTATTCACGTTCAGAGGGGGAGGAAGTTCCTCGATGACTGGGTGCCGAAGATCATTGAGGCGTATCACTCTGCCGAGGACGGGGATATCACGATGGGCGGTGTTGAGGAGAACTCGGAGATTCTGGAGCGCGTCAAGGCCATGTCTGAGGCGTGGTCTGCGTTGACAGAACTTACGAATCCGTTTCCTGCTGCTTGGGCTTAGCGCAGGTGGTTTTTCTTTCGCTCTCTTTTGTGCTTGGTCCCGAATGGTATCTATCTCTTATTGTTTCCCCGCAAGCATGGCTGAGATTGGAAGCGAGGAGATCGATCTCCAACCCTGTTGCTTACAACGGTGGTATTGTTTGTCCCGTCCGTCCCGTCGCTGTGTAGACATGATATTTCGGGCTAATCTTGTTCAATCGTTGCCATGAACCTCCTTGCATCATTCCTTGGAACCGTTTCTCCCGAGCGGCCCTCGACATCTTGGCGTAAAGCCGGAGAGCCGCCAGTCTTCAACAAGTCAAGCAAAAAAAAAAACCTCCAAAAACATACGACAGTAGGGATTCGCATGTGGTCACCCACCATACTACTAACCTACCGGCGTGTGGCTTAAGTACGGCTGAGCGGACGGGAAGCCCTGTTCTCCACACCCTGTGGTCGTATGTACCAGATCTTTCCAATAAAGGATAGATGAACTTGACAGCGGGACTTGAAGATAACCAAATCTGGGCGAGTTCACCATTACGCGTGGCGTTGAGCATCAGAGAGCGGACGACGTAACACGACATCCCCAGTACTGCGGGCCGTACCCGGTCTGACGGTGACTATAGGGCTTGGTCTAAGAGACCAAATATGGAAGGTACGATAGTCGCTCCTTCCTCGACGGTTGTCATTTCCCCCGGCCAGGGAAGGTGCGACCTGTGGCAGCGTGCCTTCCGTTTATAGAAGCATAGAAGGAGCGATCCCATGGGGGCAATCCGTATATGGAAGGTACGAGGGTCGCTCTTTCTTTGGAATCCATGTATAAACTAGGAAGGTGCAGCCTTGCCCTACCTGGTAGTAGTTTCTAGGGATGGAAGGAGCGGCCTTCGGACTCGTTGCCGAAATGACTGTCCATCTAATGGCGACCTTGTTACACCCACGGAAAGCGCCATGGCCCCCGTAAATCTCTCACGGGATGTGCACCTTGGGCTCAAGATCAGACCCCATGTTGGAACTATGCAGTACAGTGGTCACATGATATGTACAACAAAGGGATTACTAGCCTTTTTCAGAACACCCCCTGGCAACAGGCAGCGGAGGACGACGCCGAAGAAAACATTCCGCGAAACCGCACCAGCCTTCGGGAACATGCTTCGCAGCGTCCACTGCTCTGTAGTCACTCGGTTTCTACTACCCTTTCGCTCTTATACTAGTACTAGTAGAGTCCAGCAGAGCAGGAAAATCACAGTATCCGCCCACCAATCAGGGCAGTGCTCCACGGATGAGCTATTCAAATATACGTCCGGAAGATGGATGTACGTCTTTCCTCCATTCATATCTCCGTTCCAAGCTAACAGCATTTAGTTATAACGAGCCTCTACGGCTAGCAGAGCGATACCTGGAGTTCAATGTGCCAGCACTCCAGCAGGCCATTGCTACCGCAACCGGTCATTCCACTTCAGACATCGCCTCATTTTTTAAGATGTCGGAAGGTGGATTTAACCGACTATTCCAAGCGACATTCAGCGATGGGAAGAATGTCATCGCTCGAATCCCGTACTCTTCCACAAGACCTGAACACTATGCGGTTGCCAGCGAGGCTGCCACTTTGGATTATCTCCGCTTACATGGGATTCCTACACCCAAGGTCTATGGCTGGTGCTCGACACGGGCGAATCCTGTTGGCGCAGAGTATATCATTATGGAGAGGTTGGATGGTGCTCCTCTGGGTGATGTATGGTATACAATGACGCCGAAAGAGCAACACAAGATTATAAAGCAGATTATTGAGTTAGAGGCTCGATTGATGAAGCTGGAATTCCCGGCATCTGGTAGTATATACTATCAAAAAGATGTTCTATCCGGGGACGGGATCCCACTGCCAGATCTTGGTGATCGCGAGTTCTGCATCGGTCCGATCGCGCACTATAGCTGGTGACATGAGGATAGAGCGACACTTGAGATCGACAGGGGTCCTTGTGAGTAGACAAGAAAGCTCTAGCAAATTTATGCAACCAGATTGCTGACCAGTCTTAGGGCTGTCATCCAACGACATCTTCCGTGCAGTCGGCGAACGGGAGTTAAAGTGGGCTACGACATTTGCGAAACCTCGCCTGCCCTACGAACGCCTCTACAGAGAGATTTATGGTTTCCAGCAAGCTTCGCCGGAGAGCCACATACAGACTCTGTCCGACTACCTAAATTAGCAGGATGCCTTGGCTTCAGACAAGCAAGCCCATTGGATCGACCCGTCATGCGGCACCCTGATTTCCAACCGAACAATATCCTCATCGCTGAGAGCAACGAGATCGTCGGATTGATCGATTGGCAGCATTCTTCTATCCTCCCCCTCGGAATCGCAGCTGGAATACCAAGCCATTTCCAGAACTATGGGGACCTTGACTCGGAAAAGCTCCTTGAGCCTCAAATCAACTTGCCACCAGATTTCGAGTCTCTCGACCCGTCTGAGCAGAGTTCAATACGAGAGATCATGCGAAAGCGGGTTGTTCATTTCCTATACACCGCGCTTACCAAACGGCTCAACGAAGAACATTACGATGCAATATTTAACCAGTCTGTCATATTGCATCAGCGCCTGTTCAAGGCTGCGGGCACTCCCTGGGAAGGAGACTCGATTACTCTGCGGGCTGAGACGATCCGTACAATTCAGAGCTGGCAGATTTTAATCACTGAAGACTCGATAAACAACGACAAGGGGAAATGCACTACGCCTCCTTTCGAGTACCCGAATACAACTATCCAAGACACTCTCCAGCTCGATGCGCAGCAGAAAGAAGCCGATACTGCTGTGGAAGAGATGAGAGATGCTTTGGGTGTGGACGTCTTAGGCTGGGTACCTAATGAGGAATATAAAGCTGCAAAGGAAAAGGCTGGTGAGATCAAGGCCAGAATGCTCGAGGCGGCTGAGACTCCTAGGGATGTTACTGCGATTCAGTACCATTTCCCGTTTGATGACTTTGATGAGAAGTCATGTAGGGGGCTGTATGATGCACGCCAAGCGCATGTAGTTCAGGCCTGTAGTTCGTAGTACTTAGGCTTGCCCTGCGGATACTGTACACTCTAGTACTCTTCGTACTCAGGGTACCGTAGATGGGACAAGCATTACACATGAGATTCTGTATGACGGTAGACAGAGACATAAACCTAACAACAGGAAAGACACGTAGTACGGCTCCAGAACTACTCGGTGCCTTGTAAGCCGCCCCTCTGCTCCATAGTAAAAGTCGTATCAGGTGTTCCATGAGCTCTCGAGGCCCGTAGGCAGGATAGGGCAGCCACCCCAGTCTCTAACAGATTCCCGACCCCCGATCGGATTCCCGGTGATACCCATTTAGAACTTGGAGACTTGCGGGGCGTACTAGGGCTACCTCATCCGATTACTAATCGGGCTCGAGGCTGTTGTGCGTACTTGATTCTGCATTCTGCGTTCTTCATTGGTATTTGTCTCTCGGATGGGCCGGAGCGCCTTTGTCTCGACTTGTAGTCATACAGCCAAGATCAAGGCCAGGTCCATCTGATGGCCAATCGGTTCCGAAGGCCTGGTATCAACGTTATAATATGCGTAGACTCACTTTTTAAGAACCTCACAGACAAAGTAATACGTACATAGAGATCCATTGTTATATAGAGACGTCAAAATATGATATCATCTGACATCTACCCACGTTGCTAAACCAGGGGAGAAGCGGCCCAACTCCGAGACGATGGGGCCAAGCAGCGGGTGAAGCTATTCTCGGCTACATCCGGCCGTCGGGCGCACGAGCGCTCGACCTATCGGAGCCCTAATTGCTTGCGCCATCTCCGTTCCACGCGTGTCCGTATTTTGAGGGAGGAGCTTGAAGGGCCTGATTAGTCGCGACCCTGATCCTTTACTTCAAGGTTGTGGAGCAGGGCAGTCTGCACGTGAGATTTTGGCCCCTCCACCCACGCTATATCAAAATCATGGTATCAACTATCCGCGGCTTCCGTCGGGGTGGGGGGAGATGAGTTGGAGAAAGGTATATATTTCCAGGTTTTCATCCTAAAAACAAGGTCAATCCGCAACCCATTGACTCACGATATATCCCAAGATGAGCCGGACCATTCTAGTAACGGGTGCTTCTCGAGGTACAGACGCCATACATCCCCTTCCCCGCGACGGCGTCATTCACAGCTAAACTAACCCCCTCTCCAGGCATCGGAAAGGGCCTTGTAACGCACTACCTCGCGCAACCAAGCACAACCCTCATCGCAACAGTCCGCGACACCACGTCTCCAAACGCAAAAGACCTCGAATCCCTCCCCAGAGGCGCCGGATCCCGAATAATCGTCGTCGCACTCAAATCCGACTCGCCCACCAGCTCCGACGAAGCCGCGACTTCACTCCAGACGCAGCACGGCATCACGCACATCGACATCGTCATCGCCAATGCCGGGATCTGCGACCACTGGGGCCCCATGTCCGAGGCGGCAGACGCGGACGTGCTTTCGCACTTTGAAGTGAATGCCCTGGGCCCGCTGAGGCTGTTTAGGGCTGTGGCCCCCTTGTTAAAGGAAGCTGCTACGCCGAAATTCATTTACATCTCGACGCTTCTCGCGAGTATTGGCGGGATCGGGCAGATGGAGACGCTGACGGGGCCGTATGGGATGAGCAAGGCGGCGGGGAATTATATGGTTCGGAAGATCCATGATGAGAATGCGCATTTGGCGACTTTGTCGGTTGATCCTGGGTACGTTCGTCGATCATTCTTCGCGGATGCGATTGAGGCGCCTGGCTGACGAAGGATATTAGGCTTGTCCAAACAGACTTGGGTGATCGCGCGGCACAGACGTACGGATTGGAGAAGGCTCCGGTGACCCTTGATGAGAGCGTTAGCGGGATTACAGCACAGGTACGTGCTATTATGACTTAGATTGCTCTGTATGACCCAGCTAATCTCTTCACAGATCGAAAAACTGGAAAAGTCGACCACATCTGGCTCATTTGTCAACACGCGCGGGGAAACCAACGCTTGGTAGAGTATCAGGGGTACTCAAACATGGCAGGCTTGTACTATGTATTAGTGATCTACAGATTTAGATTTGAGACAGTCTCCACTCCAAACACAACACTACAATTTCCAATGCTACATGTCGAGATCATGGTAGTCCTCCAAACCATTACACTATTCATTATGGCTCTCAATACAAACCTGGCGATTGCTATTACTGACTGTAGTACGAGCCCTAACAAGCTTCAACCCATCCATAGTTGGCCCAATAGCCAACAAGCACACGTTGATATCTCGAGAGGGGGGAAAACCGCGTAATAGAGAAAGACAACCCGCCAGAACTCTAGAAAAAAGTGCCCTGGCATCTAATCAAGTATATTCCCAGGGCCCTGCCCATCAGTGACAAGGTAATCCATGCAATCCAACCGATAGTACACCTTCGGCCCCCGTTCAAGCCGGAACGGGACCTCGAGCGGCAGCGGACTAGACAAATACACCTTACGTGCCCCGTAGACCACAAAATGGGGAACCCTGATATCAGCCATCATCTCGAGGTATGGCAGCATATCAGCGCCGTCCTCGAAGCTCCAAAACTGCACGATCAGGCTCTGCAGCCCGCTCATGCCGGCAAGGACGCTGCATGCGCGGTGCCATTGCGAGATGTCGTCCTGGTATAGAGCACTGGTGAGGTTTCTAGGGCCGGAGGAAGAATGGATGGACATGTCCACTCGAAGGGATCGGATGGTGAGGAGGCGCGAGGGGGCGACGATATTCTGTAGATTGATGATCAGGAGGTGGCCGAGGTAGCCGACGAATAAGGTATTTGTTTCGTAGAGGATGGGCATAGACTCCATATATCTGGATGTTGTTGGTATCGTTAGTGCACGGCACTACAAGTACCTATACCTTCTCCATGAAATATTAGGTGGGAGCGGGAACATACACCCTGCGACAGCACGCAAGCAACCCAAAAACACTCCAGGCAAGGCTATCCCTATGTCGCTGCTCAAATGCCTTCCTCTGTCCAATAGGAAGCGTCGGGTGTGTCCTATGCAGCATCGCCTTATCAACGCGCCTACTGCACAGCTCGCCATCCGCCACTCGATGCTCAAGGATGAGCGGAACGCGGAAAGTCAGGATCTCCCGGTAGACCATGATCCTGAGCTCGGGCGGGAGCTTGAATAATAGCGATTGGCTTTGGTCATGGGTGGTGTATGCATGTCTTTCCTGGGTGGCGCTGTCGCCTGTAGGTCGGGGTGCGTCCTCCTCCTCCTCGTCGCCGTCGTCGCGGCCTGGATTGGTGTCGTCCAGCGGATGAGGCGTGATGGGACGTCGAAGTGGCTTTTGATAGACCTTGGGTTTCCATCCGGTGCATTTCCGCCAGACTCTGCGGGCACCTCGCGCCGATAGGGCGATAGGGCCGCAGAAGAGAAGAGCGAATGGGGTTACTACTACTATCAATGCAGCATGTCTCTTGGTTAAGACTAGACCCATTGGAATCAGTTCGTTGGGATGGAAGGTTCCATCAGTAGATCAAAGTGGCCTATAAGGAGATGAGTACAGAAACAACGAAGCTGGAATAAGCAGACACGGAGCGAAGGAAAATGTCATAGGCAACGAGGCTCAAGAGAGAATTTATGGCGCGGACCCTGGGAGCCATGGGCCACAGCCCATGGCCAAGGAGCATGTGAACGTAGACAAACAAGGCCACTCACTGGTCGTCATTACAACGCTGTAGATTAACCAGAGGCTGAGCCGCATTTGCCAAGAGGGACGTGGTTGTTCGAGATGTTGAGCCAAGGACCACAGCCACATTCAGGCCTCGACTAGGCCTGTGCCCCTCCGTACGTCATGCCATATCGTCTGGAGACTAGACTGATAGGAGATGCCATTTTCAATGCCTGCAGACCGTACTGTAAGTGGTTCATTTCAACGGACGTCAAGTTAACATGGTCAATTATCAGCGGCAATCTGGGGGTTGCCTATACAGGAAGACAGTGAGGCGCCCGTCTAGGTATATCTAGAGGCTCAAGCTTTACTGTCAACACTCTTAGTCTACGATTTCTTCTAATATTCAGCCATGTGCAGTCTGGTGCTCCTGCGGAAACCCACTTTAAGTAATACAGGGCCACCAGCAGCGGTATAACAATGCATCTGGTTCTCTATAGATAGTAGCTCAGTCATACCGACAACGGTAGTTATTGTGAGATAGTTGTAGTTGTCCAGCCCGAGAGATATCTTGCGAATCCGCTTGAGAGGAAATGGCCAAAACCCTAATAATGATAATTGTAGTAGAGATGTCGCAGCTATTGGCGGCCCTTGGTTCCATACCCCATACCCTCCCCTCGCTATAGGCGAGGAATATACACTATACAATACATAACATGGGTCCATACTAGTCTTCGAGACTCCATACCGGGTCCAGTGATCACCAAGTCACCGGCACCTCCACAATCCCAACATCCTTATGCGGTGCGGACCACTCAATCTCCTCGTGGGAGATACCAAGCTTCAAATTCGGAAGTCTCTGGAAGAGGACAGCTATCACACACAGTATTAGCAAATCTTGTCCTCATAACCCTACCCTCCTTCCGCCCTTCCACCTCGCATTCATTCTACCCAAGTAGCAGGCATGTGATAGGACGATAAATATACTCACCAAAAACAGCCTCCAACTGCGCCCGCGCAAGCGCCTCAGCCACACACCGATGATCCCCATATCCGTACGCGAGGTTCTTCTCCGAGTCGGTCTTGCGGTGCAGGTTGAAAGTGTCTGGGTCCGGGAAGACGGCTGCATCTCGGTTCGCGGATTGGTTCGAGGCGATTATTCCTTCGCCGGCTTTTATGGACTATATTAAGGTAGATTAGAAGGGCTGGTTGGTGGATCTTCTGGGCAGTTGGGTGTGGGATCGGGTGGAATGTGCTGGGTTAGGGTAACTCACCTGTCCCCCAATAACAACATCAACCTTGGCAACGCGACGAGTGGCCAATGCCGAGGCCGTATAGTATCGGCAGAGCTCCTCGACAAAAGCGGGTGCGAGTCCAGGGTTGGCCTTCAGGTCGGCGAGTTGGTCTGGGTATTGGAGGAGGGTAACGACACCGAGGTTGATCATGTTAACCATCGTGGCGTTTCCGGCAACGAGGAGGAGGAAGGCGATTTGCACGACGTCGAGGCGTTCGATGTGGCCTTTGTTTAGCTGGGCTGTATATCAGAAACGAGCATGGAAGCCCTTGAATTGCGGGCTGGTACGTACCTGCTCGGAAATCAAGCTGCTGATGAGGTCGTCTTTGAGGTCTGTGGCTCGCTTGTCGACGAGCTCGTCGAGGTACTTCAATAGGTCGCTGGTATGTCTATCAGTTTGCATGCTAGAGGGATAGAGGGCATACTACGAACCGATTGGCATCCTGTGCTGCAGCCGCAGTCGAGCTACCGTTACTACGGACGGCATTCGTCTTGGTCAGGTACTCGATGTCTTCGATGGGGATTCCGAGGATGTGATAGATGACCTGGCAGCGTTTAGCTCAACTAATTCCGTCAAACTCATCCCCAGGGCAAAGAGTTAGGGCATGGCGAGGAATACCAGAGAAGGAATCGGCAGCGAAAAGTGCTCAACGAGGTCAATTGGCTTGTCACCCCCTTGCGCAATCATCTTCTCGAGAACTGAGTTTATAGTCTCGTTGATCAGCGGCTTTAGACTGTTGATGTGCTCTTGCGTGAAGAACTTGGCGACCATGTTCCTGACCAACAATCAGCACACTCTGCATTAAAGAATGAAGGTTATATCAAAGATCGAGTAAGTACTCACCTCTGCCGCATATGATCCGGCGCATCCATATCGACAAACGTCGGACGGTTCTTTGCAGCCGCTTTACCTCCCGCGCTCATCTCGGGGTATCCATCGCGTTGACGTTGCTACACGACATACACTCGTAAGACACATCGCCTTCGAAACACCCTCAGCATCTGCAAACCAGGTAAGTACTCACCTTCGACAGCCTCTCATCCGTCAAAACCTTACACACATCCTCATGCTTAACAACAAGCCACGGCTCGCTACCGTCCCAGAGCTTGACGCGACTAAACGGGCAGGATGCGCGGAGCTCGGCGAATTCAGCGGGTGGCTCGCCGGCTCTGGGGCGAGCGAAGGGGAATGAGGGGGGATTCGTGCTAGATGTAGCCATTGCTCTTGCGAATTGGACTTGGGGGTTTGGCTTTGCGGTGGCTTTTAGGGTTCGGGCGAGGATGTTGCTGCGGGTGAGGAGGGCTGGATTCATGTGTGCTTTGTCGAACCTGAGATATAGATCTAGCAAGAATATTCGAGCTCATGGTTCGCTTACTGTTCCCTGTATTTATACATTCCGTCCCCCCTCGTGCATTGTATGATAGCCTACCCGGCTAGTCACTCGAAATGTATACCCCGGAGTATGGCATGATCCCTTATATCATCTCACATAATCGTATAGCCCGCACTGGATATAGTTGCTATTTCCTGCAGCCCATTACGTTTTGACAGGTCAATCCGGCCAATCAGCGAAGATGCATATGTAAGTTCTCCACGCCATCCCGTGCATGAGGCTGAAACTGACAGCTTTCTCCACGGAGACGGGAGCCTGGGTGCAGTAGTGGTCTGCATGATGAGTGATCATTTGGAATATTTACATCATGAGCTTCGGTGGATTTCGGAGTGGATTTGGCTGGTCCTATAGGCTATGCATTTTTTTTTATGTATTTTTCTTGGTGTTTTATTCCAGACACGGGCTCGCTCTTCATTTGTCATTTGTTGATGCGAGTGGAATATTATATAAAGCTCGTGTAGCCAAGCTCCGGTTCCAGAATCCATGGTGGTGGAACCACGCGCTCGAATAGAGTATTAGCAGACTCGCATGGCTCAGAAGTTTGAAACGAAGTTATTCCTCTTTTTCCCCGTCGATATATCCTTCCTCAACATAGGGCGAAAGAGCACTTATGCTAGGAATGGTACGCAAACCACGCAAGAAGCGACAGACAATGCACAAATTGACGGTCTTGCGGTTCCTGCCGCAATCTTTTAGCTCTGGGCCTTTCGTAAGCCGGACTTGGGAAGATGCGATGGTGATATTCATACTATACTGTACTGGTAGGCAATCCATCGTGTCTTCCAAGGTACTGTTAGGGAAGGACGCGCCTGTTGACCTTCATGGGAACCTTCATTCTCGCTCCAACCCTCTCTGACCTTTTACCAACCTCCATATCTGCATGTATCTCGATCTGGTCAATTAATGTCCTTCATTCGTTCTTCTCCAAGCCTTCCTACAGCTCGCTATAGCATTCGGCAACGACAATCAGCAGACGGCTTTGAATGTGTAACCCTATAAACCTCAAGGTAAGCTTGTTATTGCTACTTCAAACCGAAAGGGCTGGAGCTTACGGGAGTCAAAAGAACAAGCGAGGGCTTGGAGAGGGTCATCTCCTGGACGAGTCGAGCAGCGATCATGCTTGAGACCAACCGTCAATAGCAATGAAAGTTGAACAAATTGACAGGATAAATCTGACAGTGAATCATGGTCATCTGGTGTCGTTAGCCCAAACATAAATCCGAATTTCTTTCCTGGTCTGCGGGGATTCTCACACTTTGTACGACGTCACTACTAGAGTATATAAGCTTACTTGAAGTCAGATAACTGCCGAGAGTCATCCTCTTCTTCTTTCTTTCTTTTCTTTCCTTCTTGCTCACTAGCTTACTGGTGCATCTCCTCTCCCTCCAGATATTCTACAGCTGGGCTCGAGTCCTCGCAAGCCACCACCATGCCATCCCCACCCCCCAAGTTCGAAGTGATAGAGCATGCCATCCCCTGCCAATCCATCCGCGAATATCATCGTGCAGTGAAACCAGGCACTTCTCCTTCTACCTTGCGCCTCTCAATCAAGCAATATATTCCGATTCTCGAAAATACCACTCCGGGCCCGGACAACGTGACAATTATCGCTGGACATGCGAATGGGATTCCAAAGGTAGCTACCTACCCAAGCTTCAGTCCTTGCCCTAGCTTCTGTTCCTGCTCTGTTATACTCGAGCGCGCTTGGTAATTAAGCATATATCCTACTCGGTAACAGGAATGCTATGAACCTCTCTTCGAGGAACTTCTTTCGTCCACCAAAGTCAACATCAAGGCCATCTGGTTCGCGGACTGTGCGCATCAGGGCGCAAGTGGCGTCTTGAATGAGCGTGTGCTTGGAGACGATCGTGAGTGAGGCCACTGCCTAGCTGGCCCTAGTTTCTTACCCACGTACCTACCTACCTACTTACCAGCTAGGATAATTGCATGGATGGGTACTAACCACCACTTGCCCACTCATAGCAAGCTGGTTCGACCACTCGCGCGACCTCCTCCTCATGGTCAACCACTTCCGCGAGCAGATCCAGCCTCCCATCGTGGGGATCGCACATAGTTTTAGCTGTGCGCAGTTGTACGTATCTATTTCCATATACCCAGACATACAAATCCGAGGCTATATACCAACAGCGAAAACCCATTCCACCCCACACTAACCCCCCAAATAACAGCATCCACCTAAGCATAACTCACCCATCCCTCTTCCAATCCCTCATCCTCCTCGAACCGACAGTCCAGTCTGAGCCCCTCGTGCAACCAGGCGGCCGGAATCCCGCGCTCTGGGCGAGTACGCGCCGCGACCGCTGGGCGTCGCGAAAGGACGCAGAGGCGAATATTCGCGGGCATCCGTTTTGGCGTAGTTGGGATGCGCGGTGTGTCGAGCGGTATGTTCGGTTTGGGGTACGGGATGTGTCGACGGGGGATTCAGCTTCGGTGGATGGGGATGGGAATGGGAGTGGGAGTGGGGCTGTGACGCTCACGACGACGAAGGCGCAAGAGGCGTGGACGTATCTGCGGTTCAATGGGGCGGTTCCTTCTCCTCGAGGACAAATCGGCCAAGACAACACCATGAGCCCTCCAAATCAAGACATCAATCCCAATTCCCATTTCCACACCACAGCCTCCTGGCCCGCCCTCGCCCACGAATTCCTCCCTTACATCCACCCCTCGGTCCTCTACATCTTCGGCTCGAAGAGCCACATCAACGCCCCCGCGCGCCGAGCCGAGAAACTGCAACGCACGGGATTAGGGCACGGTGGGAGCGGAGGTGTAAGTTCCGGACCGAATGTCGTGAGGGCCGAGGTTCTCGAGGGGGCGTCGCATATGGTTCCGCTGGAACGGGTCGCTGAGACGGCGGGGGTTGTGGCCGGGTGGTTGGAGGGGCAGGTGGAGGTTTTTGGGGCTGCGAGGGGGTTTTGGGAGGGGTTTGATGGTGGGGTTAAGTCGAGGGGGAACGGGGAGGGGGGAGTGTTGGGGTTGTCGGAGAGGTGGATGAGGGATGTTAGGGAGCCGCTTGGGAGTGTTGGAAGGGGGAGGGCGGGTAAGGCGAAGTTGTAGGGTATGGAAGCCTCAAGGTAAGATGGAACTTTGCTAATATAATTGATTAGGGCTAATATATATAGCTGGCACATTACTCCAACAAGGGCCAGTTACTGGTCACCACAGATAAAGCCAAACCCCCAGCATTTTACGTTGCATTCATGTGTCTACAGTCAACATCTAATGTGGCAACTTCTATAAGCAAGTGTATGTTTGATCAATCATAATTCATTACTGGCCATTCTACCAGTCCATGCATGTCTATATACCATACCTAGAATACTTTTGAACCCTTTTTAAAGAAAACCAAACATAGGCTCATCAAATCATGCTGCAATTGTTGGTATCATATCCCTCCTCTTCCGAGCCAACATACCATGCCCTTCCAACCTCACAAGCCAGCCCTAGCACGTAACTAACAGAAGAAACGAGAGGAAAAGCAATTCTAATTCTCCAACTCCTCCAGCGCGCGCGCCTTGCGAGGGAACACGCGCTTGTACAAGCTGATACCCACAGAGTCCTGCGGGTTGAGCTTGTTGTCGAACGTCGCCTTGAAGTATCCGTGCGTACCCAGACTCTCCTTGATGTATCCGCTCCGTCCGCGCCTCGTCCAAAGCTGCAACGCCTTGAACCAGTTGACGTCCTCCAGGTTGAAGAACATGTATCGCACAGTGACGACGCGCTTGTGGATCTTGTACGGGTGGCCCGTGATGATGGCGCGCTTCGCAACGACACGGGTTGGGTCAGGGGCAACGACCGTGCCCGTGCCGATGAGCTCCAGGTTATCGGTTGTGAAGTCTGCGGCGGTGGTGGGTGCGGTTGGCTCTGCGTCTGCGGAGTCGAGGACCTCCGGGTCGTCCGACTCAGCCTTCTTAGCCTTGAAGACGAGGACCGGGACGGAGCCCCATGTTTGCGGACCGATCCAGGTAGCGATTGCGCTGCGGCCGGGGTGCAGGAAGCGGTCGTATTTGTGGACATTGTTCGGGGTGTTGCCGGCGGAGGAGAAGACGGGGTGGACGACGAGGCGGCGCGGGCCGTACTGCACGATGAGCTCTTCCTTGGCCTTGAGTGGTGCTTCGGCCGTGGCGTTGAGGTGCATGTTGATGTTGACGACGGTGTGCTTGTGTTCGTGGCGGAGGAGGGAGAAGAGGGAGACGGGTTGGGGGCGATTGCGGAGGGAGGCGGGGACTGCGCGGAGGTGGACGTCGACTCGCGTGCCGGGGTTGACGCCGCCGATGAGGGCTTCGCGGAGAATGCGGTTCTTGGAGCCCTTGTAGTCGCCGAATTGAAGAAGACGGCGCCAGTCCTCGGGCTCGTGAGCACGGTCCGCAGATGTGTTCCAGGGGCTGGTCTTGAGGCTCTTCATGCCTCTGTATCGGGCTAGTCGCTCGCGAGCGAGGACATTGGGGTGGAGTTCGATCTCATCGGGGAACTCAAGGTCAT
Source organism: Aspergillus carlsbadensis (assembly GCA_025688815.1). Classification (NCBI taxonomy): domain Eukaryota; kingdom Fungi; phylum Ascomycota; class Eurotiomycetes; order Eurotiales; family Aspergillaceae; genus Aspergillus; species Aspergillus carlsbadensis. The sequence goes on from MU628175.1 coordinate 403,478, forward strand.
CTTCAGCTTCGGTTCGTTTGCTGGCTCTGTACGCCTCGAGCTGTGCGGCCTCCTCCTCTGGCGATGGGTCAAGGAACATTTCTGACTGGGGGTATTCGGAAGGTCCGCCTTCGGTCATGGCATCGTGGTTATCAGGGAAGACGCCATCTTCAGGCGCACCTGAGATGTCCATCTCCATGTCTTCATCCTCGTCATCGTCAATATCAGAGCCAGAGTCTGATACGTCGTCCAGGAACCAGTGGGATTGGTATTCGGATGTGCCCTTGGGTAGCTTCTTTGGTTTTGAGGGGATGTGGTCGTCGTCGTCGGAGAAGTAGTGGTGGTCGTCGAGGAGGACACCCTTTTGCTCCGTGTCGACCGTGGGCTCGATGTCGTCCTCCATCTCAATCTCCTCCGGTGCCACAGCAGCCAAATCATCACGATCGGCAGACGGGGCGTCTAGAATCTGGGTAGCGTCGCTTTCATCAACGTTCATCGCGTCATCGCGCTTGGGCCGGCCGGTAGCTAGCGGCGCAGCTGTGATGGCGTCGATCTGGAAATCACCCCAACCTGGGACGTGCACCAGACGGTCCGCCTTCAGGCCCCGTCCACGGACAACACCCGTCAACACGACATCGTCCACTTCACTCGACATACTCTCCGGCCATTTGATATCCTCGATCAGCATCCAGCTGCGCTCATCACGCCAGCGAATTCCCTTTGGTGTTGCGGTGCAGAGAGATCGAACAGCATTCGAGCATTCTTGTCGCGAGTCGACGGAGAGGACTTTGTCAACGGATGGGAAGAAGTGGTTCAAGAATGATTTGAGCGAGCTAGCCACTTGGGGGCGCTTCTTGGGAGGATTGATCGTATCGAGGCCCTAGCGAGCGCGAAGTTAGCTATGACCCAGCAGCGGGGGGGTTATACTGTAGACATACTTGCACCATACCAATCACATTCGAAATACCCTGTCCCTCAATTGACCTCAGCAACAACTCCCCCTGCTCCTCCACCTCAACCTCTGCAGAAACCGCAAGGATCACAAAGTCCGCCATCCGACACGCATCCAGAGCACTCATCAGATCATACTTGGCCGGAATATACTGCAGGTTCTGGCGGAATCGATCGACGCGCACGCGGGAAATCGTATCGAGAGCGCCATCGCTAGAGGCATCGACACTTTCATTCAGCGCCCGAACGATCGCCGCGGTATCAATGTCGACGGAGAGCGGGACAATTGCGACATGGCGGGGAGCTCCATTCGAGCCGGAGAAGATGCTGGTCGCCTGGGCGCGCTCCTGCTGCTTGTTCTGCTGCTTCTGGCGAGCCTGGTTCCTGCGATCGAGTTTCGACATGAGTTGTTGGTGAGGGGTCTTGCGAGTACCCCGCTCGGCTCTTTCGACCTTGCCTGCGAGAGTCAGCTTTTTTGTTCTTGGCGCGGAAATATCAACTTTTTTAGAATATTCGTTGCACCTTTAGCCTTGTCTTTCAGAGCACGCTTGGACGCATGGCCGGCCTTGAAGGTCTTGTGGGAAACCTTGGTGGTGGAACGGTGGTGGTGCTGTCCCGTCGAAGTGGGCGCCATATTGGCACCGCCGGAGCCCTTGAAGCGAAACGGAAGAGATTCCAGGGTGTCGATTTCGGTCGGAGTCTGAAAATAAAAGAAACGACAAAAAAAATCGCTATCTATCAGTGTTCTCAGCGCGAGAGTGAATATAGATCGAAAGACGGGTGAAAAAAATAGGCGGTGGAGGAAAAAAACAAGCGAGTGCCGGAAAAGGCGGTCTTGGCGGGTTTTCTGTCTGCAGAATAAAAATTATTTTCTCCGTCGACGTCGAACTCGGTGGACAGCGCTGTTTGTCAGGATTGTTTCTACGATTTGAACTCTGACCGGACCCGTCTTGAATTGCTTTAATTTCTTGATATCTGGACAAGTTCTACATCCTGCCGACACGATGGCAGCACCAACAAAGGCCGTTGCGCCGACCAAGCAACTCCAACCTCAAACCAAAGACAACAAACGAGTCATCGAAGCACAAAAGAAATACGGCCGCGGTCGTGCCATCCGAACCCACAGTATCCGCGACAAGAAGCTGCGCCGGAACCTGCAAGCCGTGGAAGAGAAATACAAGGCCGCCGCGGTCCAGGCCAAAGATGCCGAGATCCTGCACGAGCATGAGGCCGGGTTCATCGAGCCCGAGGGCGAGATGGAACGGACGTACCGCGTGCGCCAGGACGATATCACAGCGAGTGTGGGCATTGAGACGGCGAAGAAGAAGTTCGAGCTGAAGTTGGAGGATTTCGGGCCGTATCGCATGGATTACACCCGAAATGGTCGGGAGCTGTTGTTGGCGGGGCGGAAAGGGCATGTTGCGACGATGGACTGGCGGAATGGGAAACTCGGGTGTGAGCTGCATCTGAGGGAGACTGTGCGGGATGCGCGGTGGTTGCACAATAATCAGTACTTTGCTGTCGCTCAGAAGAAGTCGGTATATATCTACGATAGCAAGGGTGTTGAGTTGCACTGTCTGGACCGGATAGTCGAGCCTTGCTTTCTTGATTTCCTCCCCTATCACTTCCTCCTCGCTTCTGCTGTGAGTACAACTACCCCCAGGGCGCAAAACATCTCACTAATACGTGTATAGCAAATGAGCGGCCACCTCAAATACACCGACACATCAACCGGCCAACTCGTTGCCGAATTCCCCACCAAAGTCGGAGCCCCGACATCCCTCGCCCAAAACCCCTGGAACGCCATCATGCACGTCGGCCACCAAGACGGCACCGTCAGCCTCTGGTCCCCCAACACCGAAACCCCACTCGTCAAAGCCCTCGTCCACCGCGGCCCCGTCCGTTCCATGGCCATCGACCGCCAGGGCCGCTACATGGTCTCAACAGGGCAGGACCTCAAAATGGCCGTCTGGGATATCCGCATGTACCGCGAAGTCCACTCATACGCCTGCCGCCAACCGGGCTCCTCCGTGGCCATCAGTGACCGCGGCCTCACGGCCGTCGGCTGGGGCACGCAGACCAGCATCTGGCGCGGCCTCTTCGACGCCGCGGCCGCCAACGAAGAGAAAGTCAAGCAACCCTATATGACCTGGGGCGGCGACGGCCAGCGTGTCGAGAACATGCGTTGGTGTCCCTTTGAGGATATCCTGGGTGTCGCGCACGACAAGGGCTTCGCGAGCATCATCGTCCCCGGCGCCGGCGAGCCCAACTTCGACGCCCTGGAGGTGAACCCATACGAGAACCCGAAGCAGCGCCAGGAGGCCGAAGTCCGCGGCCTCATGCACAAGCTGCAGCCCGGTATGATCTCACTGGATCCCGATTTCATCGGCAAGGTCGATACGATCAGCGACAAGAAGATCCGCGAGCAGCGGAACCCGGACCACAAGCCCGAGGATACGATGGAGAAGCTCAAGAATCGGGGCCGTGGCCGAAACAGTGCGCTGCGAAAGTATTTGCGGAAGAAGGGGAGGAAGAATGTCATCGACGAGAAGCTGCTCAAGGCGCAGGCGCTGCACAAGGAGCGCTCGGCACGTGCAAAGGACAGACTCAGTGCCGAGAAGGAAGGGCTGGGGCCGGCTTTGGCTCGGTTTGCGAAGAAGGATCTATGATTTTCTATTCTTCTTGGCTGCTCCTTGTATTCTTGTTTTGGACATTTTATACACTCCTCCCATCATTGAACGACGAATCTGGATGGAGTATAGATACCCTGGTTTGTAGAGCGAGTATCTCTACCAGCCTACCATGTCATGATATGCATTTCCAAGGCGTTGTTGGGTTGGCTCAATGGCTAAGCAAAAAGTAATAGCAGGTTTGAATATGGAATATGTAAATTAAGTGGATGAAATGCAGAGAACAATAATCTTGAGATGGTTCTTGACACGGCATAAGAATGGTTTCCAGCGTAAGAGCAAATCCCAACGCCGAGCAAGCAGATCGCCAATGACGAAAATCATGGATATCAGAGAGAAGCAAAGAAATGGCCAACAAATTGGAAACATCAACAGCATTAGACACAACATCTGCGGCGCTTATCGGGAATCAGGCTCAACGAAAGGATATCAACTTCCATGAGGTGGAGTGGTAAAGATCACCAAACGTCGACTCCGAAAGAAAATGGCAGATCGAAATCTGACCAGATGCAAAAACGATGAACGCGATAGAGTACATAAGGCTATGGTCAACCCGCGCTCGAGAGCGTCGACCTCGATACGAGGTTGCGCAACCCAATGCAATACCGCATAATGCAATATCAGCGGCCGGTCCTGACCATGTCTTTGATGGGCAGAAACACCCCCATCAAGAGTAAAACACTTCCATCCAATAACTTCCAAGAACAAAAGCAATGGCAACTCCCCATAAAGCGCAAACTGATAGCAAATGACCCCAAGCGTACGCCAGGCCCAACCTCTTTAAACTGGCTTGTAATTCAAGCGGAAAGTAAAAATCAAAAAAGGAAAAAAAAATCACTTGTGAGGATTAAGAGGCAGTACCTTTCTGCCTCTTTCCTCCTACTCGAGGGCTAGCCTTGACTTTGGCAGGCCCTGGGGCGACAGTGCCGTTCATGTCAGCGCCACCTTCTTCGCCCTCCATCTTAACTGTACTCGCCCGTCGTCGTTTATTGCTCACGTTGGGGCTTGCGCTAGCGCTACCAACATTTGGTTGCATTTGGCCTTGAGGCACCATGCCCGGGGGTCCTGCAAGGTTGCTCTGCGCTGGGCTTGGATGAGCTGATCCCGTAAGATGAGGTGAGCCTTGCACTCCACCAGGTAAAGCGAGATGAGCCATGGCAGGCGAAGCGAATTGGTTGGGGCCGCCAATACTAGGTGCTCGTGCGTTCTGTCCCTGTTGGAGCGCGGGGTTCATGGCATTCTGCATCTGGTTCTGACTTTGGATATTGCTGACAAGGCTCCGTAACGATTCCGATGGCGTTAGATTAGGGTGTTGTTGTGAGTACTGAAACAATAGCTGCATTTGAGAGATGGTTTCCGCAACCTGGACACCATGAATGTCAGAGCCAGTAGTTTTACCCTCTTATCAGACATTTCACATACCTCTAAAAAGCTCATCACCGAAGTCGGAACGCCGTTTGAGGTTACCATAGACTCCGGTAATGTGAATGCGGGCTGCTGGGCCTGCTTCTGTTGCGCGCGTTTACCCATGTTCTTGGTCACCTTGGGACTCTGTTTCTGTTCGGCCAGCTCTAGAGCTTGCAGTTGGCTCCGGGGAAGATATTCCGTGTGGTTCATCACAACAATGTCGAGCATTTCAATCTTGTTTTGGAAATCGAAATGCGCCCTTAATGTACCGGTAGTGAAAAGCTAGTGCCTAGGTCAGAGACATAAACACAATAATGATCTTGAGAACTCACCTGGGCGTCGTTCGTGAACCAGTAAATGAATGATGCCCTAGGACTCTCCACGACGTGACCTCCGTTAGACGAGTCCCTCTCTCGAGGAGCTTCAATAAGCATTTGAATCTGACGGATGCCGCTCGTGAATTGTGTATTATAATATCGCGCCAGCGCGGGTGTTGCAATTTCGAACTGTTTGGAACCAGCTTGCGGATTGTACACGCCTTGTCGAAGAACTCCGGTAGGCGAATAGAATCTATCCACGAAAGTTTGCCAGAAGAGTAAATCGGTGGCCTCGCCACGGCTCTGCAACATATTAGTAATTATTCCTATAAATATCGATATCAAGACGAATGCGACGTACCTGAAAACTGCTTAACTGCTCGGCGAAGTTACCCAGACACAGAATAGATTGTCCCCTCATGGCCATTCGCTGTTGCTGCATTAACAAAGCAGCGTTCTGTTGTTGCTGCTGTTGCTGAGCCTTGATTTGAGCTTCCTGCGCAGACATTGGGTGAGGTTGCTGGCCTTGTTGCTGGCCTTGCTGGCCTTGCTGCTGTTGTTGTTGCGGCTGCGGTTGTTGCGGCTGAGGCTGTTGCTGCTGTTGCGGTTGCTGTCCGGACGGTTGGGCCTGAGGGAGCTGTTGAGGGGCGAGATTTGGCGTTGGTTGCGGTTGCGTAACTATAGGCTGCTGTTGCGGCGGTTGAGACGATGGCGCTTGCTGAGGATTTGGTTGTGGGGTTGCGCTCCCCTGATGCGGCGGCGGACCCGGTTGAGGCTGAGGGGTAACACTCTGGGCCTCATGAATGCTTTGAGGCTGAGGAGCGGGGCGTGGTTGCGGGGTGTGCTGGCCAGGCTGAGGGGCGTTTTGCTGCTGAACTTGCTGGGCCTGAGCCTGAGCTTGAGCCTGCTGAACCTGGGCCTGGGCCTGGGCTTGGGCTTGTGCGGCTTGCTGCATTGCAAGGAAGTGCTGCTGCTGTTGGAGATTCTGGGGCTGCGCGTGCGTCATTTGTTGGAGCTGCTGCATCTGCATGTTGGGTCGCATCGCGGGATTATGCATGGCGACCATGTGCGCTGCGTTTAACGCTTGTGTTCCATTCGGGAGGGAAACCGGAAGACCTTGGTGCTGCTGCGGCTGCTGCTGAGGATGTTGAGGGTGCTGCTGCTGGTGAGGTTGGGGTTGTTGTGCTTGAAGCATCATACGCTGTCTAATCATGTTCTGGTGTTGTTGCATCATCTGAGCATTTGCGGGGACTATTTGAAAAAAAATCGTTAGCCAATAGCCTAAACCGATAAGGGGATTAACTTCTTCAAAAGGGTCGAACGTACAATTTTGAGCAAATTGCGGCTGCTGAAACATATGCGCTTGTGGTCCAAGGTGAGAAAGAGCATGGGCCTGTACAGGCCCCGGGCCCGCGGTCCCTGCCCCTGGTGGCATCTGCCCCATCATCGGCGCACCTTGAGTTACCTGCGGGCCGCCAGGTGCAGAAACTCCAGGGTGCACCTGCTGCACCATCGCACCTGGGTGAGCATTCGGGTGCTGGCCAGGGGCCAAAGCATGGCCCGGGGGAAGACCGGGGTGCTGGGGAATGCCTTGATGGGCAGCGAAAGGCTGCGCCATCATCATCGCTGGGCTACGAAGTCACCGAGAACGGGACTCCACAGCCTTGAATCAAAAAAAAAAAAGAAAGAAAGAAAGAGCGAAATTAGGGACGGGTATGAGTAAGAGAGAAATAAAAACGAGGTGTCGACAAAATCGGGGAGCGTTGGGCGGACGTGGGACTCTAGAAAGGCGCGCTTGACGTGGAGACACAACAGGGCCGCTTTTAGTGAGCGGAGGCTAATATGCAGCTGACGGGACGATTGAGCCGGCGTTGGGTTTGTCCAAAACCACGCCAAATCGGGGGCATGGGTCGGACCTGGCAGAAACACCGCTAACCGGCAGGCAATGTCTCACCTGAAGTATCGTGGTTAGAGCAGACGCGATAAGAGGCAAGAGTCGGGGCAGAGAATTGGGAAAAACTGAGTGGAGGAGAATGGACGGGGGTGGAGGGGCTTTACAGAGCAGGCGCGATCGCCAGTTCAATGAGGCTTGATAACGAACGGAAGCGCTCGAACGGGCACTCGAAACGCAAAAAAACCGACCCAAAATGCGCCACACAGACAACAGAGTCCCAGGATGGGATCTGAAGCGGCAGAGACTGGGGGAGAAGGGGAAAAGGATGAAGGGTAATGCGGCTTGGAATGGGAGAAGAGGACGCAGAACCAGGAGCAGGCGAAAATGATGACTTCCGCTGGCCGGTCACGCCTCCTGCACCACACTGGCAACAACTCACCCTAGCTAGCAGGCCGACTACTCCGTCTAGACAGTGTCTTTGTCCTGGAGAGTTTCGCTTGCCTCGACTTGTAGATAATTGTCCACCACCTCCTGGCGAGTCTGTCCTCTGGGTTTCTTCTGATCGCGCTTCGTTGTTGGCCGGAAAATCCGATGGCCGGTGCCACTATTCCTAATTTGGTATCAATCACGGGGCGGCGGGAAAACAGCTCCGCCGGCGGTCAGAAAGTTTTCTTCTTTTTGTTTCCTCTTCACACAACTTTTTGCTTGACTTTCTCTCTTGCAAGAATCTGTTTTGCACAGCGAAATCCTAAGAACTTCGCCCCAGCGATGTTGTCCATCTGCTGATCTGACTCTATGCTTGTCAGACCATCGCTCGGTGTTTGTTCGCTTCAACCAGTCGACGTCAGATTGCAATGCTATGATCATGCCACTACGTGTGAACCAAATCATGTCACTACTAACTACGCGAGGTGAGTTGTGGCCTCTGTCCTGTTTTGCCCCTCTACCCCTCTCAAGGATGATAAAACCTTCTTCTTCTTTCTACCTCCGATTCGCCCTTGACGAGACAGTTCGGACCTCCCTTTCCCGGTTGGTCTGCTACTTGCCAGTATACTTTGTCTGAGAGTTACTTTTTATGCTTTTATTTCGTCACACCACGTCTATGTACATGACGGCTAACGTTTCGAAAGAACAGTGAAACCTAGATTCGGGCGCTTGAGAGATCCGCTCGAGCTGTATGTTGTAATTGTCTGTTCGGCATCTCGCAGCGTCAGGGTTGTAAGCAATCCGCTCACACCAATGCATTGTTGGTTGGATCGAAATATAGCTTCACTTGTAGTCGAATACATCTTTTTTTTGGTTGACACTGTTTTCCACAGCCTTTCAACTTGGTTTCATCATCGTAGTCGTTCGTCTTCTTCAATATGTGCAGAGCGGTCGGTCTGATCAAGAATCATTAACTGACAGCTACACATGCATGGCAATATATCGTGTATTCCGTAAACAGAACCGGTCAATTGGTGCCACCAATTTTCGATTCTGCATGTTTAGAGTACATCATGTGACACGGACCCTGGCTGACAAAGACAGCTTGATATGAAATTGACATCAAAAAGTTCCGCCGTCCAGACTCCAAACCCAGTTGATGCGGACCGTGGTTTCCTGCGGCATTAGCAGTCCTCCTACGCGCTCCAATTCCGGTGGCACCATCCGCCCCGGATGTACTCGCCAATGCAGCAGGGCAGGCTCCTCTGTTCCTTAGCACGACCCTGTCGTTTCGTCGCGCGCCGCCGATATCCCGCTGTCATCGCGTCCCCGTTGCGTCGTTTCCACCTCTCGCGAACATGGCGATCATCAACACCGTCCGATCCCAATGATCCTCGAAACTCAGCATCTGATAAAGCTACCACCGGCAGCACGCCTCCCAATGGCAACCACGGCCTTGACAAGGCCTCCGTTGAGACGCCGGCGGAGCGCCCTGTCGATAAGGAGTCAGGGCCGTATGGATCCGCAGTTCGGAGAGCGCTGAGAAATAAGAAGCGATCCGCTAAATCGACCTCTACTCCCGTCACAGTTCCCGACTGGTTTCTTGAACGGAACACTTTGCTCCACGATCGGAAAGATGATCATACGGACGGGTTACGGAAGCAGGTGCAAATCTGCACGGCGCAAAACCGAGCTTCTGAGGATAGTGCACGGCCTAGCTTCAGATATGCTTTGAGCGAAGCGACGTGGATGGAGCTCTACATCTCTGCCAGGGCCGGTCTCCGACTCCCACCTGCAAAGTATGCTACCGAGCCTTCGGCACGCAAGTCACATCTCGTTCTCCACTGCCCAGCCAATAGTAGCACAGTATTTCTAGACGCTGTGATACAGAAACTCGCCCTGGAGCTCAATGCCGATCTGGTGACGTTCGACGCGCAGGATATTGCTCAACTATGCGCCGAGCAAGACTTAGCAGAGACAGGCAAAATGTCTTCTATCCAATTTCTTGGCTATGAGGTGTATCGACCATCAATACCAGACGAATCGAGCGATGGGTTAAATGAGAGCGACGAGGCCGAGCCAGATATTGAACTTCCGCGTGGCCTCGACTCTGGAGGCGACAAGGGTCCAAAGTTTATCACGATTGAGAGTTCTCGCGAGCCTGGAGACATTCCCATTCCTAACATCATGAACCTCAGGTCGCTAGTTGCAGCAATCGGCAGCCCTTCAGATGCGGCTGGGGCCGCAGGCTCACGATCGCCGTTTGATCGCGTGGAGGAAAGGCGACTCCAACTTTTGCATAAGATTCTCTCATTCTCCAGCAAGCCCACGCAAAAGTCTATTGCCTCGGACAGCTCCCAAGACACAACCAACGAGTCTAGAAATTCCCAGCCAGAAAAGCCACGGGACATCATTGTACAGGTCCAGGACTATGGTGATATTCAAAACACACGTGAAGGATCGAAGTTCATAACCCTTTTACAAAAAGTAATCGAAGGCCGGCGAAAAGACGGACATCGCGTCCTACTCGTTGGGACTGCAGCGTACGACCCTTCCTTGACTGAAACGTCAGCGTTGTTGCAGAGATCTTCCGACGAACAATTTTCTCAGGCGGTTCTCGTTATCCCGGAACCGATGCCTGGGGCGAATTTAGCCCAACAGTTTAAGCTTGATCGTCTTGGGCGTACTAGCTCTATCAACAAGCGGCACATCCAGAGCATGCTTCGGACACGGCTGGAGGACGACCCAACCGCTGTTGAGGATCAGGTTCTCAAAAAGGATCCGCATTCCTGGACATCGTCACTACTGGCCAGTGGTAAATATTATTCTTATAACCAGGTTCATTGGTTGGTAACACTTGCCCTCGGGAGTGTTGACGAAGGCGAGGTCTTTGGAGTCCAGCACCTCGATTACGCGTCCATGCGTATTCTCGCGCAAAAATCTACAGAGCGCTCCAGGAAGGATTCTTTCAAGAGACAAGTGCTCGAGACACCAACCGCAGATACGAAAGCGTCTGAAACTGAGCCCAACCAGGAGCAGCTCCTTGCATCTCTCCGCAAGACGTGCAACAAGTACGAGAAGAAGTTGCTAAACGGTGTCGTTGACGCCAAAAGCATACGCACCACATTTGCGGATGTGCACGTCCCGTCCGAGACCATCGACGCCTTGAAAACACTCACCTCCCTTTCCCTTATTCGGCCTGAGGCTTTTACTTACGGCGTACTAGCAACAGACAAGATTCCCGGCTTACTTCTATACGGGCCCCCAGGCACCGGTAAGACTATGCTGGCGAAGGCGGTGGCTCGTGAAAGTGGTGCCACTGTGCTTGAGGTCAGCGGGTCCGACGTGTACGATATGTATGTTGGAGAGGGGGAGAAGAACGTCAAGGCTATTTTCAGTCTGGCCAGGAAACTCAATCCGTGCGTTGTCTTTATAGATGAAGCGGACGCCATCTTCGGTGCCCGCACGGGGGGTCGCTCTCGCACATCCCACCGGGAGCTTATTAACCAGTTTTTGCGAGAATGGGATGGGATGAATGACCTCTCCACGTTTATTATGGTTGCCACAAACAGGCCATTTGACCTAGACGACGCGGTCCTCCGCCGTCTCCCAAGACGACTCCTTGTGGACCTGCCCACCGAGCAGGATCGCCTCGCAATCTTGAAGATTCATCTGAAAGATGAAACAATGGAGAGTTCGGTCGATCTTGCTGGCTTGGCGCGCCGGACTCCGTTCTACTCTGGTTCTGATCTGAAGAATCTCTGTGTCGCAGCCGCCTTGTCGTGTGTACGGGAAGAGAATGCTCTGGCCCAGCAGCATACCGGCGAGGAGCCATACAAGTACCCGGCCAGGCGCACTTTGACCCGGGAGCATTTCGAGCGCGGAATCGGGGAGATCAGCGCGTCCATCAGCGAGGACATGTCGTCTCTCTCGGCGTTGCGGAAATTCGACGAGCAGTACGGAGACCGCAAGGGCCGACGCAAGAAGAGCCCGGGATGGGGGTTCATGACCCCAGTCGCTGACGAAGCTGGAGCATCGGACGCCGCAAGGGTGCGAACATGAACAAAACTACTGATACCCTAGAGAATTTGGCACTGGTGTTCTTGTACTTTTTCTTCTTCATAGAGTTGTACTTTTGGCTGGCAGGAAGGGCAGGCTCGGTATTGATCATGCGATGACATATGTACCACCACTACTTTTACTATCCTTGTTTAGCGACACGATCAGCATGTACCAACAGTTAGACCAAAGGGTATATACCACTAAATTGTTCGACTATTCCCGCACTATACCGAGTAGTGGCGGCCTCGGCCGTGTGTTCCTCTTTTCAGGCAGATTTTTCCGATGACATCGTTCGATCGCCGCTTTCAACCAGCGTCACTCTTTCGTCTCGTCCTTCTCCTGAACGACTTTTGAATATGCCATAGCACATCGACACCGAGTCTGGAATGGAAATCACCCCACAGGAAACCAGCTAGCAAACGGCCGGCCGACTTACTTTCCTCGCTTTCCTCCCGCCTCGTTTCTCCTCACGCGATCAACCCCTCACATTCTCTTTTCATCGCGTCCTTTCTTCCCCTCCTCCTCTCTTGTCTTTCTTACTCTCCCTCCTCCCAAATCACAACCTCCTCAATATTACAACTTTGTCATCATGACCGCCGACTCCCGCGACGACGCCATCCGCGAAGCAAAACGCTACGTCCGTGACGTCGTCCGCAACGACTGGTCCTTTGAGTTTTCTGCAAAACCCGGTGCCCCTCCGCCCACATACCCAGCGAACCCGGAGCCCACCGACGTGCTCGAGTGGCGCCTCCGCGAATACGACAGCTCGGGCTCGGAGCTCGAGCCGCAATTCTCGCCGATTGGGAGCCCCGGTCTATATGATGGCGATGCGTCCCCGGCGGGGCTCTCGGTTTCCTCGGCGGGCACGAGGCGCACGGAGCGGAGGCGCAAGCGGCGCAGGCAGATGGAGGAGGAGATGAGTTGGAACGAGGGGCTGAGGACTTGGGTTGAGCGGCGGGATGCATGGTCTGGGGCGATGTCGAGGGCGAAGGTTCGTGAGTGGGAGGGGAGGAGCCGGGGGAGTGTTGAGGCGGCTAGTGGTGGTGGTGGTGGTGAGCTTGCGGGTACCACTGCTGGTATAGCAGCTGGGGATGCGACGGATACAGACGCTCGTAGTATCCCGGCTTCTGCGACGTCGCGGCCAATTGCCGTTCCTGCTACGGGCGAGGAGTCGAATCTCGTGGAGAGGACCGAAATCGCGCTCAACATTGCCGACAAGGATGAGAATAATGCCGCTGCTTCGTCACAGCAATTACAGCCCAAAACACCAGGCGACACCACACTCCTGCATGGCGAGATTCTTCCACAGGCATCCCTCGTCGACACCGACCCGATAGACCTCCCGCAACCCCCCTCAACATTCTCCGCAATCCCCGCAATAAGCCCTCCCTCCAGCCCTTCCGCCACTACCAGCTCAACCCCATCAGCCTCAGCACCAACAGACGCTTTCCACGACCCTTTCATCCCCGTTGTCCCCTCCCTAATTTCAACCTCAAATCCCATCCGCGCGTCCATAACCCCTTCAATGTACCCCTCAATCTACTCCAAAGTCGTCATACAGGGCCTCACCCCCACGGTCCCCATCAACCTCGCCGATATGACAAAAGCAATGGTGCAGGGCTGGAAAGCAGACGGGCAATGGCCGCCCAAGCCGCAGAACATTGTCCTCCCAAATGCAAATGACGCGATCGCTCGGCCGAGCCATGCCTCTGCAACGAAACACCCGGATACACCTGCCATCCCGCCGACGTCGCCAACAGCCACTGGAGCTGACAAAGAGCGCAACCCACCAAGCTCGCCCGAGTCAAAGCGCAAATCGGGGATCGCAAGCACAGTCCGTAAAGTTCTACACTTCTCGGGGTTCCACCCGCATCCATTCCATAGAAGGAACTCGTCGAGTCAGCACCATTCGCATCCGGAGGATCTAAGCCTGGCTGGCGAGGGTGCCGGCTCCGGGGGTAATCATGCAGCAGGAGAGCAGGCAGATAAATGAGCATATTTCGTTTCTTTCTATTCCTTTCCTTCCAACCCTATCAACAAGTTCGAGTATTTCTGGGCATCATGGGATCTCTTCTGGTTTTTCTCTCTCTTCTTTTACCCTATCAAATGTCATTCTCATCTGGAGCTAATTTGATCTGGTCTGGTTGGTGTTGATTCATATACTCATGCTCATGCTCATACTCATAGTATCCATGTCCATCTCCATTTGTAGCTGTCGTAACCATGTCTAGTGACAAGGGCCCATATCCCCCATCATTTAGTGTAACCGGGACGTTTCAGATCACATCCGAACAATTATTGAGTTTTCATCTGGAGACAATGATAATCCAATCCGTCGCAGGTCACATGTATATATATAATATGAAGCCCTCATAACACCACCAAGGTATATACACTTTAGTAGTATTGGTAGTAATATGCCCAGAAGAGGAGGGAGTAATCGTTGCGAAGCATTGACACTCGAGTTAGGCCGGGACGATGTGCACTGCATCAGTGGACCACCCAGCAATGATTGAAAAGATAGGCGGCATCCTCCATTGTACAACCTGCAGGGCCGGTTGTCTACATTGTTGATTGAGTAAACATAGAACCAAAAAGGTCTGGATGAAAAAAAACATGCCATGCAATTCATACACATCATTATTCCAGGACCTACTCGATACCCGGTTTGGTTCATCAATATATAACATTAAGCTGAGAGTACTCGTGCTCAAAAGAAAATCAGATCCTCATTCACCCACCCCGAGCCGGAACCATCGTCCCAGATAGAATCAGACGCAGCCTCGCGATAAACATCTTTACTCTCGCCGAATAGATCCAAGCTATCCAGGGCATCCAAAAACGTGCGCGCAGCATCTAACAGCCCCTGCTCAGGGAAGTGGTCTAGCTTCGCCGCGACAGATGGTTCGATTTGAACCTCCTGGGGCTGGTTACCTCGCCGGGTGAAGTAGTATTTACCTTGGTGGCGAGACCAGCTGTCGTTAAGGTAGGATTGAAGCTCGCAGGTTGCGAGGAGGGAGATGTCGTTGGTGTCGGAAGGTACGGTAGCTGTATGAGGAAGGGGGTCAAGTGTGAGAAGTGTGTGTTCGGGGCTTCGTAGGTAGGAGGTTGTGAGGAGGGCGAATTGCTGGAATGCGCGGATTTGTTCTATCATAGGACTTGTCGACTCGGTGTCTGTGGCGAGACGGTCTATATAGTCGACGACTGGGAGTGCGGATGTGACCATTTCGAGGAAGGCAGCCGTGGTGAGCAGAACGGTAGGTTCCTTGAGCATGTTGGCATTGTCTGTTATGAAGTGGAGTGCTTTGTATGAAGATTCGAAGATGGCGCCAAACATGTCCAATACAGATCGGGCACAGTCCGGGTCTGCCGCGTTGAGGTTCAAGAACAGTTGCTGAAAGACTCGAGTGGCAGTCTCAATAATCGGTCGGCTAAGAACCCATGCAGAAGGGTTACTGAACGACGTTGCAAGGTAAGCCGGAAACACACATCGCAATAGAGTTGCCCGTAATGTAGGTTGTTCTGGATTCCCAGCTTCGTGAGACTCTTTCATGGAGTCATACAGCTGGTTGACAAGATACATCTGTTCGCCATCAATCGCTGCGCGTTCTGAGACACCCTGAATGAATATGATAAGCGTCTTTACCACTTTCACAGACGACAGCTTCGGTTCGTAGCCCTTCAGTCGGGCGACGATGTAGGAACGGTCGGTTGACGGCAGAGGAAAGGAGGCTGGGTCCATGAAGAAGGAATCAATAGCGCAAATGTCCCTGGTGTGCTGCTGCAGGAATCCAACGACGTTTTGGACAAATTCGACATAAGCCCCACGAAGGTGGGCTTCACCACTACCCAGTTCCTGGTAGTTCGCCTTCATCGACGACATCACTGTCTGGAGTATTTCCCCATATTCCTGCCTTGTTGTCGAAAGTTCTCGACTGCCCATATTGTCCAGGTTTTGTATGTGCGTGCGCATATTGGATAGAAGACACGACACAAGCGACAGTCGGCGTTGGCTCAAATCCACAAACGTTATCGAATACCGTCCTGATTTCGAATCCCGAGAGAAGGGAAGATTCTGCAGCACCGGGTCTGTCGCATCATGATTCAAGAGAGCCTCAGTTAAACGATGCTGGAATTTGAGCATCGACTCTCTTTCAACCAAACTCGATAGCCACATCCCAAGAATCTGCATCTTACACTCAGAAACAAACTGGCCATCTTTCTCAATGCACTGGGCCAGAAATTGGGGGGTGAACTTCCTTGTCTGTATCGTCCGTCGTAGTGCTATCCAAGAATCGCCACCATAAAGGCTAATGTAGCTGTCCCAGCTCCGCAATCTGTGCCGGACAAGGGCATGCGCTATAGAGGCCCAGCAGTCCACAACACCCAAGAGAATCACATCATCGGGGCAGCGATCTTCACCGAAACAGTTGGATACAAGCCGCGACACTGCAGGGTGGAATACCTTTTCCACGTGCTCAATCCCTGGGGTAATTGGCGTAGGTTCATATCCATACGCAGCCGCGATATCAGCCCAATCACCATACTCTTGGCTATCTTCGTCGGTAACGGTTGGAACACTTTCGGTCTTGCTCTGTGACGGCTCGGAAGCAAGCGAGTTACACTTTTGAACATACATCGCGATTACCTGGACTGCCTCCAACACAGTAGCGTTAAGGCGATGAACTTGAACGTTGAAAAGCCCTAGGACTGTGCCAATGGGAGTCTCAGACACGATTTGATGAGCATGCTCCACTGTGGGAGCCGACTTGATCGCGTTTTGCAGTCCTTGAAGAGCGGTTTTCAACAATGACTCAATATGCCATTGATTTTGGGAAATCGTCCTGTCAATGAGCTGCTGCGAAAACTGTTTGCTTCCGTCATTTTGTGCTTCAACCTCCCTTCGGGCGAGGTTGTGCTGCTTCAAGAACTCCGTCACAAAATAGCCATGCCACTCTGCGAAGGGTGCTAATCCAGAAACATCCTCGTTCGTCGCCAGCTTGAAACGCGCAAGCCTAATCCAAGACCGCAGGCTGATCTTGCAGGTTTCACGGTGTGCACTGGCGGGATGAACAAGATTTTTGATCGTTTTCAACTGAGGACGACATTCTTCAGGGACCGACGAGTATAAAGTACAAAGGAGGTCATGGTGATTCCTCAATGCATCCAAATCTGCTTGACGAATGGACTGCTCCTTGGGATACTCTCGGCCGTGATTCGGTAGCAGCCGCCACGTGTAATTCCGAATCTTCTTCATGTCCCATGCTTTGGTCAGAAAGCGTAATCCAGTGGCGATTATCTTCAGGAGGATATGAAAACATGGATCACCAGGCAATACCTCGAAAGACGGGTTGCCGTCGAGTTCGTCGAGAAATGAAGGCGATTTCAAGCTCTCCTCGAGCCTTAGGTTGTATAATGTTCTTTCTCCGAAGAAGTCGTAGAGTGTGTCGAGGATTGGCTTGCAATCACGCCAGCCCCAGCCATTGATAAGAAGGAAACACCTGGTGAACAGAACTCGACAATAGTTGTAGTAAGAGATGGGTTGAGAGTCCGCATTGGCCTTGCAACTCTCCAGAGCCGGCTTGAGTAGGCGCTTGACAGCCGCCCAATTGTCATAGCCCCCTCGGAAACGGGAGCCGACATGGGTTATCCCGAGTGTATCGAATTCCTGAAGAGGCAAAGTAGTAAAGAGTCGCTGCCATCCGCTTTCTAGGCCAGTGATGTCTTTATCGCTGCAAACTTCGGTCTCTCTTAAGGAGTATGTTTCTGCCACAAAACTCTCCAGGCAGCCTTTATATCGGTCAGCGCTGCATAGAATCCGCTGGACAAGGACGTAAGCTTCCACAGCGGGATGGTCATCCTTGATTCCTGTCTCCCGCCATTCGGGCGATTTGCTCGCGGCCAAAAAGTTTCCAATTTCTGCCTGCCCTGTTTGGCTCGAGATGAGAGCAATAACTTGCTTAGATGCCGCTTTTGCCAATCGTGATGTCTCATCTCGAATATGCTCGTCGACAAGGCTATGGCACGCAATCTGACAAACTTGGTTCGCAAGAACGGCATTGTATGATGCGAATCTCGCCAGCTGCGCCGTATCTCGTTCAGTCGCTGATAGATCTTCCATGAGCTTGGCAACAAGGCCATTGACTCGTGCCACAAACCCCACTCTGTCGATAGGATCGATGAATGTCAAAGCGTCGGTGATATACTTTATCAAAGACCTGAAAAGAGCACATCCAGAGCTAGTGACATCCTTAGCAGGCCTTTCAAGATCTAAAACAGCTGTGTCGGTCTCTGAAGGTCCCAAGATTGTGTCGGAGACCATGCTAAATTGAGAAGACACATTGTCATCCCACGCACCCCATCGCATGCTCGCGTCACCTAGCTTAACATAGAATGGCCCAGTGCTCCTATCTAGATCCCGTTTGGAGATATCCAGGGAGCGAGCAAACTCTCCGCTCCCAATGAACGTGGACTCATGGAAGAAGATTCCTGTATGTAGAGGGGTAACCTCAAAGTCGATGGAATACGCTGTTTTGAAGCGATTCAGTCCTCCAGTGGCAAGACTTCGAGGCAACTGTACTTGACTATGCGGCACAGACGACTCCAGCTCAGGAGAAGGAAATTTAAGAAGCGGCTGGTCCTCGAGTACAGCAACTTCGAGTCGCTTTGGCGGCCGTTTCTTTAAGTGATGACGCGGTGGACCTGAACTTGGCTTAGGAAGTCTATGTTCCAATTTGTCTCTTTCGATATTTGTTTGCGGAGGTTGCTGGCGCACAGCCTCGCCAGCGAGGAATCGGTTCAGTACTAAGTTCCGGTCGTTATTCAATAAAGCGAGCGAGCCCCGTAATGAAGGAGATGCCCTTACAAAGGCACCATGGTTTCCAACTTCCGGCGCCACGGGACGCGGATTGTTTCTACTCAACGATGTGATTGCAAGGTTTCGTTGAATAATCCAAGCATTGCCTCGTCGTTGCTGCGCTGGTTTCGCCGGGGCAGTGTCGCTAGCTATCGGTGTACTGCCTCGAGGAGCATCCGAAGGCGCGGCATTCTCTCTCACAGCACTGCCGGCCCTTGATGGCGCAGCTGGCTGAATAGTTTGAAGATTTTCTTTTGTTCTCTTCGCACTGAATCCATGAGATACCTGCCTCGCATTTGTGGAGAGATCCATCAAAGGCCGTCTTCGACGGGTCTGAGTGGGCAGCTTGGGCAACTTGGTCTGCCGCAGTCGTCCTGCACGCCAATCACGCAAGGATACGTTGGCATCTTCGGTATCTAACCTGGAACTCAAGGTAATAACCTTGCGCGTCGGACTCCGTCTTCCCCGATCCTGGCGGGAGCGCGCCTTCCTTGCGGCAACCCTCAGGAATTGAGGCTGTTCTTCGCGGGATCGTGAGGCAACATCCGGAGCATCTAGGATGCTCAGTTTGGGAAGACGCCGAGATGACTGCTTCGTCTTTCTACCGCCGTACACAGGGTCCGTGAGCCTCGCCTGGCGTTTCAAGCGCGGCTTTTTCGACTGTTCACCGTGGCCAGTCGTACCTGATTCCTGGTTCTTGCGCTTCTTGACATGTTTCCGACCCTGGGAAAAATGACGGTTACGGGGCGTTGACGAAAACATGTAATCAATCCGATTGTCTTCTGGTATATCACCGGTAGGATCTTGGTCAATGTACGAATCTCCGTAGTCAAACAGGTCAGCGACGCGTCGAGACCCCGCCCTATCATTGCTAGCCGATTCTCCTTCGCTTTCTGGGCTGCTCTCATCTGCAAGCTGTCTAAATGATGACAAGTGCTCTCTTGCGCCTGATGGTGTTGAACGGTCAGCCTTCTTTGTTATCCTCTTGGCAACTCCTTTGGCAGCTTCAGATTCCATCCTTGATATTCGATCTTGATGTGCTTGCGTAGCAGTGAGTCGTTCCTTCTGCTTTTGTTGGTCCAAACGTAACCATGAGGCTGGAAGTACACCTCTAATCTTTCGTTGAAGCCGCCTGACAGCTGCCTCGTCCACTGGCTGCTCTTCCTCGCCCTCTTCCTCAATTTGATCTTCATCTGCATCAGAAGTCGTACTGCTATGAGAAGCCACTGACTGGACGGACCGACCATCATCAGAATCATGGTCAGCTCCGCCGGCATTTCCACCTATAACAATATTTCTACCACCAGTACTCATGGTCCCAGACCTGGTACCAGTTCGGGGTGTCACTGTAGGCGGTGTGAATCCAGGAGGGAATTGAAACTCAATACGTTGTTGCGTGCTCGGTGACGAGACAATACTCGAATGGGGAGGACTAGGAAGGTCGAGGAATGCATTACTATGCGGCCGAGATGACGACGGCGTATTGCTGATCACAACCTGAGGACGAGCCGGGCGAATATGCTGGCGTTGACGGCGGTCCTCGGGCCCTGCCACTCGGCGTCGTTTTGGTGAGCGTGGTTGAGTACCGTCCTTGGTGAAGTTCCGGCTCAGCGCATTGATCCGGATATCTTTTTCGGCCCCATCTCTAGGCATCATCTCGGGAAGTTGCCGGGTATCAACAGGCGATGACGGGACAAAGTGGGAATCCGTCATTTGAGTATCCGATGTTGAGCCCGCATCGTCACCAAAGCTCTGGCCCTGGCTTTCTTCTGCAGGACGAGGCCTTTGTTCGTGTTGCGCCACGCGGACGGGTTTGATACCTCGAGCTTTCATTAGATGTTGGTACTTTGCATCCTCAAGCAGATAAGGATGGAGTTGAATAGGATTGCGTTGTCGTAGTGATCTCCTAGTGGGCGCGTCTAATTCTCGCAAAATAACTTCAGGTATGTCCAGAGGAGGTAGAAGGTCATCTAAGGGTTGATCCGGTAGCTTCTCGGTCTGCTGTTCGTTATCCATATCTAGCGCCGACGAGTGAAGGGAGGACAACGATGAGAGGGGTGAGCTCAGCAGAGTGTCTTCTTGAGGGCGCGGCTGGCTCGCAGCTTTAGCCATGGGTATAGGAGTCGATCCGGGTGACATCCGCTTCCTCCAGGGTTTGTGGTCGAGTACCAAGAGATCCGGGGAAGAGCTCGGCATATCCCAAATATCGCGCTGCTTCCTAGGCCGGGGTGTCGATGACCCGACACCGTCGTTAATCGAAGTCGAGCGCTGTGACCGAGATCTCAGTGTCCTTGCCTCCCTCAGAGAGCGAGTGCCCTCGCCCGCAGGCGATTGCAAATCTCGTTCATCACCGCCCTTCTCGTGAACTGGTGTTTGTAGCCGTTCCTTGGGCAATGGCAAATCTATGTCCTCGTCATCGTCATTCCCACTGGTATCACCAAGAGCATGGACATCATCCAACTCCTCCTCCAAAGACACCAGATCGTCATCAAGCGCATCGTCGCTGTCCCTGTCACCGTCCTTACGATTGTCACTCTGAGCTAGTTGAGCAGGCTTCGGTAGCACAACCTCAACAGCAGGGCTCCCATCACCATCATTCCCATTCTGACTCCCACTCAAATTCTCCCTCTTTTCCTGACTCTCAAATCCATCCTCGTCGTCCGAGTCCGGCACAAACCCTCGTTCCCGCCATGATTCCATTTGCAATCACGGACGCGCTCGCCCATCTCCCTATGCGGTCATTGCCTCGAAAGAAAATTGTCGGCGGAGGTATTACGTGAGCACGAAGGTTTGGTAGGAAGGATATTGGTAGTATCTAGGCGTATGCGTCGTGAGCCGATCGTATCGATTGGGTTGGTAATAAACCGGCGTGGTGTTGATTGACCTCTCGACGCGTCGGGAATGATGTGGGGAGACGCGACGGGAGTTAAAATGGCGCCGATTTGGCGATGCCGCAGCCTAGCCTAGGCGAGCCCAGCGCCCAGCGGCGGCTTCGCGGGCCCGACACAAGTCCGGTCCCTTCCTCTTCGAACCATCCAGGTCCCGGCAACCAATTCGTCGCCTTTCGACCTAACCTCGACAGCAGGTCGCTCATTAGTGCCCAAATATTCTTCACCATGAGTCGAAACTTCGTGCCAGTAGTCCTGGCGGTGGCGACGGGGATTGCGACGAGTAAGTCTCGGGTTTTCTCTGCGCCACTGTGACCGGATCGTTGCGCCAGGCTAATTCTTGGACTTTTCGTACAGGTTACTACACCTTCCAACCCGTGTTTAGGGATCTCGAGGCCGAGAAGAAGAGTGGGCTTCGCCTTGGTCCCGGGTACGTCGATCGGTTCCTTGCGCATTCCACAAGCTAAGCTAACGACGACACATGGAAGAAGCCAAAGCCACAGCCAGTCCGCAGAGCAGCAACAACCCAGGGCGGCTTCTAGTTCTCTGCCCGCCGATACGCCGAGCTCGAAGTGAAATACTAACGCAAAGTGATAAAGGCGCTTTGGGCTTACATTGCCTCCTGCATTGGGCACCGGCTGGGGCGCCTCTGATGAAAAGCTGCTAGCATACCTTTTGCGGTGAATATCAGTCGTCGAAGTCGGGCAAGAGATAGTAGTGCGCTCACGGGAGGTCTGGAGCTCGCAAAGATATCATCGGATTACTGGTACTCTCCGGCGTCTTGCCAGAGGCTAGGGAAGCGTACCGCACTGGCATACTTGCCCGTGTTTGACGGCTCTTGGGACAGCTACATTCAGTAGCAGGCGCTGTGCGCCTACGAATAAAGAGGGTCTAGCTCCTATTAACCACTTTTCGCATACAACACACTATGTATTATACATCTTGGGCAGGCAAGCCCGAATATAGTAAGTAACCTGATAACCCAGTTTCCATCTTAAACTCCATTTTCCGAGTGCAAACCCCTGTAGAACCCGCCTTCGCCACATAGCAAACCAATACGCCAGAATCATCAATGGCTCCTTAGGCCGCGTAGCCGAGGCTCAGTCTCATGCATAGACTTAGAGCTCTTCGACAAGCTTCCTAGGAGTCCCTCCGAAGATTTGACCCGCAGGATTGCCAAACCATTCCTCCGGCACACCAACTCGGCTACCCTCACGGCCACTCACCCATCTCACCAGTGTCGGGTCCACCGGCTCGACCTCTGGCGCCGCCGCCTCCTGGTCTGCAGCAGCATTTTCAGCAGCTTCGGCCGCAGGAATTCGGCCACGTCGCTTGGGTGCCTGTTTCCGGAGAAGCCTGTTGATTGTGTCCATCTATATCAGGTTAGCATTGATAAACGTAGCCAGTAAGGGGACGGCGCCACGAATATACCTTTTCCTCTTCATTGCGCTTCTCGCTCAAGTTCTTCCGGCGTCGAGCCATCTCAGCGCGGCGCATTGCTCGCTCTTCCGCCGTCAGGTGCTTCTTTATTTGCGGTTCTGCAGCGGATTAGACTTGGTTATCAATCTACGGGTGACGAACGAACCCATTGGTAGTTGCAAAAAGTCGTTGCCAAGGGAGCCTCTCTGGCGTTTTGTGAGCCGGCTCATATCACCACCGCCTGGTGTCTCATCATCACTCAGATCAAGGTCCTCATCTTCTTCTTCATCCTCGTCCAGCTCCTCTCCATCACCCGCGTTGATCGTTACACCTTCATCCTGATCGTCAGGCTCGCCATCTGCATCTGTATCGGGTTCGGAGAGCTCCTCTTCATCTTCATCGTCCTCATCTTCAAGCTCCATTTCCTTCGCCTCAACGCTCTTCGCTGGCTTCCCGCTAGGTGCAGAGGCCACAGCAGCCCTTGCTTGCCGTTTTGATACTGGCGGCTGAGGTGGAGCATCGTCCATATCTACATCGCCATCGGCATCTGCGTCAGCGTCGGCATCCTCATTGTCATCTTCACCAGGTGCATCCTCCTCATCGTCATCGTCAACTTCATCCTCTTCCTGGTCTTCCAAGTCCTCTTCGTCGCTAGTATTCACTTCTACCAGCCTCTTCTTTGACCGGCTAGTCCGTGGGCCAGTAACAATGGGGTTGTCAGTAAAAACATTGTGCGAGCGCCTTGACGCCGCAGTGGTGCGCGAGCTACCGCTAGTCGCTTCCCGAAGCTTATTTGACGGCATCCTGACCGTAAGATGAATTGATCTTCTAGTGCCCTCCGGAGACTCTGACGGGTTCCGAACCACTGTCACAGAAGGCAGCGATGCGACCAGTCGGGATTGTCGAGTTGTCCTAGTACTCACGTTAGATTGCATGCTTGGAGGGTCATCCTGCACGGTGCGGCCACGGAGTGAACGTCGTAAGGACATGATGACTGGTGAGTGTTTTTGCGACGCTCAGAGCGAGAAAACGGAAACCAAGGGTACAGGTGAAGCTGTTGGATGGAGGGGCTTGGGAGGGGCCAATCCACCAGGAAGCGGGAATTTCGAAAAGCAAACCAAGACTGGGCAATTTGCGGAGGGCCTGGGGGAGGAAATTGGCGAGTCGGGTCAGATGGGAAGGGAAGGTTGGACGATAGGGAAGGTTCCAGTTATATTGCCGCTCTCAGGCAACCTGGGTTGGATGCGCATGAACGCCTCTGAGGCTAATCCAAGACCACCATTCACACCTGACGGAGGGGAAGATGCAGCACGGGAAGCCACAGGACATCAACCCCTATCTATCGAGTTGTCCTTACGCCACTACTGGGACGTTTGAAACCAACATCGATGCTGGGGCCAATGGGAGCATTCTCGCCCGATTCAACCCCAGATGGTGAGCGACGGACAGCGTTTGCTGCACTTCCCTGGGAGTTGGCGCGATTGGAGTCCGGACAAATCGGGACAACCTCGACCGTTGGATGAACTCAGGGTATGAGGGTTGAAGAACAGCAAAGAAGGGTATAGAAAATCATCCGCAGGGCATTCGGGTTGAGCAAACATTCATAATGTCTTGCAGGGGATTAAATAATACGAGATGGAAAGAGGGAAGTACTTACGCAGATGAGGGAGTTGTCCGGTGAGGTGGTTGGATCAGGTGAATAAACGGGGCTCAATGTTGGAGCGGGATTTCTCGTCTCAGTTTAGGGCAAGATGCAGTGTGACCAAGGAATACTCCGTGCTACCAAAAAGTGATGATAGTGTCTCTTCCCAAGAGTCTCTTGTCCTAAAGGTTGGCCGCAGGCTGGCATTGTTGGATGGCGATCAGAAGCCCGTTCTGCCCAGGCGGTGTATCCCATTCTCTCTATCCAAAACGCATCCGACAACATATAGTAGGGCACAACAAGGTTGTATAAAATTGTGCAAAAACTCCTTTCTTACTATATTAAATAGAAGGACGGTCTGATAGAAAATCAGTTCCAGGCATGATATGTCCCATTGCCCTACAAACCTTGCTTTTGTATGTATGATATGAGGCTAATGTACCTGGCTGACGAACCAACTGGTCATGGTGAGGTATTAAACACAAAATGTGCATGTTGTTAACTACGGCGAGATTATATACACCCATCTCCAACTAGCCCAAAGAAGAGGACGAAGAAGATGCTTGTATCCCCGCTGATCAGGTAGAGTACACGTTGACATTGACAAATATAACAACTCATTCGCAAGTTTAGCTTCAATCACCGCTGGAAATCTAATACAGATCTAATTTACCGGTCCAGACGGGCGGGGAAGTTGCCGGCCTCTGTAGTTGGTCAATTAGTAAACTGTTTTGCACGTTACGGAAAGGGGGATCCAGAAACGTACCACGCTGGGTGTCCCATCGGTCAGTCCAGGCCTTAGGGCAGAGGGAGCGGAAAGCCAAGTAGAACTGTGACGAGTGTAAGACGATGTTCCTGGACGTTTTAACCATTGGGAGGGGTTTAGTACCTGGCGGCATGGGCGGAAGTCTTCACCCTTGGCGGTGGTACACTTGTAGTAGTCAACGTAGTTTTGCCAGCAGTGCTTGGTCCTGTAGCGATATCATTAATAGCTGCAAGGAAGGAGGATTGAGGACAGAAACGTACTGGTTCTGCTGCGGGAAACGGGCGTCGTAGCCTAGATGGGTTGAGCGATAGATTGTCAGCTAAGCGAGCCGGTAATATCAAGTGGGACGAAGCGAGAAGCTCATGGGTCGATTGAATATCTGTTGGGGACATACCAGCTAGAAAGAGGTCAGCAATTGAGTCTTATTCGCAGCGCGATAGCAGAATCGAGCTCGGCAGAAGAAACTCACCAGTCACGAACTTGAAGGGCTTGGTCTCGATGGGCTCATCGGGGTCGGCTTCAGGAATGGCACCCATTTTGGCGGCAGATATTCAATTGAATGAGCCTTGTCTGAGGGGGTTGGAAAGAGGAGAGGACGTGCGGAGTTGGAGGGAGGGAGATGGCAGAGGCGAGGTGGTGGTGGTGAGGGTGGAACGACCCGTGAAGTCCCATGCCGGGAGTGACCGCCCAGGTAAACGAGCCAATCACTAGCCTAGATTTCCTAAACACCACCCGAAGCCGTCAAGTCACTTGCATCGACAGCTCCGTCACCACCTCCCGAACCTCGACCTTTCTCATCCCACCCGCTTTTGTCGTCGATTCTACCACCAGCTTTCCGCTGCCCCAGAATCCACCATGTACCCTTCGCGTATCTTGAGGATGCAGCCTACCCGGCCGTATGCCTTCCCTACTCCCGTAAGTGTCGGCTATCCCTGGTGTTGCATGATGTGAAAAAAAGGCTTGGCGGTTTTACTAACCGGACGGTGCAGAAGGAAGGCCAGGCCGGTACTACTCCCCGGAGACTCGACGATTGACAATTGACATACAGATGCAATTGGTTTCGTGACATTGGACTAACTTATCCCACCAGCTCACACCATCTCCCAGCGTCTGCGCACTCTCAAGAAGATCCCTCCGGAGTTGCTCCCTCTCGGTACGTTGTGCTTTTCAGCTAAACCATTGATCTATTTTGATTGAATCGTCGTATTGATTATTTACAGGTGTCGTCCTTGGGTACGTTCTTCTGCCGATATATGCCTTCCATTTCTGCACAAGATGATCTCCAAATCCGTCACCTTCCCACGACAAACGCTTATCTCTCACTAACACTCCTCGCTCAGTGTCGCCGTCGGAGCCGCCATTTACTCCAGCACCAAGAAGCTCATGACTGACAAGACCCTGCGTCTGTCCCCCAACCGTCCCGAGGACCGCGAGCACTAAAATGTACTATCACATTTTGATTCCATGCAATGGTTGATCTGAGCTTTCCTGTTCGTTTTGTGTCGGCGATGTGTATTATCCTCAGGCAATTTGATGTCGCGGGAGGCGGTGGAGAGTGATGTCTTGAGAAACCTCAGACTCGGAGTTGGAGCGCGTGTACATAGTACGGCTTTGAACAAGGGGTTCTGACGGTGCAATATTGTGCAATATTACTGTCACCTAGCTTCTCGGCTTCTCCGGATCGTAGCTTAAGCATGTTGAAACCTCATTCAGGCTTTGGGCCGGCAACATCTAGCTCTTCTAGACGTCGCATTGGGTCTTGAGAGGGCTCGTCATCCATTCGGGACTCTTCGGCTCCAAGTTTGTCTTCCTCGCTCACAGCGTATTTAGACAGGTATCCCTCCTACGTTCCGTAGTTAGACAAAATCACGGTTTCTCTTCAACGCTGCCATTAACGTACCTGTTCCCATATAGCTGTCTTGCTTCCGAGGCCTTCGTTGCTGTCCTTCTGGGGCTTGGCAGCAGCAACTTTGATCGTGCGTCCATACAGTTCGCTGCCGTCCATATTGTCGATCGCTTCCTTCGCATCATCCGGAAGATCAAACTCCACGTATCCAAATCCGCGATGGAGCTCATTGGAGTTGGGCACGTCGGGCTTCGGTAGCGTAATATCAACGACCTCTCCAAAGGGCACGAATGCCTCGGCCAGGGTCTGCACGGTCACAGCCTGGTCGAGGCCTCCGACGTAGATTGTGCACTTTAAACGGGTCTTCTCGCTCATTGTAGCTAGGTAGTTCTGATTATGCAAGCTGGTGATTCAACGCTGCGATAGAAAGCTTTCCTCTTTGCGCAAACTGCGACAGACCGTCTGATATAATCACGTGGCCATCTCTTGGCAAATCCATGTTTTGGCGAGCCCCGAAGGGGTTTAGGCCCAACTGACCCCCGGAGGCCACTTGGCTTGCTTGAGCGGGAAGGCTAGCAGCCAGACTGAGCCCAGCCAGGACGACGACTCGATCGCCTCTCCTATCCTACCTTTTTCCTATGCACCCCTCGGTCCTCGATTAGAGAGGGGAGACTCCTTGTTGCTTAATCTGTTTATTCTGCCAGCTTGTCCGCGCTTTTCATATTCTCTTTTCTCCGTGAACGGCCTTCCACCCTATCTATACCCCCCACACAGTAGCTCCCTACCCTCAGCATGGTGCGACTGAGGGAGATTCCCCGGACGGCCACGTTTGCCTGGTCCCCAGGGGCTGCATCGCCATTGATCGCTACCGGAACACGGGCTGGCGCTGTTGATGCCGATTTCTCCAATGAGACATGTCTTGAGCTCTGGGATTTGGGCTTGAGTAACCAGGACGTCGGTGCGGAGCTCCAACCCGTAGCTAAGGTTGATACCGATTCGGGGTGCGTTCACACAATTATACACTTGTTTCTTTCTTATGGGCGATAAACCTCTAACAGAAGTTCTCAACCACAGCTTCAATGACCTCGCCTGGACGGAATCCGACGATAACTCCCGCGGAATAATTGCGGGTGGTCTTGAGAGCGGATCCCTTGATTTATGGGATGCTGATAAATTGTTAAGCGGTGCAAGGTTGGCTAAGGAATTGGATCACTACAGTGTCTGTTACTAACTCCCACCAGTGATGCGGTCGTGTCACGAACGTCAAAACATTCAGGGGCCATCAAAGCTCTACAGTTTAACCCCAAACATTCAAACCTACTAGCCACTGCTGGCGCCAAGGGAGAGGTTGGTTCTGGGTCTCCATGGAGCGGGGCAGCTGCTAACGCCTTGCGAAGCTATACATCTCCGACCTTGATAACATTGAGAATCCCTACCGACTCGGAAGCACTACCGCCCGCGCCGACGATATCGAATGCCTGGATTGGAACAAGAAGGTCCCACACATTCTGGTCACCGGCAGCAGTGCCGGTTTCGTCACCGTGTGGGATGTCAAGTCTAAGAAAGAGAGCTTGACTCTCAACAACATGGGACGGAAAGCTGTCAGCGCTGTCGCTTGGGATCCTGAGAAGGTGGGACTTCCGGCACCCCATCGGTGAATGCTATACTAATGCGATGCAGTCTACCAAGCTTGTTACAGCGACGCCGCTCGAGTCAGATCCCATCATCAATGTCTGGGATCTCCGGAATTCCCATGCTCCGGAGAGAGTGAGCAACCACGCCCTAGAGTACTATGTTCGCCTGCTAACGATATCTAGACTCTCCGCGGACACGAAGCCGGCGTGCTGTCGCTTTCTTGGTGTGCGCAAGATCCCGATTTACTTCTCTCCTCCGGTAAGGACAACCGCACAATCTGCTGGAATCCTCAAACTGGTGTCGCATACGGCGAGTTCCCTGTCGTCACAAACTGGACCTTCCAGACCCGATGGAACCCCCACAACCCGAACTTCTTCGCTACGGCTTCCTTCGACGGCCGAATCTCGATCCAGACTGTTCAAAACACCAGCACGGAAACCGCCAAGGCTGCTGCCGACCAGAACCAAGCCCTTGATGGAGAGGACTTCTTCGCCAAGGCGTCGAGCCAGCCCCAGGTCTCCAGTTTCTCACTACCCAAGGCTCCAAAGTGGCTTGAGCGACCTTGCAGCGTTGCCTTCGGCTTTGGTGGTCGGGTAGTCTCTGTAAACTTGGCGGATAAAAATGGCCGTGCATCCAAGATTAGGATCACTCCGTTTGAGGTCGATGAGGCGGTTGGAAAGTCCACCGAGACCTTTGAAAATGCGCTGAAGGAAGGGGATCTGAAGAGTATCTGTGAGAACAGGGTTGCGGATGCTGCCACGGAGGAAGAAAAGGCCGACTGGAAAGTCATCGAGGCTCTGCTTTCTGAGGATCCCCGCAAGGGCCTAATTTCGTACCTCGGTTTCAACGATCAAGCTGACGAGGTTTCGGAGGGATTGGCCAAACTTGGCCTCAGCAAGGAGGAGGATGCCAACGGGGAGTCATCACCCAAAACATCCCGCGGGCCGGGAGCGAAAAAGCACAAGCGCCTGCAGTCGATGTTCGACGCAACCCCTGACGACGACAACTTCCTCTCTGATCTCGCAGCCTCTAAAGGCGCCAAGACCAACAATCCTTTCCAGATCTTCAACGGTGCTGAGTCCGAAGCTGACAAGGCCATCACCAGGGCTCTGCTCCTCGGCGACTTCGAAAAGGCACTCGATCTCGCCCTTAAAGAGGACCGTATGTCCGATGCTTTCATGATCGCCATCTGCGGCGGCCAGAAGTGCATCGAAAAGGCTCAGGAGCACTACTTCTCCAAACAAACAAACAGTCCAAACTACGTGCGTCTGCTCGCTTCCGTCGTCGGCAAGAACCTCTGGGATGTTGTATATAACGCCGAGCTGTCCAACTGGAAGGAAGTTATGGTTGCTCTGTGCACGTTCGCTGAAGATAAGGAATTCGCCGATCTCTGTGATGCCCTCGGTGACCGTCTGGAGGAACAGATCCGAAGCACGGGTGACAAGGCTGGTCGCAAGGATGCCTCTTTCTGCTACCTTGCTGGCTCCAAGTTGGAGAAGGTGGTTGCGATCTGGATTGAGGAACTGAGCGAGGGCGAGCAGACTGCTATCGAAACTGCCACCGATGACACCAGCTTCTCGATCCACGTTCGTGCTCTACAGTCGCTGATCGAAAAGGTCACGATTTTCCGTCAGGTTACCAAGTTCCAGGACACGGAGCGTACCAAGGAGTCTGACTGGAAACTCGGTGTTCTCTATGACAAGTACATTGAGTACGCTGATGTCGTCGCGACTCACGGCCGCCTGCAAGTCGCGCAGAAGTACCTCGACCTTGTCCCGGAAAAGCACCCCGAAGCCGAAATTGCAAGGAACCGGATCAAGTTGGCGACGAGGCAGCCTACCACCAGGGCCCAGCCTGCCGCAACTACCACCAGGACTGCAAGCAAGCCTCTTCCCCAGCCAACCACATATCAACCCGCGACAACTTTCTCCGCAGGAGCCAGATCTGCGACTCCGACATCTTATGCTCCTCCGGCTCCCGCTCCCGCTCCCGCTTCAAACCTGTACGCCCCTCCGGCGGCCGCTTCAAACCCCTATGCTCCTCTCGGTGCTGCTGCTCCTGCGCCACTACAGCCCACAAACCCCTACGCGCCAGCAGGTGGCAGCTATGCTCCTCCCGCAGGCTATCAGCCTCGGCAACAGTCGTTCGGTGCTCCTCCTCCGCCGATGGCGGGCACAGTACCTCCTCCTCCTCGCGCTTCCACTCAATCTCCTGCCATTACCACATACACCACCGCTACGAA
This sequence comes from Aspergillus carlsbadensis, assembly GCA_025688815.1. Lineage (NCBI taxonomy): Eukaryota > Fungi > Ascomycota > Eurotiomycetes > Eurotiales > Aspergillaceae > Aspergillus > Aspergillus carlsbadensis. The sequence goes on from MU628175.1 coordinate 434,498, forward strand.
TTTGCCTGCGTGGAATGACTTGCCTGAGGGATTCAGCAAAGCTCCCACGTCACGCAGAGGAACTCCTGCAGCGGCTGCGCCTATCGTCTCGCCCTTCCCAAACCAGTCCCCTCCCATCACTCAAGGCCCTCCGCCTGTTGGCGCGGGTCTTCAACGGACAGGTTCAGTTCCGCCTCCACCAAAGGGCGTTCCTCCACCCCCACGGATGACTTCACCACCATCAATAGGCCAGGCACCTCTGGGATCGCTTGCCACAGCTCCTCCCCCGCCTGCCAATCCGTATGCCACCTTGCCAACATCCCCGCCTGCTACGATGGCGCCCCCAGCATCAATCCCGCGTGGGCCTTCACCTTACAATGCCCCGCCATCCATGCCTCCACCAACCAACCGCTACGCACCGAGTCCGGCCGCTCAAACAGCCAACCCACAACTTCAGACTCGGGCCCCGGTCCCTCCCCCTCCCCAGGCAGCGGCTTCCCCCTATGCTCCCCCACCTCCCGCACAGCCCCTAACATCCAACCCATACGCCCCTAGCACACCACCTCCCATTCAGGCTCCAGTGCAGCAGGCCCCACCCCCTCCTCAGGGCCCGGGCTCTCGACCCGGCACTGCCTCCTCGGTGAAGAAGGCTGCTCCCGCAGCACCCAAATACCGTAAGCCCCCCCACCGTACCCAGGCTTTGTTGAGTACTTCTGACCAAATCAGCCCCCGGTGACCGCTCCCACATCCCCGTCGATGCTCTACCCATCTTCGAAATCCTCACAGAGGACATGCAACGCGTCAAGGCGCGAGCCCCATCCACCTTCAAGGCACAGGTCGACGATGCCGAGCGGAGATTGAACTACCTTTTTGATCACCTTAACAACGAAGACCTACTGAGGCCTAACACCATCCAGGATATGGTGCAGCTCGCTCGTGCTATCCAGGCCCGCGACTACGAAACCGCTCGCACAATCCACGTCGATATCATGACGCATAGGAACGACGAGTGCGGTAACTGGATGGTATACTGTCCCTCGATTCTATTTGGCTGGGTCTGTTTTGCTAATTTCTTTCCACTATAGGTCGGCGTCAAGCGTCTCATTAGCATGAGCAAAGTAACCCCTTAGGCGGTTTACACAGCCAACTCTTCGATCGCGCAGGCGCTTGGTTTGCTCGATACGAAACCAGTTAGGTATATGTCTATTTATGCATGCATGTATGAAGACTGCGAGTCCTGTTTTAGAAGAGGGGGCAAAGTGCGAGGGACTTGATAGATGCAGTTCCGTACCTAGCACGATGCCCATGGACGGCCCCGGCCGATGTGGATGCTTCTATTACATCTTCTCTTACTTTATATTCCATTGTGAATTTTATATCAATGTTTTCCGTTCCTTTTTTTTACTGTTTATCTGTTTGTAATCACTTCTCCTTGGACACTTAGGTAGTGGTAGAGGTTGTCAAGTCGTTGGTTTGTACGTATATTACTAGGGTTGGGTAGCCACACCCCTCTTCATTGGCTAAAAAGGAAACTGTCACAAATAGTAGGACTTGCCAACTACGCCGATAGTTTTGTAGACCAGATACCTAGCAGAGGCCATTAGTATCCATATCACCCTCCTCGCAAAAGAACCTTAAAACAACAGAATCCCCGCGTCGACCAGTACTACTCTACAAAGCATCTATATGAAAACAAGAAGATTGGCTTGAATTTGTATTGCCCGTACCAATAGGAATGGCCAGCATCGCTTCATCAGCATTTAAGGGGGCGGGCGATACAGAAGTCTATGAAGAAGAAGTAAAAGGCAAGATGGTAGGTAACTGATGTGAGTCCTTTCAAGCCAGCAAAAAAAGAAATCGTCCCCGGTCAGGATCGAACTGACGACCTTACGATGATCAGCTAACTAACAGTCGTATGCGCTAGCCAGCTACGCCACGGAGACGAGATGGCAAATTGTTTCCCAGTTAGCATATATGACCCAGCAGCAAATTTTGCCAGATCAAGCATCGAAAGACCCAAGCCAGACAGCCGAGGTCAACTCACATGGTTCGGCGGCCAGCATCAATCACCAGCCGGCACTCGCTCCGAATCTCTTCTACTTATTCAACTTTCATCTGTAGGTTTCATACTATTTTACCTCAGATACTCCTTCCAGGAACATAGCTTTCACCATGGCCGACTCGGATTCTAAACCTTCAATCCCGCTGTGGCAGCAACACAACTCCGCCGCGCCGCCAGCCTCTGATGACAAGGACAAGGACGCCGGCAAGGACACCGCTCGGTCGACGCTCCTTGAGCAAGCGTCCAAGTTCCTGCAGGATGAATCAATCCGAGACGCTTCCACAGACCGCAAGATTGCCTTCCTTGAATCCAAAGGCCTCACTTCGCCGGAAATCGACAGCCTCTTAGGTGTATCGCGAAACTCCGAGGCGAGCAGCGATGCTAGCTCTACAACCGAGGGAAACGGGAGCGCGACGGCTGCGAGCACAGAGGGTCCCACTCAAGGGACATCGACATCTTCGAGGTCATCAGCTGCTTCGAGTACCACAGCTCAGTCCAGCAGCTCCACACCCCGCGACGTTCCCCCGATTATCACATACCCCGAATTCCTCCTCCACCAATCCAAGCCCCCGCCCCTGGTGACTCTCCGCAGCGTCCTCTACACCCTCTACGGTGCCGCAGGTCTCGGCGCAACTTTTTACACAGCAGGTGAATACATTGTGAAGCCAATGCTTGCGAACCTCGTAGACGCCCGGCACGACCTCGCCTCAACAACCGAGGCAAACCTCAAGGAACTCAACGACAAACTCGAGCAGAACGTCTCCCAGATCCCACCTAGTCTCCTCGCGAAGCCAACTATCTCCTCTACCCAAAGCGTCATCTCAGATGAAGATGGAGTAGACATCGAATCCATAACCTCCGACCCAACGGAGCTCTTCCACCGCGACATTGGCACACAAACAACCCAAGATCTCCCGGGTCCTCCCAGCGCAACAGTCTCCCCCTCCACCCAAGAACCCGAAAAACCAACCCCGGCCTCAATCGCAACAACACACCAGAAACGCCTCGAACAAATCGGCACGCAGCTGCGCGACTTCGCAGACACCCAGACAACATCCAGCACTCTCCACGACACAACTCGCAGCCGGATCAGCGACCTGCAGCGGTTCCTCGACGGCCTACTCTACAGCAAGAGCTCCTCGTACCCTTACAGCGCGACAACGGGGTACGGCATGTATAGCACGCCCGGGCTGGACTCCGGTGGCGCGGCGGCGACGGGGGTGGGCAAGGGTGAGGAGGATGCGATCTCGGGGTTCCGCGCGGAGATTCGGGGCGTGAAGGGGGCGTTGCTTAGTGCGAGGAATTTCCCGTCTGGACGGGGTGGGTTAAGGAGCTCTGTGCGGTAGATACATGCAAAATGGTGTGTGGCTTGTGTGTGTGTATGGTTTATGGAAGAAGGTTTGTTGATGATATCTAATAGCGATTCGGCTTGTTTACTTTTTTTTTCTAGTTTGGCCATGGCAATCTTTATTCTTGATGGTGCCACTGTTGTATCGTGTCGGCAGCTGTTATATAAAACATGGGCCCGGGTACTAGATGCATTGTATTGTATGCAAATGGACAGGATAATGAGTTTATTGATGACATTCCGTAGAGATACAGGTAGCGATGAGGGATGCTTGCTTGGGTGGAGAGGTTTCGCAGCGAACGAGCGTTCTAGTGGAGGTGGTCAAGTGGTCCTTTGTTCAGGCCCAACAGTATGGATATATAGTTCGGTCGCACATGCTTAGCGGAAAACAGCCTCGCCAGGATAGAAGAAAGTGGACACGGAGTGATACGTATATCACCCATATGACACACACCAGCTACCATATAATGCCAATACTCGTGTATATGGTAATTGTTCCAGGTTCTGTACCGTCTCTCGATTAATGATCTATGGAATCTGTACCAAGGGAGCCCCATGCCGTTGACCACCTACCAAAGAAACCCTCGACGCTCCATGAACTTCTTCTTTACCAATAAACGACCATCCATATTGATACGCATCCCACCTACGTTGATACTCATACCCAGTCAGTCATTGTTCTTGCACTCATTTCAAGCCGCCTAAAAGTAGTTGACAGGCGCAGGGATCGAGAAGGCCCCTTAAGGCGGCCCAACCATCTGTATCGCCGTCTATATTGATACGGAGATAGTTCAACTCAAATCGCCCCTTCTTTAACCATGGGAACAGGGTTAATGCCACCCCTCCGGACTGGAGGAACTTCAATCTGAGCGCAGTTTTGCCATAGTATATGCTGTAACGGTTGATTAAAAGCTTCCCCTTATAGTTGCAAATGCAGAAACCTTATCTTATCGATTGTCTCCGTGGCGTAGCTGGCTAGCGCATACGACTGTTAGTTAGCTGATCATCGTAAGGTCGTCAGTTCGATCCTGACCGGGGACGATTCTTTTTATGCTTTTCCTTTCCTTTGGATATATACTCGCCTCAATATAAACTTCAGCCAATTTGGATTATGTCATCAATCGTCTCCGTGGCGTAGCTGGCTAGCGCATACGACTGTTAGTTGGTTGATCATCGTAAGGTCGTCAGTTCGATCCTGACCGGGGACGGTTTATTCCTTTTTTGTTATTTCTATCCTCGCAGTATTGCCCTTGATAATGCAAATAATCTGGCCGTCGTCATCAACCGTCTCCGTGGCGTAGCTGGCTAGCGCATACGACTGTTAGCAAGCTGATTATCGTAAGGTCGTCAGTTCGATCCTGACCGGGGACGAGTTCTTTTTGTTTTTTTTACCCTCGTCTTCCTAGAGCAGAGCACTAGTAGAAGGATGTTGCAACTCTGAAAAAGGGCGCCGGTCGAGGTTTTCGATTTTTGCCGGTTGTAGAATCCCTCTACCATGCCGTGCACAAGAAAGTTATGCTGGTAACGGATGTCGATAGACAATGAGCTCGAATCCAGCAATGAGATAACGGAAACACGGAGTACTAAGCTTTCTGCTGCTATAGTGCAGCAAACAGCACAAGCCTCGAGCAGAGAATATAGACACCCACGGACCATGTTGAGCAGCTGTACTATACAACGGCGGCCCTGGGTAGCTCTTTCCTTGAACATCTAGCGAAGCAGACAAGGAAAGTACGACCTGCCGAGGAGTCGGTCGTTCCTTCTCTTTATACCCAGCTATTCAAGCGAGGAAGGAACGACTGCCAGTGCCAGGTGGCGGGTCGCTCTTGCCTTGTATACATGTGAGCAACAGGCAGGGAAGGCACGACCCAGGGCAGCTTCCTATTTTGTAGCGTCAGAAAAAAAGGAAGCAGCCACCGAGCATTCGCTCCTTCCTCATATGCGGAATGTATTCTGAAAAGGAAGCCCATGGTCGTGATTAAATCAGCACTGGAGGAGAACTCGACAACAAAATCATTAGGGCTTAGTTAGCCCTCTTCCATATATAGTCATAATTGAGCCCTGTCGTCATTGATATGTCTCCGTGGCGTAGCTGGCTAGCGCATACGACTGTTAGTTAGCTGATCATCGTAAGGTCGTCAGTTCGATCCTGACCGGGGACGTATTTCTTTTTGTTTTTCGCTGCCCTACTTACTTGGTCTTTTTTTCAACCCTCCATCAAGAAACCCTCGCTTTTCCTGGATGGGGATGGCTTCTCCGTGTGGATTCCCTGTCGCGTTTTCGGTGTTTGTTGCGTTTGCAGACTCGGTGGCTTGTTTATCAGCCCTGATTTACTGCGTGTCCGACTACAGAAGCAGGAAGCACTGCAACCCCCTAGCCAAACTTATCCTACCGCATTATTCCTGATTTTGCGATGCGAATAGCACTCATGATCTAGCCATGACTTCTGCTTCGAGTTGGGTCCTGACGTCACGCTGACCCAATGGCTGCAACCCGTAGATAGCTCTTGAGCGGCCATATTTGCAGAATGGATAAAACACTCACCTGATTGCACTCCAATTGATCCTCAATTCCCCGGTTGACGTCAACTCAATCAAGATAAAACCAACCACACATAATGATCGGAAGCAGCAACACCTTTGACCCCAACACCGACGTCCCAGATCTTTCTGGCAAGGTGAGCCCCAGTTTCCAGCATTGCTGGACATGAGAAGCATCGCCTGCTGAAGGGCGACTGTACCTAGGTATACGTTATCACAGGCGGGAGCGCAGGCATTGGTTTCGGGATCTGTGCCCACATTCTCCAGCACAACCCGGCCGCGCTCTACCTCCTTGGCAAGAAAGAAGAGCACATCCAGGAAGCAACAGAAGGCCTCAGAAAGTACGGCGACATATCCAAACTGCACCCTGTGCAAGTCGAGCTCGAAGATCTCAAGCAGACCGACGAGGTCGCCAAAAAGCTAGCCTCGACTCTTGACAGACTTGACGGCCTCATCTGCAATGCTGGCCTCGGCGTTGGAGTCTTCAACCTCACCAAGGATGGCATCGACAGCCACATGCAGGTCAACCACATCTTGCAATTCCACCTATCTCGCGTGCTGCTCCCGCTGCTGCAGCGGACGCCCAACTCTCGCCTCGTCCTGCAGTCGTCTGAACTGCACCGCGCAATCAGCGACGTCAAATTCGAGTCTCTCGCCGAGCTTAACACGGATATTGGGCCGACGAAGCTTTACAACCGCACCAAGCTTGCAATGATTCTGTATGTCCGCGCGCTGGCCGAACGCAAGGGAAAGGGCCAGCTTGGATTTAAACCTGATGCTAAGGCCGGGCCTTGGATAAACGCGACCCACCCTGGCGCCGTCAGTACTGACCAACAAAAGCAGGCGGAGGATGCATACGGTGCTGCTGGAAAGGTTGGCGTAGCGGTCGTCAGGCCGTTTATGAAGGATCCAGTCGACCAGGGTTGCAGGACTGCGCTTTTTGCCGCGACGGGTGAAGACGTTGTCAAGGATGCCGTTCAAGGGCAATATGTAAGTCTAACTACTGCTTTAGCGCCGTGCATTAATCAAGAATATCCAGATTGTGCCCGACCGCAAACCCACCAGCCCGTCCAGCGAAGCCCAGAACCACGAGCTGCAGGAAAATCTGTGGAAATTGACTGAGAAGATCCTGGTGGACAAATTGGGGTCTGTGAATTATGAGACTCAATACGTATAGACCAGTCAGCCAGGAACTAAGGTGAACAAATAAGGGTTGTCGTGGTGAGTCTTAGATGTCAAGATAGTATACAACAGCTGGGACAGAGGAGTGGCCGGCCATTGAGCGCGCTGAACTATGGAGTCCTGGAGGAACCCAAGCACAACACCTAATGCTAGATTGTTCGATATGCAGATGGCAACCTTTGCTATTCTTGGTTATGGAATGGATTTATGCTCTCCTTTATCCAGAAGCAATTTCATAAATATCTTTAACCTCGAGGCAAAGCAGAATAAACCACCCGCACTCCATGTGATGTAGATAATCTAGTCTAATCTATTTAATGTCATCTAAACCAGCCCAATTCAGCCCAATCATACATGAATCTAAAGGTAAAAGGTAATCTAGGGGATGTTGCTATCCCAGATGTTCAGCAAGAGTCAAGCCAAGAAAGCAGATGGGTAGGCTTGTGAGACGGCCGCTCTAGAGACAACCAATACAACGGGAGATATATGCAGGATCACGAATAAACAGGAACCCAATGGGTCCTAGCCAAGTCAAAGTATGAGCGTGCGTGTAGTAGGGTGGGTGGGTTAAGGAAGCCAATGGACTCTAACAAGATCCAAAATGCGATCTGCAGATGCGATGTATATGCATATAGATGAGTCGTAGATGAGGGCTGGTCAAGTAGATAAGCATATCTTATAACTTGGTGCCCTCATGGGGGATACCCTTCAGATAGCGATAGAGCTTCTTATGCTCCTCGAGGAAGATGAACGTGGCAATGGTATGGGGTCCTAGACGTATGAAGCTAGGAACCCAGCCACGGAAGGCCCACGCGAAGCCTTCCTTGCGGGTGATCTCGCGCAAAAGCCCGACAATGTTGTGTCCACGGCTCTCCGCAGGCGAGGCACTCATCACCCGGGTCTTGATCACGTCCACGGGACTGCATACTGTGGTTGCAACAAAACCTGCTGCCAGAGAAGCTGTGAAGTGCGTGGAGAGGCTGTCCTTCATCCCGAACTTTTCGAGGCATATGCGCTTGAAGACGTCATATGAGACGAGCTGCGAGGAGGTCATCAGGACAGCGCGTGTGGAGTTGGGCCAGACGCCGCGGAAGAGACTCGAGAAGCCCTCTGTGCGCGTCATCTGGACGAGTCCATGGAAGGCATGGCGGTAGTTGCGCCGTTGGGCGGGAGGGAGCGCGGCGTCAGATTGCATGCGCACGTTGAGCACGTCGGCGGGGTTTCCCGCGACACCGCCGATGATACCAGAGGCACAGGCCATGCCGAGTAGGGTGAAGAAACCGGGCTGTGATGACGGTGTGCTTAAGCGGGATTTGAGCTCTTCGTAAATTCCAAACCGAGTCGTAGAATATGTGAGTTGGCGCAAAATGGCGGCGGACAACTGGGAAGGGTACATGTGAGCGCAAAACTTTGCCAATCTAATATCAAGTTGCCAACGCACCCCATTGTAGAGACCAAAGAAACCATTATTCCTAAGGATATGCGCAAATGTACCCAGCATAGAGGTGGGCGCACCAGGCCCCCGGGTTTGTAACCGAACCTATAATCAAATCTCAATTCCTGAAGTATAGCGATAAAAGGTTTGTAAGAAAGTACCTTGACTGTAATTCTCAAGATTAGCCCGCGATATTTAGGAGTATCGTAAAATTAGAAAGAATTAAAACTCACCAAGATCCAACGGATGCGTAACAGCAGCCGCAAAACATGACGCAGAGCCGCCAAACCAGAAGGGATAATGTACCTTCTTTACAGCCGGAGGCGCTGCGGCGACCTGCGAGGGTCGCGACATTTCCAGCTTCGCGGTGCTTGCCATCGTCGACAGGATGCAGACGTGGACATTCCAGCGCGGAAAGAGCGGAGAGGTTGAGCGGGAGAGGAGATTTGGACTTTGGAGTAGCCCGACGAAGAAAGTTGGAGATGAAATTTAAGAGCGCAGGACGGAGATAGATCAAGGCTCCGAGACTCTGGCCCCGTCGGAAATGTCTGTGGGGCTGGCCAATCAGCGGCTCGGGTTGCGCTTGAACATTGGCGGACTGGCGGCCATGCGGCAATCCTCGGTTGTAAGCGTGGCGAGCGACGTAGGTGGCTATGGATCAACCATGAAGGCGGGGTGTAGTCTACAATTCATCAAGTATAATACAGATATATGTACATAGATAGGTCTTTAAATCACCGTAGCTCGACGTGGAGCTGGTGGGTGAGCTTCTGCCGCACCTCCTCGTGGAGATCGTTGGTCTCCTCGTTCGTCAACGTGCGCTCCAGACTGCGGTAGTTGATGCGATAGCACATGCTCTTGCGGGCTGTCTTGGGGTGTGTGAACTCGTCGATCAGCCTGACATCCTCAACAAGGTCACCGCCGACTCCCCGCACAATCTCCATGATATCGTTCTCATGGACCGGTACCGCTCCGCCCGCCGCACTTCCGCCACTGACAGCCGCGGATGGGAGCCAGAACGCAACATCCTTGTAGCAAGCGGGGTGTTTGGAGAACGGCTCGAAGCGGGTAATCTGGCCCGCCTTGAACTGGGAAAGGAATCGCTCGTCCTTTGACCAGAATAGCCGGATATCGGGGATGTTGAACAGAAGCATGGCGATGCGCTCGAGGCCTAACCCAAAAGCCCATCCTACCCGGTTGGGCACGTCGGAGTTGATGAGAAGCTCCTGCTTAACCACTCCGCAGCCTAGAATTTCTAACCAGTCGCCCTGCCAGAACACCTCCAGCTCCCACGACGGGCTCGTAAAGGGAAAATAAGCCTCGATCCATCGGACCTTTAGAGGCTCTGTTTCCACACCTGCGGCAACAGCAGCTTTCTGGGCCTCAGTGAAGACCTTGATGACCATTCGTTCGAGCGAGCGCTTGAGATGCGCGGCGATAGCTTCAACCTCCTCCTCGCTATGATGTTCGGCCTGGAGCGGGTTGCGCTCGGGATGGATTGTAGGATTCGGGTCCTCAACCGGTACACTATGGGATGGAATCCTCTCAACGTCCTTCGCAATTGCGGCAGAAGTCTGACCCGAATGCTTCAGCGGCTCACCAGCAGGCCGCTTCCACAGCATCGCCCCCTCCATCTGGTGAAACACCGGGTAGTGGCTGCGATCAATCGCATCTCTCCGATAGACATCCGCAACGACAGTATACCCAACCTCTCCGGGACGTGTCGCCTCGTTGCGATTAATCTGTTGGAAGTACGCCTGCTGATGGGCACTCGTATGTGTTCGGAGGACGGTCTTGTCGTTGAGGTAGTATGTATCGGTGCGACTCCGGCCGGGATGGTCTGCAGGGAAACCGAGAACGTCGAAATTCTGGGCCGTTGTTACAATAGGATTCTTCTCGGAGTAGTTGCCATAGACCGGGGCGGGGAATTGGCTCTCAATGAGCTTGCGGGTGATTGCGAGGGGGTGGTTTTCGTCGAGGTAGAGGCGGCGGCCGATGTGGGAGAGTATCGTAGCAGGGGTGTTTGTCCAGTTGTCGGTGGGATAAGCTCTGCCTTCAACGGGTAATAATTCAGGAAAGGCCGATGCTTTCAGTGTGTTCTCAGACTTTTCTGAGGCATTCTGCGTCCTGCGCGCGGTTGTTGTGCTCCAGTTTCGATGTCCGAGAACCTGAGCTTCTGAAAAGCGGGAATAGGGAATGCGGACAGTGCCTCGAGCTGAGGCGACTGACCACCTTCCGCTCCCAAGACGTAGCGCTCTGCTCGTAGCGAGTAGACGCATCTCCAATCGTGAATTCGATAGTGATGATACAGACGCTAACATTGGGATTCGGTTGAGCTTGAGCTAAACAAATATTCCCCGGCCCGGAATCCGGATTAATTACTTACCGAGATATACTAGCTGAAATCACAGATGATATGATCTGTCATTGGAAATTTCGGCCTTCTTATCGGGAAAGAATCAAGATGAGATTGCCTAACGAGGCATCCGGATATTAGTTCTATTTGACCAGAGGTAGCATCGCCAAAGTGCCGCCAGAACAACCGCAAAAACATGAAACATGCTCAATGCCATGGATTACCCATATTCGTGCAATGCACTTCCTGATGCGTGATGACTTTTCCGAAAAATGAAAAGAAAAACCCAATCCAGTCAGAGTGATAGTATACATGAGGGGAGGTTGTAAATAACGCCGTGAGGAATCCCAAAATAACAAGATCGAAAGACAGTGACGCCTCCAGTCGTACGGAAAGGTGTATCGTACACATGCGTTCATAGTAGACAGAATATATGACCATCCAAAAAGCAAAAGCAAGAAATTCAGGTCGTGGTCACAGCGAAGGGGTATAATTTTACCCCCCCGTGGTACATGACATATTTTATATATTGTACAGAGAAAACAGGTAATGGCGGAAAGGGGGTTGATACCCTAGGTTTAGTTGTTCTTCACAACACCGACCTTGGCAGCCTATGGGAGATTAGCATCCGCTGTTGTTCTGGCACTGGAAACGTTACTTACCCGGAGAACACGGCCATTGAGCGTGAAACCTTTGCTCTGGGTGTACATGATCTCGCCGTCTTCCTTTCCCTCGGCCTTGGTCATGAAAGTGGCCTCATGGCGGTTGGGGTCAAACTTCTGAGGCTTTCCATCTTCGGTAGGCTCATCGGGGTCAAATCGCTGCAAGCCATGCTTCTGCAGGGCGTTCATCAGGATGTTCTGTGTCATCTTCAGGCCGTCGACGAGATCAAGAAGGTCTTTGTTGTCCTCGGTCTTAGCAGCGGAGAGCTTTTCGGCAGGAACCGCGAGAAGGGCACGGTCGAAGTTGTCGATACTTTCAAGAAGGTCGACGGCAAACCGCTGAATGGCGAAATTGCGGGCGTTGTCCATCTCGCGCTTGGTGCGCTCCTGGAGATTGAGGAAGTCCGCAACGGAACGAACATATTTGTCCTATTTCAAGTTAGAATTGCGCACGACGAGAAGGTATGGAATTTGGTATTCATCGAATTTGCGGAAGTATTACCTTAAGCTCAACAACCTCTTTCTTCTTCTCCTCTAGCTCTTTTGTGATGGGATCTTCGGCAGCCTCTGTTGATTCAGCGGAATTACCGTTCTCGGTCTTGTTCTCTGTCGAGTAGCACCGAGTGGTAGGAAGCCGGGCAAAAGGACGGAGGAGCTGTGGTTGAAATTGTGATGTGCGAGGAACGGCGAACGGCGCTGTGGATGCGGAACGGACGGAAAGCAGAGACCGGGAGGCCTGAGCCTGTCTTAGAAGAGTTCTCTGGAACATGATGAATGATAGAGGGAGGG